>SJYQ01006707.1:595757-608165 GCA_006410935.1 Redunca redunca | reverse complement strand
CTTCGGCGCTCAGCCTTCACAGTCCAACTCTCACATCCATACATGACTACTGGAAAAACCATAGCCTTGACTAGACCCCAATAAAAATAAAGAGTGACATCAGAAACATGGAGGCAATCATGCCCCTAAAGCATTTCCTCAACAAATATGGACTCTCTCACTTTAAGAGCAACAGGCTAGTCACGTCTAGTATCTTTTCATTATTTTGCTGTTGTCTGGGTGACGTAGAAAAGGAGAGCTTTATTGCTTTGCCAGGTAAAGGGAGACACATCAGACTTCTGCCTCAAAAACTGCATCTCCTCTAGAATCTTTTAAAAGATAACTGCAGGCCCCTGGTCTGGGACCCTAAATGAGAAAGACTTGGGTTAGGGGAAGCAATTGTCACAGGGTCCACTGGCTCTGAGTCATTATTTTCACACACACTCAGTCATAAAGACCCCACAGAAACCTCCTATACCAAAAACTGACACTGCTATATCACGAGTTCAGGTTTACACAATGACTGCCTCCTCCAAAGCCTTCCTTATATATAAAAGGTATTCCCAAATTTGCCATTTAATCTCCGCCTTCTTCTCCCAAAGCAGCCTCCTTTTTACCACTTATAAGCCTTCTCCTCTGAAGGACTGAATGCATATTGGGCCACTCAGCAGATATTTCACTCGACTCCATCAAAAGGATCTCATAAATTTGTTTTAATTTAGTAATGTAACATTCCTCTAGACTCACAGACGTGTAGAGCGCAGAGTCATAAAGCTTTTAATGGCAAAATCAAAACGTAACCCCAGGTCAGACTTCACATCTCATGCTGTTTCTGGTACACCCAGTGACTTTGAGAGTGAGAGAGATGATTTTATGACGAAGACATCACAACTGTGCATGGAATTTCTCTTTCACTACACCTCACCTCCCTCCCACCTCAAAATGCAGAGTCAAGCTCTCAGGGACTCTGAAACCAAGGTAACTCAGAACAGCTGTAAGTCATCGAGATACATATTAACCAATCAACTATTGACTATGTTATCAATAATGAAAGCATCAAATTTGCCAAGGCAGTGGGAAAAAAAGTTTCATTCTTCAAGAGGAACCAGCAACCAGTATGTTCAAGAAAGGATTTCCATAGGAAAGCAGCCCCTGCCTCAGACAGCACCTACAATAAACATGTTTATGAGCAAACAGTATCAGAAAAACATACTGTGAGTCCTAGAAACAGCATATGCCTCATTTCATAGGGGTTGCTATGGTGCTAGGCATTCTATTTTTACTGCATTTCAAAGAAATAACTGTAAAATGAGGGTCTATAACCAGCATGTAACACAATAAACAACAGCATCAACTTCTGCACCCTCGTTGTAAATGGTTTCCCAATGCTTTAATTGAAAATGTAAATTTCCGTATGCCTTGTGTCTGCTCTCAAAATAGTTTGGGACAAACTCTACGATTTCTGTGTTTACGATCTCCATGCAAGGCCCAAAGAGAACAGAATTTACACGTGAAGGATATCCTCAACACACACACATACACACGTCTGCAACAGAGGAGCCGTGACATCAGAGTCCCTGAACGACAGAAAGGAACACGCAGGCACCTGTGACGTGGAACACCAATGGGGGTCACCACCAGCTTTGTCCTCTAGTTCAGCTCAGGCCTTTTGGAAAAGCAGCAGCAGCAATCCAGTTCACACAACTTTCCTGAGATTGTATTTACAGTCGATCTGGGTAACTGTCCAATCTAGGTTGTATCTTGAGGGAATCTCAAACTCTCATAAAAACTGAAGCTCAAGAAAAGGCTTAAAGTTAGAGATGAGCATGGTTAAACTGCTGGTACCTATTCACGTTTCAACTCCTGATATAACCTGTCACCACTTGCTTCAGTCACCTGAGATTTAACTGTCTTGAGAAGCTCACATGCCTCCCCACCTCCTGCTCACGGACAGATCAGGTCCAATACAACCAACAAGGGATTCGTTTTCAAAATTTACAAACAGCTCATGTGGCTTAATATCATCCAAATAAACAACCCAATCAAAAAATGGGCAGATGACCTAAACAGACATTTCTCCAAAGAAGATACACAGAGGGCCAAGAGGCACATGGAAAGATATTCAACCTCTCTATTAGAGAAATGCAAATCAAAACTACAGTGAGATGTCACCTCTCAGTCAGAATAGCTATATCCAAAAATCCAAAGCTCAGTTCCCTCTAAAAGATATATCAACAATAATTCAAGGACAGTAGGTGATTTGGAAAGTGTATAGAGCATATATCTTGCCGGACTAGAAGGCACATCTTCTTCAAGGATTTTATGTTCTGAACAAATATGTAGCTATTTGTTCAGAGAAACTTCATGTTTCTCTGAGTTTGTGAGCTTGATTTTTGTATTCTTCTTTCACTGGGTCAAAATTCAAGGTCATAGGTATTTCTACTTTTTCAGTCTGTGCTGCGTTAGTCACTCAGTTGTATCCAACTCTTTGCGACCCCATGGAGGTCCTCTGTAGCCCACCAGGGTCCTCTGTTCATGGAATTTTCTAGGCAAGAATATGGGAGTAGGTTGCCATTTCCTTCTCCACTTTTTCAGTCTATTCTTTAATATATTTCCCTCTCAGAATAATACAGGACTCAGTTTCAATGATGTAACTGTATATTTTCCCAACAAAATCATTCATGTATATTTCCATAAACGTTTTAACTTCTTCACCCAGAACATAAAATCCTTGTAGAAGACGTGCCTTCTATAGTCCAGCAAGATATATGCTCTATACACTTTCCAAATCACCTTTGATACAAATTATAACCATGAGGAACACTGAAAATTATACTACAAATTATCAAAAATACAGAAGCTAAATCACATAAATGAAAATCAATGAGTTCTACGAGGTTGATTTTAGAAATTCTTCTGTGCTTTAATATGAAGAATATAGATAGAACTAGGGGATAATTTCTAAAACGAGTTTCAGCTACTTAATTTGCTGCTTTAAAGCACATCCACAAACAGAAATAACCAATCTGAAGAACTGGATTCCCCTCTACACATAAGAGACATTTTTACGCAGGTTCTTGAAAAATTCACCACACCAGCACATTAGGTACCATAAAGATTAAACATAATTGCATTAAACATAGTTTATTAAAAGGGATGGTGCTTATTTTCTATATAGAAAGAACAGATCTAGTTTTACTCTAACTTCCATGACTCATTCGCCACCCATCCACTGATGAAGTAGGTAACAACTGATCCTATTCTTCGATTCTAATTTATTCACCATTGTCCTATGCTACTTTACCTCCCTCAAACAAACATTATTTGTCCACTAAGTAAACACCTATTACCCACTGCTGTTAAGAAAAATGCTGGGTCCAGGGGCTCCATCTTAGTCTCCTTTTCTGGTTTCCCCTATCTGCCCTAACTTGTAGAACTGGAGTGGTCCAGGGCTCAACCCTGTCTCACCCTCAAGTCAGTCTACACCTGCTCACTTGGTGGTCTCAACTAGTCTCCTGGTCTAACTAGCATCTATCTTGTGCTGACGACTCCTGATTCACATATACTGCAGACCTCTTTCCCGAACTCCAGATTCACACGTGGAATCCCTTATCCATCCTCTGCCACTAGACGTCTTACAGAATCTCAAATGTTTAACATGCCCAACTAACTCCAGATGTCTTCTCCACCAAGCCTGCCATCAGCTTCATCCTTCTAGTCAGTCATGTTGAAATCCCTGAAAGCATCCTTGACAGCCCTTTCTGTCATACCCCACATCCAAGTCATCAACAAAGCTGTTTTTGAAGGCTGGCCAAGGAGACATTCTGACTTAAGCCTCTGCCCAATCTTGACGCCTCTGCCTCCTTTCCACTATGCCATTCCCAAGGGCACATGCTTAACAAATACACTACACACTAAACCCTATTTCCCAAATGACCCAAACTGTTCAAGTCTTCACTACAAACATCCATTACTCTACAATGTTATGCATAGACCAGTTTATCCCTACCAGAAATACAACCAAGGATGATTTTAGCTGATCTATGTATAGAATCATATATTCATATATTCAGAGATTAAGGATATTTTTTGTCTCACTTACAAGAACACTGACTGTCTCATGCCGCCTTACTATTCTTTTTGTTTTTCCTTAATGGAGCAATGAAAGGCTTATCATTGTCAGTAAATAAATCTTATCCATTCAAGTCTAACAATCAGTTTCTCTTTCTCTTCCCTGAAGAACATCTTTTTTCTATACCGTCACTTCTATTACTTCAGTTACTCATTGTATTTAGTTGTTTCTCTTACTTTTCCAGAAATATTCCTTTCTAACAGTAAGGTACTAAAAACCTCATTTCATAAGTAGATATAAAAAGGAAATGTCTAGAACACCTTTCCTAAAAAGAACTCTAAAGATAGCTAATTTAGTACATGCGTCTTTAGGAAAACATTAGTACAAAGTAAGACAAAGTCAGATATTAACAAGTTACTCAACATAAAATCTCACTATACAAAAGTATCTCTTCCTTAAAACTTCAAAATATTAACAAATAGGACAGCACCACAAAATATCAAGTGTCAGACGCAGCTAGAACCCAAAATGTTATGTTTTTCATTTTGAAATGTCGTTATTGCTAAAATGAGAATTTTATAAGAAAAACTACCATCAGTTTAACAACATATAATTTATTTGTAAAAGTCAACCAAGAAAAATCTATGAATTCAATCAGCTCAAGAAGCAGATTCCTTGCCATTTTCTCCCTAAATGCTAAATGACACAAGCAGCAATAAAATATGCAGAGAAAAAAACATGTCACAGAAGATGTGACAATTTTGATAAATGATGATAAATTGTGATGTAGAATAACAGTCTGTAAGCTGCTGTTTTCAAAAACGTGTATTTTAATGATGATTTTCACCAAACATCATTTTAAAGAGTTATTTTATATAAAGCCACTGACAAACTAAATTGGTACCTTATTAAAAGTTAGAAGAGAAATGTATTTTAAATTTTAAACAAAATTATAATTTTACTTTGAATAAGAATAGTTTTTAGATCCAGTCACTTCCTTAAAATTTTCAACATAGTTAGGTGATCTAGCAATTCCACTCCCAGGCATAAATGAAGAGAAATTAAAACATACTTTCACACAAAAACTTGAACCTGGAAGTTCATACATGTAGGATTATTAATAAAAGCCAACAAGTAGAAACAATCCAAATGTCCATCAGGTGATGAATGGATACATAAAGCAAGGTATATCAATGGAAGGGAATACTATTCAGAGATAATAAAGGAATTGAGTACTCATACATGCTATAATACTGATGAATCCTGAAAACAGTAAGTTGGGGAAGATAGTCAAAAAAGGCCACGTATCCTGTTATTCTGTTTATAGGAAAAGTCTAGGATAGGCAGATCCATAGACACAAGAGGTAGATAGGTGGTTGCCTAGGGATGAGAGCACAAAGTGGATGGAGAGTAGCTGCTGATAGATATAAAATTTCTTCGGGGGGAGGGTAATGAAATATTCTAGAGTAGTGCACGGGGTTGGCTACACAGCTCTGGACATACACAACCTCTGAACTGTACACTGTCAGTGGGTATGCACACGCGTGCTAACTCACGTCAGTCATATCCGACTCTGTGACCCTTACCGGCTGTAGCCTACCAGGTTCCTCTATTCACAGGATTCTCCGGGCAAGAATACCGGAGTGGGTTGCCATGCTCTCCCTCCAGGGGACCTTTTCGACCCAGGAATTGAACCCACGTCTCTTACGTCTCCTGCATTGGCAGGTGGGTTCTTTACCACCAGCGCCACCTCAGTTCAGTTCAGTCACTCAGTCGTGTCCGACTCTTCGTGACCCCATGAATCGTAGCACGCCAGGCCTCCATGTCCATCACCAACTCCCGGAGTTCACCCAAACTCATGTGCATCGAGTCGGTGATACCATCCAGCTATTTCATCCTCTAGCGTCACCTAAGAAGCCCTTAAGTGGGTACACTCTAAATTATATCTCAAAAACCTATTTAAAGTGCCAGTTTAAAAAGTCAGTCATGTTGGAGCTATTTATAACTTGTGTAGACTTTTCAAAGTCTAAACCTCTAATTATCAAAATATGCCTCTTGCTGTCCCCAAATCTCATCTCATTTCCTTATATAAAACCATCTGCCTATTTCACTAATACTACAAGTAGTGAAAGGAAGAAAGTGCTTCTAAAATTAAATCGTGTTTTCAAAACAGATTTCTCCTTAATATGTTTAATTTGGGAGATTTGCATGCGCATTACCCACACTTTCCATCACCCATGGTTAAATTTCCAATCTCAGATAGCATCTCCCAATACAAAAGCACATTCATGGACAATTCCTCTCCCAACACAAGCTGTGTGAACTAAATTTGTAATGTATTAGCTTGAATTTTTAGAAGCAAAACTGAGGACACAGATCTGTAAGAAAAGCAAGCACTGAAGTCTCATAATTTTAGAATGAAAAATATTTTCAAGATTCATCCTCTTCAGGATTACTGAAACTTTAATATCTAAGAAGTGTAGGAATTTGGGGATATTTTCATATTATCTTACTATTTTACTTTCCTATTTATATATTTACATTAAGTTGATTCCTCTCCCTTTTTTTGTTTTGTTTTTACCTTAGAAACATATGACGCAATATCAGTGAAGTTATAGGTTTGGTAAGCTATTTGTACTATAGGGCCTCTGTGGTAGCTCAACTGGTAAAGAATCCACCTGCAATGCAGGAGATCCCAGTTCAACTCCTGAGTTAGGAAAAGCCCCTGGAGAAGGGATAGGCTACCCACTCCAGTATTCTTGGGTTTCCTTGGTGGCTGCAGGCAGATTCTTTACCATCTGAATGCTGGAGACCTGGGTTCAATCCTTGGGTTGGGAAGATCCCCTGGAGGAGGGCATGACAACCCACTCCAGTATTCTTGCCTGGAGAATCCCCACAGAAGAGCTAGGGAGGCTACAGTCCATGGGGTCGCAAAGAGTTGGACATGACTGAGCAACTCAGCACAGCCCAGCACAATCAGCATTAAAATAAATGAAATTTTAAATGGTGATGTATCACTTATAACATCTTGCACCTTGAGTAGTAATATATTTATACACCACGCTTAGGGAAAAACAGACCTAGTTTCTAATTTTATGAATGAGAAGGATGAACTTTCTGGTGACTCTCAAAAGTGTGCATATCAGAATGTCCTGGAGGCTTTGTGTTAAAAAAGAGACTGCTGGGCTCCTCCCCAGGAGGTCTGAAAATTTACATTTCTAACAAATATCCAAGTGGTACTGATGCTACTGGTCCATGGACCGCCCTTCAAAAACCACAGACCAAAACCAACGAACCCAAAAACTACAGTCAGATCAGAACTTAAACTAGAACCCAATCTTCTCTTAGATGCTCTGTAATTGTATGCTGAATCAAGCATGTTTAACGTTGCTGAATTTTATTCAACCTTCACTTAATTTTAATATTTTCAATAAAGGTAATTATTAGATGCTAAACTAAAGATCAGGTTTATACATTAAGTCTTCTTAAGAGTTGTTATAATACAGTGATTAACAAAAATTTAAGGGATCACTTCTTGGCCTTTTGGCTAAAATCAAGTGTAAAAATTTATGGAGAAGAACATACAGTCACCTTGGAGGATCCCCGAGCCACTTTTCTTGCTCACATCCCCTCTGTTGGTCTTTTGAGGTAAACATTATCTTCAACTTTGTGTCTGATCATTCACTTGCTTTACTTGATATTTTTCTCATAGTTGTACCTCTAAGCAATACATCCTTTTAGGTTGTGTCTTCTGAGCTTTATACTGTTATCTCTCTTAGGCAAATTGCTTTTTTACTCAACATGTTTTTGAAATGTAGCCCTCTGGTTTTTAATCAGCAATTCATTGCTTTCATGACTGGACAGTATTTAATCTACAAGAAAGAAACTCAAATTGTTTTTTAATTTTGAAAATAGTATAAAGAAAGTTGCAGAAAAGTATAGAGAGGTCACCCAGTTTCCTCCAATGGTTTAGTCCTAACTACAGTATTAAAACCAGCAAACTAGTTTGGGGATAATATTTGTTTTATGCCATTTTATTATATATGCAATTCTCAATTTTTAAGGGTATTCTACTAATGAACATCTGAGTTACTTCCTTTGTCCCCCACCTCCATTAGAAACAATGGTCCTACTTATTGCTACAGCCACTGTGGAAAAGGGTTTAGCAAATTCTTTTAAATAACTATACACACTCTTACTATATGATCTAGTAATCACACACCATGGTATTGACACAAAGGAGCTGAAAAGTTAAATGCACATAAAAAACCTGGACACAGACACTTCATAGCAGATTTATTCATAACTGCCAAAACGTGAATACCACAAGATGCCCTTCAGGAGACAAATGGATAAACAAACTGGTACATTCAAATAACTGAAAATTACTCAATACTAAAAAGAAATAAGCCATCAAGTTATGAAAGGATACGCAAGAATTTTAAATGCTTATTGCTAAGTTAAAGAGGCCAATCTGAAAAAGCTATGTACTCTTTGACTCCACCTAAAAGGAGTATGTCAAGGCTGTATATTGTCACCCTGCTTATTTAACTTCTATGCAGAGTACATCATGAGAAACACTGGACTGGAAGAAACATAAGCTGGAATCAAGATTTCCAGGAGAAATATCAATAACCTCAGATATGCAGATGACACCACCCTTATGGCAGAAAGTGAAGAGGAACTAAAAAGCCTCTTGATGAAAGTGAAAGACGAGAGTGAAAAAGTTGGCTTAAAGCTCAACATTCAGAAAACAAAGATCACGGCATCCGGTCCTATCACTTCATGGGAAATAGATGGGGAAACAGTGGAAACAGTGTCAGACTTTATTTTGGGGGGCTCCAAAATCACTGCAGATGGTGATTGCAGCCATGAAATTAAAAGACACTTACTCCTTAGAAGGAAAGTTATGACCAACCTAGACAGCATATTCAAAAGCAGAGATATTACTTTGCTGACTAAGGTCCGTCTAGTCAAGGCTACGGTTTTTCCAGTGGTCATGTATGGATGTGAGAGTTGGACTGTGAAGAAAGCTGAGCACCAAGGAATTGATGCTTTTGAACTGTGGTGTTGGAGAAGACTCTTGAGAGTCCCTTGGACTGCAAGTAGATCCAACCAGTCCATTCTGACAGAGATCAGTCCTGGGTGTTCATTGGAAGGAATGATGCTAAAGCTGAAACTCCAGTACTTTGGCCACCTCATGCGAAGAGTTGACTCATTGGAAAAGACCCTGATTCTGGGAGGGATTGGGGGCAGGAGAAAAAGGGGACGACAGAGGATGAGATAGCTGGATGGCATCCCTGACTCGATGGACGTGAGACTGAGTGAACTCCGGGAGTTGGTGATGGACAGGGAGGCCTGGCGTGCTGCGATTCATGGGGTCGCGATGAGTTGGACATGACTGAGCGACTGAACTGAACTGAAATGATACCATAACGGTAGATAATGTCATCAGTCAAAACCCACAGAATATAAAACACCAAACGTGAATCCCAATGTAAACTATGGACTTTGGGTGACAATGAAGTGTAAATGTAGAGTCTCAACTGTAACAAATATACTTCTCTGGTGAGTAGCTGATTATGGGGGAGGCTACATACATGTGGGAACAGCGGGTACATGGGGAAACTCCGTACCGTTCACTCTGTTTTGTTGTGAACATATAGTCAGTTCAGTTCAGTCGCTCAGTCGTGTCCGACTCTTTACGACCCTATGAATCGCAGCACGCCAGGCCTCCCTGTCCATCACCATCTCGTGGAGTTCACTCAAACTCACATCCATCGAGTCCCTGATGCCATCCATCTCATCCTCGGTCATCCCCTTCTCCTCCTGCCCCCACAGTCCCTCCCAGCATCAGAGTCTTTTCCATTGAGTCAACTCTTCGCATGAGGTGGCCAAAGTACTGGAGTTTCAGCTTTAGCATCATTCCCTCCAAAGAACACCCAGGGCTGATCTCCTTCAGAATGGACTGGTTGGATCTCCTTGCAGTCCAAGGGACTCTCAGTACTGGTCTAAAAAATAAAGCCTACAAACTTTCAATGATAGGATGAATAAGTTCTGAGGCTCTAATGTGTAACACTGTGACTAGCTGATAACACTGCACTGGATAACTGAAATCTGCTAAGAGAACAGAACTTAAACATTGACATCAATACCTACATATGTAATTATATATTCTGTATCATGAATTCCTTGCTCCTGGGTTCTCTGTTCTCTTCCAATCATATATATCTGTTCAGTACCATGATGTCTTAGTTGGTGAAAGTGTAAGTGTTAGTCACTCAGTCGTGTTCCACCCTCTGCAACCCCATCAGGCTCCTCTGTTCACGGGATTCTCTGGACAAGAACACTGGAATGGATTGCCATTTCCTTCTCCAGGGGATCTTCCCAACCCAGGGATGGAACCTGGGTCTCCGGCATTGCAAGTAGATTCTTTACTGTCTGAGCCACCACGTAAGCCCTAGTTGGTACAGTTGTATAATTTTATGAGCTAGTAGGTAAAAATCGCCATTCACTCTTTCATTTGCAGTTAAGAATCAGCTTGCATGTTTCATGGCCAGGGAGGGAAGTGAAGGGATTTCAGTTTCATAAAATCCCTAAAACAATTTGGGGAGAATAACATCTTTTGTTGATTGAACTTTTCTATTTAAAAATGTAATTTATTTCTCCATTCCTTTAGGTTTTATGTGTCTTTGTTTTATAATTTTCCCTATTTAGGTGTTACCTATTTTCCTTAGAGTTATTCTTAGGAACTTGATATGATAATACTATAAATGGCATTTCATTGCCTTTTCTAAATAGTTGTAGCAGAGTAGAGAAATGCAATTGATGTTGCATATCGATTCTGTTTGCAGCACACTCGCTAACCACTTTCATTCTAATACTTTATAGATACTTTTGTTTTGTTTTTTTTTTTCTTCAGGGACAAAATATCCTCAAAGACTAGTGTTAGCAGTTTCTTCCTCTCTCACACCAAGAATTCTTTTTCTTCCTGTATTATCTTAGTTAAGACTTCCTATATAATGCTACAAAGGAGAATGATCCTGTCTTGTTGGTTAAAAGTGTCTCATCTTGTTTCCAATATTAAAAAGTAGAACGTTTTCAATGTTTTACCATTAAGTAATGCATTTGCTGACTATTTATACCTTCCAATCATAGTTTGCATATTCTATATTATGGATATTAAACTTTACAGAATTCATTTTCTACATCTGAGATTAAATGTATTGTTTTAATTGAGAATTCAATCAAAAGGGATGGACTGGGAGTTTGGGGTTAGCAGATATAGGATGGATAAACAACAAAGTCCTACTATATAGTACAAGGAACTATCAACATCACCAAGCACAGAATTTTCAAATTAATATTGAGAAGGAAAAAGGAAAAAAGACCCAGCAAGTCTAACTAGAAATGAAATAAATACGCAAAGACAAAAAGATCTAAAAACACAAAGATGGACCGAGAGAGAGAATAAGGAAACTTCTAAACCAAAGGTCACAGAGGTGTTCTTTCCAACCTGAGTTCACAGAATGGTGATAGATGTTGGGGGAGGGGAATAGGTAAAAATTAATCTAGTTTCTTCATGTAGTATATTTCACAGTCCTTCCAAATGTCACTGTGAATTAAGAATCGCTAACCTATTTCCAGGGGTGTGTATGTGGGACATAGAATAAGTATGTCTAAGTATGCATCCTTTGCCCCGCCAACTTGACCACAAGGGCCTTAAAATTGCTACCCTAAAGGATGGTAAGGCAGATTAAATTTATAATCCATTTTGAATAGTTTTCAGTTCAGTTCAGTTCATTCGCTCAGTCGTGTCCAACTCTTTTCGACCCCATGAACCACAGCACGCCAGGCCTCCCTGTCCATCACCAACTCCCAGAGTCTACCCAAACCCATGTCCATTGAGTCAGTGATGCCATTCAGCCATCTCATCCTCTGTCGTCCCCTTCTCTCCTGCCCTCAATCAGGGTCTTTTCAAATGAGTCAGCTCTTCACATCAGGTGGCCAAAGTATTGGCGTTTCAGCTTCAACATCAGTCCTATCAATGAACACCCAGGACTGATCTCCTTTAGGATGGACTGGTTGGATCTCCTTGCAGTCCAAGGGACTCTCAAGAGTCTTCTCCAACACCACAGATCAAAAGCATCAATTCTTCAGCACTCAGCTTTCTTTATAGTCCAACTCTCACATCCATACATGACCACTGGACAAACCATAGCTTTGACTAGATGGACCTTTGTTGGCAAAGTAATGTTTCTGCTTTAATATGCTCTCTAGGTTGGTCATAACTTTCCTTCTAAGGAGTAAGCATCTTTTAATTTCATGGCTGAAATCACCATCTGCAGTGATTTTGG
>SJYQ01006707.1:476051-591804 GCA_006410935.1 Redunca redunca | reverse complement strand
TGATGGATGAGTCCGTTATGGCTGTTGCAACCATTAAGACTTTAGGATAATTGCTGGCAAACTTTCATAGGGGTAGCTTCAGGCCACAAACTTGAATATAAATCTTTCATCTGTTTAAACAAGGCACTGAATACAAGGTGTCACTGGTCAGTTCCTCCTAAACCAAGCCAACAAGATTTTAGGTCAGCATCAAGAAGACACAGACATTTGGTTAGGAAAAGATTTCTTAGACATGATACCAAAAGTACATTGATAAAAGAAAAAAAAATAAGCTGGGCTTCATTCAAATAAGACAAATTTAGGCATTTCAAAAGAAGAAGTGAAGTGAAGAAGTGAAGTAGTCAGTCATGTCCGACTCTTTGTAACCCTGTAGACTGTAGCCTACCAGGCTCCTCCCTCCATGGGATTCTCCAGGCAAGAATACTGGAGTGGGTGGCCATTTCCTTCTCCAGGGGATCTTCCTGACCCAGGAATTGAACCCGGGTCTCCCACATTGCAGGCAGATGCTTTAACCTCTGAGCCACCAAAAGACACCATTAAAAAAAAAGTGAAAAGACATGCATGGACCAGAAAAAAATATTTGAAAATCATATAACCAATAAAGGAACTTGTATCCAATCGCCACAAGTTTTGGCAAGGAAATGGAGAAATTGGAACCCTCATGCACTGTTGGTAGGGCTGCAAAATTTGAAGCTGCCACTTTGAAATACTGATTCATCATATGACCCAGGCAAGTACGCCAAGGTAACCACCTGAGTGAAAGGAAAGCTTCATGCACACATCAGGCAGAGAGTGAAAGAGCAGAAACAAACCAAATGTCCATTTGCTGGTGGATGGATAAATAAAATGTAGTGCATCCTAACAACAGAATCTTCTTTGGAATATGATACACGCTGCAACAATTAACCTCAAAAACATTACACTAAGTCAAAGGAGTAAGATGCAAAAGACCACATACTGTATGATCTCATTTACAGGAAATGTCTAGAAAAAGCAAATCCATACAGGTAAGAAGCAAAATATTGGTTAAATGGGTCTGGAGGTAGGAAGATGAGTGACTGCAAATAGTCACAAGGTCTCACTCGAGGGAGTGACGGAAATGCTCGAAAATTAGATTTTGTGATAGTTGCATACAACTCTATAAATTCACAGATTTGACTGGAAATCATTGAACTGTATATATTTTAAAGGGGTGAATTGTACGGCATGTGAATTATACCTCAATAAAACTGTTTAAAAATCGAAGACGAAAAGTCGTGGACAGCCCAACCCCAAATCTCACCAAGAAATATTAGCATATTTACATAGTCATCTGCCACTTATCCTGGTGTCCAGAAACTTGACTCTTAGGATGACAAGGAATGTGAGCAAAGAATAAAACACCTCCCAACAGGGAATAAGACGGCCATGGCTAATATATGCACTTCTGAGTACAGGAGAAAATGGACATCCTCCTCTTGCTCCTACGCGGCCTGATGTTAAAACTGAATGACTCAGAGTAGCACCAAACATGTACATTTCCACACGTAAAACAGACGACCAGAGCAAGTTCGACGCATGAAGCAGGGCACCCAAAGCTGGTGCCCTGGGACAACCTAGAGGGATGGGGTGGGGAGGGAGGTGAAAGGTTCAGGATGGAGGGGACACGTGTACCTATGGCTGATTCATGCTGATGCACAGCAAAACCATCACAATATTGTAAAGTAATTATCCTCCAAATAAAATAAATAATTAAAAAAAAACTTAATGACTCATATATACTAAGGCAGGGCACCTGATTTTATGCTGGATGATCTGGTTTCCCTCAGTAGCTACATTCACTATGTGACAATTAATACTGAGGGTGGGATCAGAAGCAGACTATCAAATACAGCCCCCTCTCTGGGTCTGGTCAGCCCCTCACAACCTCATACCACCGAGGGCAGGGCATCAGTAGTACCCTGGTGGCCAACGAGGGTTATGGCATCCAAGGCCAGAAAGAGAATCCGTGTTTCTCAAAATAAGGTCATCAGAATGGCCGTGGGTACGTATTTATGATAAAGGTTTTCTTGACTCACCCAAACCAACTGAATCAGAACCTCCAAGGGTGATACCTAAGAATCTGCATTTTAAATAAGCCCCTTTGATAATTCTTACGTTTTAAATTTGGAGGGGGCAGTGAAGTTCTATTTTATTTTTAATTTTTTATTTTGTATTGGGGTATAGCCAATTAATAATGTGGTGATAATTTCAGGTGAACAGCAAATGGATTCAGCCATACATATACATGTATCCATTCTCCCCCAAACTCCCCTCCTATTCAGGCTGCCACATAACATTGAGCAGCGTTCCATGTGCTATACAGTAGGATTTTGCTAGTTATCCCTTTTAAATAGAGCAGAGACCCCAAAATCCATAACTATTGTTTTAAATTTTAGCCTGCACAAGAACCCTTTACTTAGAGAATATCAGAGATGGAAGGAACCTTAATGATCAAACCCCAACCTCATACATTGTAGAGAAAAACACTCGGGACCAGTGCTGTAACATGATTTTCAAAGATCAAATATTTCTTTAAACTCTTAAAAAAAAAAATCTACATCTCTAGTCCTGTAAGTTGTCAAGAATATTACTGACACAAGAGAATGTATAATGTACCTTGGAAATATGTTCTTCAAAGATTGATGAAGATAAAATGCTTAATCATTTAAAGGGATATGTTTCTGCTCTCAGGAAAATTAATCCAGAGCACCTCATTACCTGAAGCTGCCAACTAAATGAGTCATCATAACAGTTAAATTATTTCTTCCTTGTTGGTATGTTCAGTTTAATTATTGCCCTTTTTTCTCCCCTCAAGCCTACCTCCTTTGAGAAAATGCATAGGTTATTTCACCGAAAACACATTCTTACAGATTACAAACATTGTCATCATTTGCTCTAAAACACCATCTCCAGTGCTACAAGTCACATTTTTATATTAATCCAGCCTCAATTCTCTCATGCGTAGGTCCTAAATCACAAGCTAGCAGCTCTCACACAGAACCTTGGAAACCTAAATGCTTAAACCAGGCCAGATTGTTACCCGACAGAAATCTTTTGTCCATAACCTTTATCACACTCACAGCTTCAGTGAAACCATCTACGTTCCATCTTTGCTGAACGATTTTGTCACTTTATAAAATGGGATAAATAATGCAAGCCAATAGCAGAACACTCTAGATCTTGGAATATTGATCTAGTGGCTCATCTACTACTAGGCTGGCGTCTGATGCTTTCTCACAGCAGAAATATAGAGAGAAAATCTGCCAAGAGCAATGATCTATGGGGCTTGCTGAGGCAGAACATATTCTCAATACAACCCTACTCAGTTTTGGTGAGTGATGCCATGCTAAAAGTTAACAGGTAGGGGAAAAAACACCTCGCTAGACATCTCCCAAACTGACAACTGCAAAGAATTTAGGACAAGCAAATCCAAATAGATGGGAAATGTAATTACAGGAAGACCTCTTCTAATAGTGACATTCAATGCATTCTTGCATGTAACATTTTGACAGTCAATCTTTTTTTCTCTCTCTCATCTCTGTACTGCTATCCTTTTTTGTTTCTGATAGATTGTGAGAGATCTAACATATGTCTTGAGAACAACTCTATTTTCTGCTATTGAGAACTGTTCCTCCCATCAGGAAACCGTAGTCTGGTATATATCTCTTTGCTAGGGACACTGGTTTTATCCTCTGGTAAAATAAATGGTAGGCTGGTAAACTCCTCCATCTCATGGAATTCTTACTTCTCTTTCACAGCAAAGTCAGCCGCTTCTTGTTTCTTTGCTCCTCTCATGATGCCATCACTGTATCTTAAGACTTTTTCACACAACTTCTAAGGTATGGAAGTCATTCATTTAAAGTCTACGAGCTAGAACAAAAGCAAATCAAGTGTTTGCTTCTGCTCTGTCTTCAGTGGGAAAAAAAGACTTAATCTTATTCAGCAAATTAGTAGTGAAACTAAGAATGCAACCCAAAATACATACACATAACATCCTTTAGAAACTAATCTAATGAATCGCTGCTAAAACAATGGTGCTTATAATGATTCTCCTCTCTCTTGTAAGACTGCCAAGTATGTAAAAGTCAAATTTCCCTACCTGATTTTTCAGCCAACAGAATGTATGAAGAAACAGGTACTTCAAAAACAAACAAAATTGAAAAGTCTTTGATCGCCTATTTTTGCCTGGTAACCCATCCTCTCTTCTCACTGCAGCCAAGATTAGTGAGGTTCCACAGCACTCTTTAGCCCTGAGAAAGTGACATAAAAAGTTCAAAGGAGAGTATTGTAGTAGAAAATACCCTTCAAAACTCAAGTTAGTATGAAAGAAAGTTAAGACCCTGGTGCCCACGGTTTTTGTGGCATGGTCCTCACTGACCTCTCCCGTGCCATACCCAGGACCACCTCCTATCAGGACCAGGGAGGTTCTAACCCAACACCAAGAACAAGGACTTCCCTGGTGGTGAAAACTGCCTCCCAATGCACAGGGTGCAGGTCCCTGGTCAGGGAGCTAAGAATCCCACATGCCTCTCGGCCAACAAGCCAAAGCATAAAACAGAAGCAATTTTGTAATGAATTCAATAAGGAGTTTCAACATTATTTTTTAACCAAAAAAAAAAAAACAACCCGCCATGTAATAAAAAGTAACTTGGGTTAAGCTCGGTAACCACTGTAATCGCACTTGGGGAGCTCTTGATCTGCCCATTTCTCCCAAAAGGGTACATTTTCTACCGTGTGGATAAACAGAATGAGAGTTTTAAGCTTGTTCCACAGAAACTTTCTGCCAATAATCACACTTCCTGTCAGTCATCTTTTGATATCTTCCTGATTCCAGACACACATATATTGTAACATAATGAAATACCTGTTTTAAAAATGAGATAATAACAATGCAAGGTTCACTAATGATTTTTTGATTCAAGGGATGAAGTCTGGTCGGAAGACGGGAAAAAGAATGAAAAGACCTGCAGTCTAGGAGCTCAGGAAGACTGAACAGGGGTTTGATGGAATCGGCCAGTGAGCAAACACCATGGCCTGGAAAGCAATCTGAACAGGGTGATGCTGACTTAGGAGAGTAAGGAAGAGCTCCATGCTGGATGGATTGGTTTTGGTAAATTTTTGGTCCTAAAAATTACACACACAAAAAAACTGTCAATGACCTGTAGAGCTCTAATGGAAAATCCGAAAGGCTGACAGAGAGAATGATAGGAAGAAATAAGTGAAAATGAACTAGATGCAAAGAAATGTCTTTATCCTGAGTTTCTCTCATGGGTCTGTAACTGCCTAATACCTAAAGCTTTCCTTTCTGTAATGCACGTGTTATGCCAAGACGCCTCATTCCTGTAGTAGCTTTGTTCTTCACACTGCAGCCCAACTGTTGTATAAGCTATGACATCATTCGTTCATTCACAATTACTAACTTCTACTGTAAGTTATGCATTACATCAGGGACTGTGTATATAAAACTGTATGAAACATATACTTTTCACAGTAGCTCAGTGTCCATACCTACTGTGGAGTGAAGCACTGAAACAAAAATAAACGGGCTTTAGGGATGCATGTCAGAGAGCCCAGCCTCCACACCTACCCACATCTTTCTCCAGCACTTCCTTCCAAATATCTAGGCTATGATTTCCTAATCATCAATTTTGGGTTGAGGACACAGCTTTCTGATCCACTGAATAACACTATCAATTGCAATTAGACTCCTGCTCCTAAATAATACTCTTGGTCCACTGTCCATTCAGACACAGGAAGAAGGCAGCCTGAGACAAAGAAACACCTCTCTCCCCGACACTGTATCCTGGAAAAATGCCTGGGGATCTAGTAAGGAAGGCCAATGAGCTTTAGCGATTTCTGTGACTAGGGCATTCCTCCCCCAAAAGCAAACCACGTCAATTAACCCACTTCATTCCAGCCACTGAGCCAACATAAAACTGAAATAACTTATAGTTACTGCCAATTTGGGATCTATCGAAACCAATGATCCAGGAATAAGAGGTTCCACAACCCATTATCCAATTCCACTCCATTCCTTTTAATTGGGTAAAGTACAAAATCTGGTAGCTTTGTAGTGTTTTCATGACTTGCTTATAGGGAAACGTCAAAATCCACCCATCAAATATCTAAGCCTCTGCTCCATATTATGACCTTAAAATATGATCATTCTTTCAATGGAAAAATCAGAATTAATTCGACGTGCATTGATTTTTAACCCCCTCCCTTTTCTTTCCTCTCCAACATCATCTTTATTGCTGAACCAAAATCCCAGAAATAGACACAGGATCCAGACTCTCTCACAGTCTGTCTCTGGTGAGGAAATAGCTATAAGCTATAAATAAGAGCAGTGATTGCCAATCTTCTGAAATGTGCAGTATCTTATCGCCGCTTAATTTTAGGTTACACTCTGGTTCTGCTTTTCCACTTTGCCATTAAAGTGACTGAGACCTTAGTGCTGGGCAAAAAGTACTGTTCTCGTGGTTCTGATGGAGTCCGGGGTCCCTAAGCAAGTGGAGAACACCATGGACTTCTAGCCCTTTCCTGGACCTCTCCAGCCTCACCTCTCACCTCTTATCCATTTACACTCTGCTCTCCAAACAGATCAAATCATGATGCAGTTCTCTTGGCTCTGTGCCTTGTACATTTACAAATGCTGGACTCCTACTGACTTGGCATCATCGTAGCAATTACCTCACCCAACTGCAATGTGCCATCTACCTGTCCATCTCCCCTAACGAGACTGTAACTACCAAGGCTACTGGTCTATAGGGCTTGGCATCTACTAGCTCTGTACTTTGTTAAAACACTGAATTGATGAGTGAGCCCTCCTAAGCGTGGGTCACAAGTTCCACCACAGAGCACCTTATTGGCTTCCAAGTAAGACTGAGAGCTCCTCAAATGAAGGGATAGGGTCTTTTCTCACATCATAATGCCTAATCTTGTTCCCAGAACACTGCTGAATAAATATTTGTTAGATAGTTAGGTAGCTAGCTGTTGTGGATGGAGGGATGCATGGATGGATGGATGGGTGGGTAGATGGATGGGAGAGGAGAGAGAGACAGTTTGTCTTTGAGGGAGATAAGAATAACAATCAGCACTTGTCAATGAATATTCAAGTTGATGGTAAACAGGATGAATGTCTTCTAGAGTCCTCAGAATAAGTTGACTCCGGAGGTCAGTTTGATCTTTCCAGTTAGACTCTCTGAGGCTATTTCCTCAATTGCCAAATACAGTTAATGATTGTCCCAAACCTGGCAGGGTTGTCACGAGGATTGAACGAGTTTTAGAGAAGTGCTTGACACATCCTAAGTGCTAAAGTACTGTAAACCAGAAAAACACATGTGACTGCCACTTACGTTCTCAGATCTGAACCGTCCTCCTAGTCCTGCCAGAAATGATACTCGGGATAATTTCTCTCAAGAGCCTGTTAGAAGGAAGACACCATTCTGAATGAATCACTGAGGCATGGAATGCAATTCCATCACCTCGGTATTTAGCCAGTTATTTTCCCAGGAAAAGACACCAAAGTAAATGTCATAAAAACTGGCTTACAGAGTGAATCTTCCAGCAGTCCCCAAGCTCACATTGTTGGTAATTTGCCCAAAAGCCAAAGAAACTGAACACGAAGGAACCACGTTAGTGGGTGTTCTGCCAGAGAAGGAAATTACTGGTCTTTTTTCCTTTTTCTCTCTTCTGAATAAAAAATGAGCATTTCAAAGATTACCATACTAAAAGGACCACACCAAGTGTATTTTTCCCCAGCCACCTATTTTTTTTAGCTAAATTCTAATCTACAATATTTACACCATCTCCCCGCTTTTCTCTAACCCAAGTCGAGGCAGGAACCTCTGAGGCCCTTGAGCAGGAAGTCATCAGACACTTCCCCGAAAATGCAAATGAGGGAAGGATTTTATTTTCTTAATGTAAAGCTCATAGCCTGAAGAAAAGCAGTACCTCTCTAGTGCACCCACCTCCTTCTCTCAATCCCATCCCTCTCACAACTCAAAGGCTTTTAACGTTTTCTTTAAAGCAGCCCAAGAATCTGCCCAACGACTTGTTACTACTGGGGCCCAATTTGTCCTGAAGTTTGCAATTAATGCAGTAATTAAAACCCTTCTGAAGGGCTCTTGGTTCAGTCAATGGTGTTTTATTTTCCAGAAGCAGAGGCTCTCTTTCTATAAAAACACAACAGGAGGCACATTTAAAAACTATATTTCAATTGCAAATAACATGGCAGCATCCCCAAATGGCAAAAAGACAATAAGAAAATTATCTGGGGGCTGGGAAGGGGGCTGTCCCTGAGGTGGTGCTAAAGGGGGCACTTAAATTCTTTTCAGCAGCATCCATGCTCCACTGCGGCTCCTGCAGCAAAGAAAACTCATTCGAAAATGGAGCAAATTAGTAGAATTAAACAGATGGGCGCCCTGGGTCATTATCACACCACTTCATTAATGCATCCAGGATGAAGGCAATGTAACACAACAAAACTATGAGAATTAAACTTTCCAAAAGAAAGCAAGCCTCTGCTTTTCTATATTGACTGAGAACTTCAGATTTAATAAAGACTGATCATATTAATAGTCGATTTTCAAACACAAGTTGAGACTCAAGAGTAATCAAGTTTAGAATTCAACCAGTCAAATAAAACTTTTGGTCGTATCTACAAGAAGCTTCTCGGGTAGCTCAAACAGTAAAGAATCTGCCTGCAATATGGGAGATCTGGGTTTGATCCCTGCGTCAGGGAGATCCCCTGGAGGAGGGCATGGCAATCCATTCCTGTATTCTTGCCTGGAAAATCCCCACAGACAGAGGAGCCTGGCAGGCTATAGGCCATGGGGTCCCAAAGAATCGGACAGGACTGAACGACTAACACTTTTACTTTTCACGTCTACAAAGTCATTCTTTGCTTAGCTCTTCTCTCTGAAGCTGTCTGACACACAGCCAGGCTCCTCTCCCCTTCTCCTCCTGCCTGGAGCTCCTTCAATAATGGCCCCTTCTTTGTTAAGACACTTCAACCAGTCCTCAGCCCAGCTTTTCAAATTCACCACCCTTTTCCCCCCTAGATGACTCACGCCCTCAATAAAACAATCTGGTTTCCATCCTAGGTGCAAAGCGTTGGCCTTCCTGCTCCAGACCAGGGTCGGTGCAGAACAGCCTAACGACAACCTGGTGTTAGAGAAGCCCTGGGTTTAAAATCCAGCTCTGACTTTGACTATATTCATGGCTGAGGAAGTCTGAATCACGAATTTATACTTTGAGTCTGCGTTTCCTTATTATAAAATGAGAGTGGTACACCTTTCTTCTAGAACTGTTATAAGGGTCCAGACCACTGGAGATACCCAATCATTCATATCTGTGGCTTCCTCCGTGTTACTGACAAAGGTTCTTCACTTGATCAAACTTTTGGCAAGTTTCTGAATCTTCTCCCAGGTTCAGCTAATGCAGTTCTTTGTAAAACCTCGTTTTAGCATGAACCCTTCTAAGTCAGGTTAACCAGAATCGCCCTCTCCAATATCTGATAGGTTCCCTATCCTCCACTTCACCCCCCAGGTGATGTCTAATCACCCTAGCCTGTCTTCAGCAAGAATCCTTTGGGTCAGTTTACCCTGAATCCCTATTACCCGTGATTCCTCTCCCTACCCCACTACTTACTTGGTCATAAATCTACACTCACCACTTGCCCATACCGTACCCAGAACTGAGTCTAGTTCAATACTGAGGCTTTTCCCCCCTACTCCAAGTGTCCTGATTAATCAAAATCTGTTTTTATCACTTTAATTACTGTCCAACTCTGGTTTTTCTTTGACATGCCACATCATTTATGGTTCACAACCTAACCGCCCTCAACAAAGCTTCTTCTGACCCTTGCAGGTGAAAATGAGCTCCACCTCCTCTGAACACTTATATCATATACCCATGACTTGTTCACTTGACATTTTTGCCAAAAATAATCTTGTAGTATCGTTATCTCCCAAGGCCCAGATACTTACAATGAGACCATAAGCCCACTGGTCATCGCTCATACATTCTTCATCCACCCCAGTCCCAAGCGGAGTCTTAGGCCTTGATTAACTCATCATCTATTAAGTTGTGCCAGTCGATTGTGGTTTGTTCTTTTCCCCTCCCCTGAGGAAGTGAGCAATGGCCATTACTGAATTGGCAATTCAACCACCATCTCTCTCTCCACTTGAGAGCACCCTTCTCTCAAAATGGCACAAAGAATCTACTAAAACACTTAATTTTTTCTCCTAATATTAACTTCAGTTATAATGTATACTAGTGTTTTAGTGGTTAAAGAGGAAAAGTTACAGAGGACTATTGCAGGACGAAATCTCAATGACCTGGTAGAACCAGCCCTCCCCCTGGCTCTGGTTAACTTTCTAGCCAATTTCTTAACGAGCTTTCACTATCAAGCACACCTTCTCTCTGACTCATTTTCCATCCTTCCCCACTCTTTGCAGGTGTATCCACTGCTTCCCCACACAAAGTTAATTCTTTCACCACTCGCTGCTGCTGCTGCTGCTGCTAAGTCACATCAGTCGTGTCCGACTCTGTGAGACCCCATAGATGGCAGCCCACCAGGCTCCCCCACCCCTGGGATTCTCCAGGCAAGAATACTGGAGTAGGTTGCCATTTCCTTCTCTAATGCATGAAAGTGAAAAGTGAAAGTGAAGTCGCTCAGTCATGTCCAACCCTCAGCGACCCCATGGACTGCAGCCTTCCAGGCTCCTCTGTCCATGGGATTTTCCAGGCAAGAGTACTGGAGTGGGGTGCCACTGCCCTCTCCTCACCACTCACTTAGTTCATCTCTTTTTCAAAGAAACCCAACACATCTTAGGTTTTCTGAAAAGCATCCTGATTGCTTCTTCCTTGTGGGGAGTTCTCAGGAGTGGGAAGCCTGGCCTGCAGGGGAATTGCTGGTGTCTCTCTCTGCTGGAGAAGGAAGGGGGCTCTGAGAAAAAGGATGGTCAGGGACAAGTTAGGTCAAAAATGACAAATGTTGGGACTTCCCTGGTGATGCAGTGGCAGACCTGATGTGAAGAACAGACTCATCGGTAAAGATCCTGATGCTGGGAAAGATTGAGGGCAGGAAGAGAAAGGGGCAAAGAGGATGAGATGGTTGGATGGCATCGTCGACTCAATGGACATGAGTTTGAGTAAGCTCCAGGAGATAGTGAAGGACAGGCATGCCTGGCATGCTTCAGTCCATGGGGTCGCAAAGAGTTAGACATGACTTAGGGACTGAAAAACCACCACCACCACCAGTGGTTAAGATTTCACCTTCTAATGGAATGGGTGTGGGTTCAATCTCTGGTAGGGCAGCTAAGATCCCACATACAAAACATAAAACAGAGGCAATACTGTAACAAATTCAGTAAAGGCTTTGAAAGTGGTCCACATCAAAAAAAAAAAACCCAAGAATGACATTTGTCTATCACATTGCAAAAGACTATAGCATTTCTCCCTGCCTCTCCTTTCTCTGAGCCAATCAACCAGAGAATCGTGATAATTATTTTTACAAGGAAAGGTCACATTCCTAATCAAAGTTTGAGTTGTGAATGAAATAGAACTGAATACATCTACCTGTTCTCTTTGCTTTCTGGTTTCCTCCTCATCATCTCAACCTGCAGCTCCCTCCTCTGATTTTCATCTCCAAAAATAGCAAAGGGGAAGAATGAGAGGAGAAAGCCACCCACCAGAGGAAGCAGAGCAGTGCTTTGGAGAGTCCCTCATCTACTCCAAGTGCGATGCAAACTACAAACCTGCCCAGTAATCGCACACAAGCCTGCCCTCTGCCTCATGGAAGTCCTGCTCCTAAGGAGACAAGATGCTACATAAACGTCTTTCACATTTGGGGGAAAAAAATGCAATAAGTCATGCTTTAAAACACTGTTAGGTGCTGCTGGAGATCCACAAATGTCTAACCTTCAACGCCCTTACCCGCAGCCTGATCAGGAAAACAAGCACACGGACACCATCACTCAGTGCTAAGTGCATAATGGGTACCAAACACACAGAAAAAGCAAAAATACTGGACCGTCCTAGTGACTTGAAGTGGGGGAAGGCCATCGGTTCTGTGTCCTGCCCCTCACCCCCATTCCTCTTTGGGGCTCCCAGCTGAAGGAAATAATCATTGACATCATTTTTATAAATAGGTGGGCAAGTTCTCCAGTGTTCTGACTACTTCCAAATCCAGAACTCCTTTGGCACACAGTGCCTGGGTATGAAGTTTAGCCACAGCGGCTCACTGAGATTTCCCAGAGTTTCCAATCCGATCTATCCCAGGTCTGCGGAGCAGACCCACAGCGCTCCAGGAAACCAGCCTCACTGAGCATTGACGCAGACCCCTGAGCACGCAACGGGGGCCCCATCCATGCTGTGAGCAGGAAAGGCCAGTGGGCCTGCCCTACAGGGTCCTCAGATGTCCCTGGGAACACAAGCCCTTCCATACTTGGCCACAGACAAGGAAAGGAGGCCTAAGATGACACATGGCCCCATGAATCACAGGACCAAGTCCTCCTAACATGGGAGGGGCTCATGAGGATAATGCTGGGGAGAGGAGCCCAAAGGACTCCCTTTGTTTCTCTCCCCACATCAGCAACAAATCGTGGGTATGTTTTATTCCTCTGAGCTACAAGTGTTTTTAACATTCTTCAATCCATTCCATCTCAGTTCAGTTCAGTCGCTCAGTCATGTCCGACTCTTTGTGACCCCATGGACTGCAGCATGCGAGGCTTCCCTGTCCATCACCAACTCCCAGAGCTTAGTCAAACTTACGTCCACTGAGTCGGTGATGCCATCCAACCATCTCATCCTCTGTCATCCCCTTCCATCTCAGTAGTGATAAGATCTAAGGAAACTTTCCTTCTAAGTTCTCCTATTCTGTTAGACAAGGAGGAATTAGACATTAGACATGGAGGAATTCAGATATAGAGAGGTGCTCTACCAGTACCTACTACAAAGTTAGCTGGACAAGGCCCTGAATGATGAAGCACTTGACTTTTCATTTGCTGCTGCTGCTAAGTTGCTTCAGTCATGTCCGACTCTGTGAGACCCCATAGACGGCAGCCCACCAGGCTCCCCTGTCCCTAGGATTCTCCAGGCAAGAACACTGGAGTAGGTTGCCATTTCCTTTTCCAATGCATGAAAGTGAAAAGTGAAAGTGAAGTCGCTGAGTCGTGTCCAACTCTTCGAGACCCCGTGGACTGCAGCCTACCAGGCTCCTCCATCCGTGAGATTTTCCAAGCACGAGTACTGGAGTGGGTTGCCACTTCATTAACTTACTTTTTATTTATTCATTCAGTCACTCAGTCGTCATTCCATCTCTCACATCACCCAGGCTCAGCACATTCAATCAAATAGGCATTTACAGAGCAAAAGAAACCCAGAAATGGAGAAACAAGAACCCAGGAATGTCAGGTGGCAGGGCGAACTAGTGGGCATTGAAAATGCAAAGACCGCGACGTTTGTTTTATCTTTTTGAAATGAGGCTGGAAACAACAAGGGCTAACTAAGCCTATGATAGCCTTCTCACAAATTTTCAGGAGCCCATCATTCATGGAGACAAATGCATTTTTTGAAGGATAGCTCATTTTCAGTTCAGATCAGTCACTCAGTCGTGTCCGACTCTTTGCAACCCTATGGACTGCAGCACACCAGGCCTCCCTGTCCATCACCACTCCCAGAGCTTACTCAAACTCGTGTCCATCGAGTCAGTGATACCATGCAACCATCTCATCCTCTTTCATCCCCTTCTCCTCCTGCCTTCAATCTTTCCCAGCAGTGGGGTCTTGTCCAAGGAGTCAGTTCTTCCCATCAGGTGGCCAAAATATTGGAGTTTCAGCCTCAGCATCAGTCTTTCCAATGAACATTCAGGACTGATCTCTTTTAGGATGGACTGGTTGGATCTCCTTGCAGTCCAAGGGACTCTCAAGAGTCTTCTCCAACACCACAGTTCAAAAGCATCCATTCTTCAGCGCTCAGTTTTCTTTATAGTCCAACTCTCACAGCCATACATGACCACTGGAAAAACCATAGCTTTGACTAGACAGAACTTTGTCAGCAAAGTGATGTCTCTGCTTTTTAATATGCTATCTAGGTTGGTCATAGCTTTTCTTCCAAGGAGCAAGCGTCTTTTAATTTCATGGCTGCAGTCACCATCTGCAGTGATTTTGGAGCCCAAGAAAATAAAGCCAGCCACTGTTTCCATCTCTCATGTTTTCAGTTAGCAGCACAGTATCAACTTATATGGGTTTTTTTTTAATTACTATTTAAAAATTAAGCAGTAAAGTGCTTAAATGGCATTTAGAGCTCTTGATCTTGTGAAAATCTGGAAGCCTCTCCCATGCCCACAAGTGATTTATTCCTGTCTACCAACTGCCCAGCTTGACTTTATGGCTTCATCTACCCTGAGAGTGCCAGCCCCTGTCCCGAGCTGGAAAGTCATTTGCTCTCTAAAGGTATTCTCTGGTCATGCCCTCTTCTCCTTAAAGCCCATCATGTGGTCAGGAGACGATGAGAACTCAGGTTAAATCCCAAGATGACCCTTTTTCTTTTAACTTCAGAAACTACTTTGAGAAAAGATGGCCTTTCTGAGACCCCTGAACTGACAGACTATAAAATACAAACCTACACCATAAGGATAAGGACTTATTCAGCAATGTGTCTGAGTGTTTGGCTCATAAGGGCTCAAAGCATATTTACTGGAAAAAAAAATGACTATGAATGTGAAGATTGCAAGCAGTGGTCTGCTGAAGACTTTGCTGGCTTTAAACATTTTGTTGAGGATTTAAAACAGTGGACATCCTTAGGACACTGCTTAGTAAAGGTTGCTGCTGCTGCTAAGTCGCTTCAGTCGTGTCCGACTCTGTGCGACCCCATAGACGGCAGCCCACCAGGCTCCTCCATCCCTGGGATTCTCCAGGCAAGAACACTGGAGTGGGCTGCCATTTCCTTCTCCAAGGCATGAAAGTGAAAAGGGAAAGTGAAGTCGCTCAGTCGTGTCCAACTCTTAGTGACCCCGTGGACTGCAGCCCACCAGGGTCCTCCATCCATGGGATTTTCCAGGCAAGAGTACTGGAGTAGGGTACCATTGCCTTCTCCGTGGTAAAGGTCAGAACATATCATTTAGTTAATAACTTTGTGTCAAGTCATGCGCTACAAAACTATCCACAGAAATCAATGATACTGGGCTGAACATGCTGGTTGGTTGGTTGCGTGGTTGGAGAAGCATTTGTTTTACGCATGCATATCTACAAACCATCACAAATGCATCTGAAACTAATGGCACGGGACTTCCCTGGTGGTTCAGTGGTTAAGACTCAGCACTTTCAATGCAGGGGCCTGGGTTTGACCCCTGGTCGGAGAACTAGTAAGATTCTACACTGCACAAACAAATGGCCAAAAACAAAACAAATAAAAATCCTCCCTGGAATGAATGGCATGAAAGACCCACATAGTTCCCTAAAATATTGCCAGTATAGGCTCTGCAGACCTAAGTTTGCTCTCACATCACAGCAACAACTTTAGGCAGCACCTGCTGAATTGTTAAGGTTAAAAATTGAGAAACGAATGCAGCATTGCTTGTTTTCCTTGACTGAAATTCTGGTTCACTAATTCACTTAGGGCCAAGAACAGACCCAAGTAAGCTGAGGAACCTTCATTAGGATAGATAAAAGTCAGTCAGACCTCTGGGAGTGGCCAAGAAATTCCTTTGATCAGCTAAGAAATGTCTGGGAGCTAAATAGATTAACATGGCATTGTAAAAGGATTCTCAAATCAACAGCTCTGAGAGTTTATTTCTCTTCAATATAAGTAGGCAAATATCCTGTGCAGCAAACAAAAAAACAAATGAAGAAAAGAACCAAATTACATAAACTGGGGAAATACTATATCATCATCATAATAGCATCACAACAAGAACAAGAATAGTAATTATTTTCCATCTTCTAATGCAGAAGCAATAACATGTCAGATAAATTTATAATATACTTAGGTCCTGCAATAGTTTTAATGGGTGGTAGCTTAAACGTTAGTCATAAAAAATGTAAAAACAATTAAGAATGAGACCAGAGACATGAACTTCAAAGAATGATGGCCAAATAATATCATAGAAAATAACTCTTACTACAGACTCCCAACAGGATATGTAAAAACCTTACCTCAAAATAAACACAGAAGCATGTTTTCTGATAATAGCAATGAAGCCAGGGTATTATTCTCTCTTCTGCTACTAAAACCAAAATTATATTGCTTCCAAGTAAGAGTGCCGATATACATTTTTTCCATGCTCCTCCCCAAAACAAAAAACCCACAGTAGTAACTTCTCCCCCACTGCGTGAAGTTCTTTGGTGAGAGTTTTATTATCTCTAGTGGCAAGTGGGCCTTATTATACAGAAGTTATTCAAGAAGAAGAGTGCGTGCGTGCTAAGGCGCTTCAGTTGTATCTGACTCTTCAACACCATGGACTGTAGCCCAGCAGGCTCCTCCGTCCATGGAATTTCCCAGGCAAGAATACTGGAGTGGGTTATCATTTCCTTTTCCAGGGGATCTTCCTGACCCAGGGATCAAACCCACATCCCTTACGTCTCCTGCACTGGCAGGCAGGTTCTTTACCACGAGTGCCCCCTGGAAAGCCCCCAAGAAGGGGCAAATGTCTAGTATTTTTTTTATACACTCCCTGTTCTAATTGTTTTTCCAACTCAGGACACACATATGCAACATGCTCCTGCAAACAATTTTTAACACATTCTGAAAACATAAAATGAAACAATCCCATTTACCACAAAAGTGTTATCTTAACATGCTTCCTAAAGGTTTGTTTTTTTTTGGTTTTGTTTTTTATTTATTTTTTGCTTTGTCACGAGAGAGGCGCTTTCTCCTGCCTAGGAGAAAGTCATAGGTCTAAACTCCTGTGACATGTAGCACCTGCTTTCTGGTCAAAAGCATATACCTATCTTTTCTCCTCTGCTGGATCATAAATTCCTCAAACTTCTCCATATCTTGCCTAACAACAGTTATACCATGCAAGGAGCAGTCAGTGATCAATCAATAAATAAGTACCTATGGAATTAGAGAGGGTAGGGAATACATACTATGACTTTCAGTATCTACATTATAACGGTCATCACATACTCTGCCTTTTTTTTTTTTTTCTAACAGCCAAATAGAGAAAGCCCCCCTAGAGAAGGAAATGGCAACCCATTCCAGGATTCTTGCCTGGAGAATTCCATGGACAGAGGAGCTTGGCGGGCTACCGTCCAAGGGGTCGCAAGAGTAGGACACAATTTAGCAACTAAACCACCAATAGAGAAAGCCTGCACTTAGTATACAAGGAAGTTTTCTAAGAAGCCTGGTTTGGTTCTAAATCTCAGCTTCATCACTCACTTAGCTGTGTGCCTTGGGCAAACACCATAACTGCTCTGAGATGGTTTCCTCTGTAAAATGGGTATAAGGATGGCAACCTCCGAATTCTAACTGGGATGCAGTGAGGTAGCAAACAGGAGGACTCTGCACAGGATGAGCACACCAAATCAGCTCATTCATAGAAGAGGACAGAAAGCAGCCTCGTGCCCAGTTTAGCAGTTACCAAGGTGGGTTTTCATCTTGCTCAATTTCCGAACATTTTTTAAATACAAAAAATCTACTCAGTCCGATTCCACAGAGCCCACAGCAAGATGGGAAATCTTCCCAAAGCCTTAAACGGTTGAGCCACCACCATGAACTCCAGTTAGGCAAGCAGAGTCCGGCAGGTGGATCTTTTTCTGGAAACTTACCTTGAAGTCATTCTTGGATCAGGGCCCACTGCAGTTCCCCTCCCTAAGAGCACCTGCCCCAATCAGCGCACTCAGTGGTCGGGCAGGGGGTCTCCACTTCCCTCCCAGGGGGGCCTCAGACACATTCTCTCAACCTCCATCCCACCATCCTGTCTGCCCTCATGGTACCCACTGTTCTTCCATGAGCGTCCTTGGTTGGTGTCCATTATTACTCATTCTCCACACCACATCCCAGAGTTCCTGCAGAAAGGGAGGGCATGGTATCACTTAACGTTTCTAGGAAAGATTTTTTTTCCTTCACTCTTTCACCTGCCACCTTCTACAGCATCCTGCAGGAAGAACCTGCACTGCAAAGCCAGCATGGCTGAGCCTGCACACACGCTCTTCAGTGACCCAGCAACTTCCCAGATGCGACTCACAGAGAGGGAGCCTGCCTCGGGAAGCAGAGCTGCTCAGCCTTCAGAGAGCATCTGAGACACCAGGAGGTTGGAACTGACTTGTATGCACCACTATGTTTAAACTGGGTAACCAACAAGGACCTACTGTATAGCAGAAGGAACTCTGCTCAATGTTGTGTAACAACCTAAATGGGAAAAGGATTTGGAAAAAGAAAAAAATCACTTCTACAATCATTTTAACTTAAAAAAAAAAAAATAAGAAACACCTGGAGAGTAGAAGCTCTGGGGTGGACTCAGAAATTTTGAGTTCTGATGAGCACCAGGCTGGTCTGGGCGGCTGGCCATACACCACCCTTGGAGCAGCCCTCTTGTTAAAGAACCTTTGGTGCCATGGACTAAGAAAACATGAATTCATTACGAGAGTGGAGGGCACAGCCCTCAAGCAAGTGATGTTTCTGTCTCTTTGCCACTTCCTGTCATGCCACAGCTACAGGCATCCCCCTGCCTCCCATCAGGCTCCATGGTGGAGCCTCTTGCTCTTCCACTTGCGTGAAGAGGGCATTCACCATGACCAAGGTGCTAGAACTACACTATCGCAGCTCACACACACTCATCTCCAAGGAAGATGTATTATTCGCTTGTACATCGAGTTTAGAGCCATCAAGGAATGTCTCCAAGGTCACGAGCCACAGACATAGGTCCAGAAGGCAAGGCCTGACCCTTAAGCAGGGTTCTAAGTCCACGCCAGCCTCCAGATCTTCCCTTCCAGACCCCATCAGGTCTCATCTGCTTCCTGGAGAAATATTCATGACCATGTGTGGAATTCCCTCCTTCAGACTCGAACATGTTAGCACAAACCTTTCAGAGACATGGTATCAGCGCTGAACAGGATGACCAGGCTTGTTCCTTGCAAACTGTTGAAGACATTAAAGTGGTTAAGTTGTTCAGTTGTGTCCGATTCTTTGTGACTCCATGGACTGTTGCCCGCCAGGCTCCTCTGTCCATGGAATTTTCCAGGCAAGAATACTGGAGTGGGTTGCCATTCCCTCCTCCAGAGGATCTTCCCGACCCAGGGACTGAACCCAGGTCTCCTGCATTGCAGGCAAATTCTTTACCATCTGAACCACCATGGTTTGGTCCAAATGGGTCTGACTTCAAAACTCTCAAAAAGTATCCAGTTCTCCCCACTCAATCACCCATATGGACACTCCCTGAAGATAAACAGGAAAGGTTTCCACTTATCTGCATGGAAACAGGTGCTCCCCACGACAAAGAGGGCATGATGGCCTTGCTCAAAGGATGGTGGCCCCTAAATTCTCTCTGACTGCACTGCTCCAAACCTCATCATGGTTCTAACCGAGGAAGTCAAATGACCTGAATGCAAATAGATGTTCTGCCTCCAGCAGCTGCCTGACCTTTAAGTTCTGCAAACCACTTGGAATCTCGGGTTAAAATTGGAAGAGAGTGATATATCTCACAAGATGGTGTTCAGGAATAAAGGAGGGAAAATATGTAAAGCGTATTTGGCACACATGAGAAACTCCATCAGTTCTCTTTTCTTACCCAGCTTCTGATTGCCCAGAAAATCCTCAGCATTATGAACTGAAACCACCTTAGACACCACAAGAGTCCAAGGCCTCCAAATCACCTGGAGAGAGTTCCCGAAACACAGAGTCTCAGGGGAAAAGACCTGAACCAAATGAACTGTTATCTCCAGGAGTTAAGGCCAAGGATCTGTTCATTCTAATGTGTAAACCCTGTTTGGAAACCACTGGTATGTCCAAGATCAGAACATCTGGTCAAAAAACTCATCTGTGGCTCCCTGGGTGAATGAGACCAAGGGGCCTGCTGCTGAAGTCAAAGGTTTCCAAGCTATTCTTCCTATCTTTTGGAGATTTCTTTTTCATCCTTTGGCCCATTTCTTTTGATCTATAAATGTATGGTTTTCATAAATGTGATTCTAGCTTACATACACTTATTAAAAGTAGGCAAACCTGGGTTGGGAAGATCCAGGAGGAGGGATCCCTCCTGGAGGAGGGAAACCCACTCCAGCATTCTTGCCTGGAGAATCCCATGGACAGTGGAGACTGGCAGGCTACAGTCCATAGGGTCGCAAAGAGTCAGACACGACTGAAGTGACTTAGCACACACATGCAAACCCAATGTAAAAAACAAATCTTTGCATGAAGACACTACCATGGCACAAATGAAAACAGGAAATTCAAAAATGTTCTTCCCACGGTGGCTCAAAGTCCTCATGCAAGTATAGCCATGAATGCGCCAGACCAGCAGCTGACTAGACAATAAAGACTATATACAGATGGTCCAGAGAAACATATTCAGTTACTGTCAGAATAATAACTTTGCGTTTTTTGACTGCTGCTCATTAAAATGCCCAGTCAGAGCTTCAGATAAAGGTAGCTCTAATACATGGTTCAAGGACCTTTTGACTCAAGTATTTTTTTCAAATTAGATTGATAGACATCACTTCACAAGTCTTCATGTGATGAAGCATTAGATTCCCATAGGACCTGGGTACCTACTAGAGAGACAGTAGTTAGTTCTCAAGTCAGTGTGTCAAGAAAAATTTGAACAATCATCTGTCATTGAAGTGGCTTATGTGGTAAGTAGGAAAGAACTCCTAGCCACGGGGAAAAACACTAATAAAAAGGGTGACCTGCAGCAACCCTTTAGCTACACTATATTTAGCAATCTGATTTTTTTTTAAATCGTTATCTTCATACAAACTACTTATTAGATCTCTCAAGTTGAGAGATTCTTCCCAAGCCCACATCAAAAAAAGATGTTTTTTTAAATGGCTTCCTGCTACTTAGGTTCAAATACATAGAAGTATTGCTAAGAGCCAGTCTTAATAACCCAAAGGCTGGCCGTTACTACTTCAACCCATCCCTGTCTGGAGTCCACCCTTGGCACTTGGCCAGAACTCTTTAAAATGCCTTCATGCTGTTAATGAAGTACACTTTTTTTTTTTTTGATGTGGACCGTTTTTTAAGCCTTTATTAAATGTATTACAATATTGTTTCTGTTTTATGTTTTGGTTTTTTGGCCATGGGACAGTGGGATCATAGCTCCCTGACCAGGGATCGAACCCACACCCTCTGTGTTGGGAGGTGAAGTCTTAACCACTGGACTGCCAGGGAAGTCCCAGACAATGTGAAGTTTCACTTTATTTTTTACTTGGAGGACAATGTACACTTTTTAAATGCAAAGTGCTTGGCAGCAGTCAGCACTCAGGACATGCTTCTTTGGGCAAGCTCTCCTTCCCCCATCTTCTGAAATGATTTTCTAGGGACACAGCTAAGGGCTTCCCTGGTGGCCCAGTGGTACAAACCTGCTGCCAGTGAAGGATGCAGCTGACCACTTCCTCCATCCTGAATCTTTGTGGTCTTCCTTTTGCTTCTCTGGCTGCTCCATCCCTTTTTTCCCTTCCTCTGCCTCAGCTTTAAAGGCTGCTGTTCTTCATGCTTCATCTTCTACTCACTTTTCCCCCCGACCCTCTTTCCCTAAGGAACTGTATCTATTTCCTGCAGAGAGAAATACTACGTCCCTGTCCCGAACTCCCATGTTCCTAAATCCAACTCAGACTTCTTTTTGAGTTCCATCCATCCAAGTGCTGACTTGGCACTTCCCTTTGGGTGGATCAAAAGCACACTGAGCTTCGCCCTCCTTGTGCAGTATTCCCCTCCCCTTCCCTCTCATGCACACCAGGGCTTGTGCCAGAAATTCAAGAACCACCCTCCACCTTCCCCTTTAGCAGAAATCCTAGCTGATAACCAAAATGAAAAGATGCCTCCAAAACCAGCTGGAACACTCTTGCTTCTCTTTGCCCCCACCTGCTTCCTCTCTGGAGCAAGCCTGCATCCTGATCTCATCCAGAGCCTCGTCTCAGTGCCCTGTCACCCCACTATGTCCCTTTTCATCCACACTCTGCACAACAGCCAACTGCAATGTCTCTTCAAAACAGAAGTTTTATCACTCCTGTGCTAAAAAACCTTCCAGTGGTATTTCAGGATTTTAGGACAAAATCCAGAATCTGAAAAATTCCAGAATGATCTGATTTTTTCCCGTTACCTCTCAGATCTCCTCCTTGCCTCCTTTGCCCTGACTCCCCTCTTTGCTGGCCCTCTTCGCTCCATCAGGCATGGAAACGTCCTTCTGTCTTCCTTTCTCCTCCTCCTCTTCCCATTCCCACCAGAAATGTCGCTTTCTCAAGAAGACCTTCTTGTATCTTTCAAACTGTTCTATGTTCTCATCATACCTTGCAATTTTTCCCATATAAAACTTAGCACTTACATAATATATATATAATTGTGCTAAACTTTGTACGTGCACACACACATATATATATGGTTGGCTGAAAAGTCAGGTCTTTCCTAACACATTATGGAAAATCCTGAACAAACTTTTTGGCCCACCCAAAAAAAACACACACGTACATGTGTGTATCTTGTAGTCCTTTGTGTAACTGTTCTTTCTGCCCCATTAGCTTGGAAAGGGCCATGCCTAATTATATCATCACTGAGATACCAGAAAGCAGCAGAAAGCCTGGCAAACAGATGCCCAATAAATATTTGTCAAATCATTACATAAACAAAGGACACTCACCACTTCTCTTTTTCTATCACTTACCCACACTGTTAAATAATTTCATGACTCTCGTCATTTATTTAAGCAACATCCTCCAAATGGCCCTTAGGATCTCTGTCATGGTTCAGATCAAAGAGGAAAGGAATAGGATTGGGGGAAGGAGGTGCTATACAAATTGACTGAAGAAGTGATACGTGAATAATAAATTTCTAATCCATTTCTATGAATGAACAGATAGGACCTTGATCAGCCTGCAAGGAAGACCCTGCCTTGAAAGTTCATTAGTCAGCTGAAACCCAAGAACAAATGGCCCATGATGAAGATGAGGCTGAAGAAAAGTACCACACATATGCTATTATTCACTACCCTTTTCACAAGATTCTTAGGTATATCTTTTATCGTCTCGATATTTAATATGAATTTTGAGGATGGAACAGTAACATGCAGAATGTAAACGCACAAAAGGCTAATTATTTTACACAGCATCACAACTATGCGCTCATTGTCTCCATTCACCTGTTTTGAACCGGTTCCCCTTCTTCCCGGGCTGCACAAAAGCAGCACAAGCATACATTCAGCTCACCATAAAATCACCAACAATTCTTCTAACAGGAAGTAGGTAGATGATATCAGGGCCTTAATCATTTCCATGGTCTTTTTGATTAGTATTTTAAAAAGAAATATGACTGAGTACATAATGACAGTTATTTAGCAGGTTCCTGGAGATACAACTACTAAAGAAAGTTAATAAAAGTGATTAAACATGGTAGATAATACAGTTAGTTAATACAGTGGGCAGGCTGAACCTAACAATTTTGTTTTCTACAGGCGACTTGATCAGCCATTTTTAATTTCTCCTACTGAGAAGAAATGTGATCATGACACCCAATTAAGTTGGCAGTGATAAAGCCTGAGTGTGTTTTGCTACAGGAATCTATATCTAGGTACATCAAGCACAGCCCAGTGCTCAGAGGGTCTGACTCTTTGCGACCCCATGAACTGCAGCCCGCCAGGCTCCTCTGTCCATGGGATTCTCCAGGCAAGAACACGGGAGTGGGTTGCCATTTCCTTCTCCAGGCGATCTTCTCGACTCAGAGATTGCACCCAGGCCTCTTGTGTCTCCCACACTGCAGACAGATTCTCTACCACTGAGAATCTGTGGTAAAGAAACACCCCTCTGTCAAAATGATCTGTTAAACATGGAGCTTTAATAGGCATCCCAACATGCCAGTGAAAGGCAGTGACTATGGCCTAACTCTCTGCATTTCCAGAGGTAGCTGATGAAATCAGACATAGTGAGCAGCACACCTTAAAGATTTAGTACCAAACCAAGCCGCAAAATGCTAAGTCGAACACAGGAATGAATACATAGTCTATACGGTGTTTACCTACCATAAACATGCATGGCTGTTCGGATCCACTCTGCACGTAACTATTGGGCTCTCCCACCACAATGAGGCACCAAAAGGCACGTCTGTCTACTTTTCAAAGGGTAGCTGAGCCACTGAGAATAAAAGGACCACTGCAAATTGGAATTCTGCCTATTTTAGCCAGTGTGGTCAGAAGTGACATTCAGCTATGCGTCAGGGGTCAGCATCAGTCTCTCTCAGAAGAAATTAAAGACTAGAACATCTTGTGTTTTTGTCTATTCACTGGCATGAATCAACTATTAGATTTGTGCTGCTATATATTTGGGACACCACTTGTTACAGGGCATCCTAACTAGTACATCTACCGTGAGAAAGGTCATGTTCTATAGGGACAGATTCCCGTCAGTCAGTCTTCGGTAGTATTTCTATTACAAATATCATGTATTCCTTTTCCTTAATAAAAATAAGACATTCACTCTAGAAACTTTAGAAATGCAGCCAAACAAAATCAAAGTTCTTAACATTAAGAACTCTAAAGTCTAACCAGTAACATTTTGTTATATAGCTTTCCAGGCTTTTATTCCTCTTTAGATTGACAGATGGATGACACAGGTAATAGCTAATAGTATTAAAAGCAATCATACACAAACTGCATTATAATACCTTTTTTTCACTTGACAATGTACTTTCTTTCCTCTACAACGAGATTCATAAAGATGATGCAATAATCCATTATATAGCCATACAGTGTTTGCTTTTTGTTCGGAGGTTTTAGGGGGTTTTGATTTTAGAGGGAAGGTTTTGGTCATGCTGTACAGCATACAGGATTTCAGTTCCCCAACCAGAGATTGACTCCACGCCTCCTGCATTGGGAGTGCAGAGTCAACCACTAGACCACCTGGGAAGTCCCTAGACATACAGTTTTGTAACCATCCTCCCACTGAGGGACATAGTGTTTGGAACAACAGGTAGCAAAGGTACAAGATGTAGATAGAGAAGCATACCATTATGGGGAAGCCTGAACAGTAGTGCAAACGTATAGATCCTTCCAGCCATGGAGAGCAATGCCATCACTGCAGCACAGGGTTCCACGTAGGAGAAGGACCTGGATAAGAACACCTGGATAAAAGCTGAATAAGTCATCCTAAGGAGTCCTGGTTTTCTCCTGACGGCAACTGAAGAGGTTTAAGAAGGGTATCATGTGATCTTTTGTTTCAGAAAAGATCACTCCAGCAATAGTAGAGAGGATGAATTTAAGAAGGGGAGAATGTCTGAGCAAAGGTAAGAGACTGATACAGAAACGATGGGAACTGATATACAATCAGTGGAGCTGGCGTAGAAGGAAGGAATGGGAGATGGGTTAAGGAGCCAGGGTCAATAAGATCTGGTCACCAACTGGACCTGGAGCAGAAGGAGAGGTTTCTGGCTGGGGTCACTAGGAAGATATTGATGCTACCACATGGTGAGGGGTTAGCTAAGTTCTCGTGAGCATCTCCTACTCTATCTGGCACAGAAAGCTGTCAGTCCAGGAAGCCACTGGGAGTAAGAGCTGCGACTGTGAGCAGTGACAGCAGTTTCATTATCAGTATCCAGATGGCCTCGCAGGGGACACGATGAGATCCTATTTGGTATGTTTACCATCAAGTTTCTGTAGGACATTTGGGCAGATTATCTGGTAAGTGGTTGGATATACAGACCTGGAGCCAGAAAATAGGGTCCACAGAGATACTGACACAGGAGCCATGACTGATAAGCATCATTAGAACTGCTGGAAGAGTTGAGCTCATCAGGGATGAAGGGAGGAGAAAGACTCAACTGGATACAACAGGGCTGAGCCCCGCCCTGCCTCCTGGCACTGGCAGAGCCTCTGCATGTGGTAACTGAAAAAGTCAGATCGAATTATTTCTCATTTGACAACTTGTTCCTGCTCTGCTCAACCCCCTCACCAAAGGACTAAAATGTACTATCTTCTTGCCCCAACAATAGAATCGCAAGCTGAGAAGAAAGGTCTCTTAACCCAACCCTGCCTGAAGGTGGTTACTCTGCCCACCATCATCAACACGGGTTCCAATGTGGCTGGGAACCAAGATCCCCTAGTCTCTATGCTGGCCTCCCCCATCTCCACAACAGGGCTCATTATGAGAACCTAAAACAGTGCCCAATTTACACTGTTAAGATAAAATTCATAGTTAAGCACTTTGAATCTTGTCATTTTGTAAAACAAATGACTGAATTTTCTTGCTTTAAAAGTTTACAGCTGTAAGTTAACAACTCATTTTATAGCTTCAAAGACAGTATTTGCTTCTTGAAAAAACGATGCCCACAAGCACAAATAACTATTTTAGATAATGTAATAAAAATGACCCAAAAGGCAAGAGAGGTGAAAATCTTTGGAGGAAAGAAGAGACATCTTTTCATTAGTCCCCTGTCCTTAAGCTCTTTCTCACCTCTTTCAGATTGTCCAAAAATTTTACCATTGTTTTTCCATAACTGCTCTCTGTAGAATAAGAAAGAGAGGTAGTAGCAGAAGGGGTTTGCATGTTGGGTCACTTCTGAGATGACAAGCAGATGCAGTTTGAATGGACCGTGCAAAGCTCTTTAGTTCTACTTTCTCACTCTGCATATTAGGGAACTGAGACCCAAAGTGGTAAGGTTGCTTACCCCAAACCATCCAGGTACTGATCTACAAAGCTGGAAGTGGAAAGGAGTCCTCTTGACCCTGAGACTGGGGTAATTTTTACTCATGAATAAGCTGAGGACACTCCAAGTATCTGGGTGCTAGGATACCATGGTCTCCTGGGAGAGGCAAGGCACATTCACAACTAGAAAAAATTGCAAGACATCAATTTTTTAAAAAACAAAGATAACATAAGGGAAGTTTGTAATGGCGCCATATATGAAGTATATGGAGTAAAACGTAATTTCTTTGGGTGTTCTGCATTCAAAGGCTAGAGTGCATATTTCTGGCAGGATCACTAGTAGGATTGTCATGGAAGCAGCAGGATATAGCTGCCCCTTGAAGGAGACAAGTTCCATGGACAGAAATGAGGGGAAAAGCAGAGCCAGGCAGAGGAAATGGCATATGTAAAATGAGAGGACTGGGAAAGAACACGGCCTGTTTGTGAAGCAGTTGGACTAGATCAAATCATCCACACAGTGAACATGAGAAAGATTAGTCTTAGTTTGGCTTAAGGAGGACAGTGAATGTCGGGCTCTAGAGTTAACAACGATGCATCCATAGGAAGTTTGAGAAAAAAAAGGAAGTCTAATAAAAGCAGTATTTTAGAATGACTTCTTAACAGAAGTTGGTTTGGAGCAGTGGACAGAATAGAAGCAGGGAAATTAGAAAAAAAGAAAATTAGTTGAATAAATAAAATCAATTCAAACATTCTGATACTAATCCAAGTATGATAATGTGTGTCTCTGGACTCTGTTGATAGCAATATGAAGAGAAGTGCAATATTCTCATGGTGACTGAAGGTCAAGTTTACTCTTTAAACCTTTTATTGGTTTTTATTAAGCTATTATCTGTTGTAATTTTGTTATCTGGTGGCTTCAGATTCAGGAGCCTAAATGCTGGGGAAATTAAGAGTTGAATAGATGAACACCTCTTTTCTAAGAACTTGTTTATTAATGACACTGTAATTAGAGGCAATAACTTTGAATAGAAAACAACAATATAAAAACTGCTCACCACTTCACACCCATTAGGATGGCTATTATCAAAGCAATAGAAAACAATTCATGTTGGCAGGACTGTGAAGAAATTGGAATCCTTGTGCATGGCTGGTAGGAATGTAAAATAGTGCAGCTATTGTGGAAAACAGGATGGTAGTTCCTCAAAATATCAGATATAAAATTACTATATGATCTAGCAATTACTCTTCTGGGTATGTACTCCAAAGAACTGAAAGTAGGGTCTTGAACAGGTATTTGTACACTCATGTTCATGGAAGCATTACTAACAACAGCCAAAAAATAGAAACAATCTGAGAGTCCATTGACAGAAGAACAGATAAACAAAATGTAGTCTACACGTGCAATGGAATATTATTAAGCCTTAAAAAGGAGTGAAATTGTAAGACCTGATACAACATAGATGAGTCTTAAAAACATTATGCCAAGGGAAATAAGCCAGAACCAAAAAGGCAAATACTGTGTGTTGCCACTTATATGAAGCGAAACGTAACCAAGTTACAGGGACAAATTAGAGTGGTAGTTGCCACGGGCTACAGGAGGAGGAAATAGGGAATTATTATTTAATTGGAGTTTCAGTTTAGGAAGATGAAAAAGTTCTGAAGATCGATGGTGGTCGTGGTGACCCATGATTGGGAACACTTAGTACCACGGAACCGCATGCTTAGAAATAATTTAAAGGGTGAATTTTATGTTATTACAACACAGGGCGGGGCAGGGGCGGGCAGTGGTGGTAAATCACCCACCAGAATAAGACTGTGGTTCAAAATGCTTGGTTTCTTTTTAAATAAAATTCCCACTGCAATGAAAGAAAAGTTGCCAGTGTTTCTGAGGAAGAGATATGAGCCATCTTAGTGGATGGGAACGAGGGCCTTGGAAGAAAGAGTATCTCAGTGTCCCGACGTGCAGAGAAGAAGAGAGCCTGGGGCATTTTGAAGCTGCGGTCCCTTGTGTGCTGACGGCATCGACAATGAACTCTGAGCAAAACATCTCCATCCAGGCAGCCACCAAAGAGCCCTGACGGACAGAATCACCTCCCAAGGACAAAGTCTAATGACGAATTCTATCTGAAGCAATCACAGCCACCCTTCTCCTCGGAAGACAGAGCCTCCTCCCCAGGTTCTGCGCTGAGTAGCAGCCGGAGCGCTCCCTGTGGTGGAAGAAGATGCTGCCCCTGCGCTGCTTCGCTGAGCACACATCATCACCCCTGGTGTCTCCGGGGCTGACGGAGACAGTGGAAGAAAACAACCTCCTTGTTCACAGCCCAAATGGACAGGCGCCATCCCACCTCCTGTCTAACCAAGAGCTGCCGTGACATTCACAACAAAGCAAAGAAAAAGTGAGAAGTAACTTATCCAAAGTTGTGTGTTTTTTTTAATTACTTCTTAAGGATACAAGCAGTACTTTTCCATCTTCAGTTACAAGAACTGAACTTAACAGGCCTGAGTAGTCAAACACCGACAGGGGAAAATCAAGGGAAAACAGAATTAAGAGCTGAGATCTAATACCCAACTGGAAATGCAGTGGAACGATTTGGGAATGGTGCTACCCAAAACAGTGGCAGGGAATCACTGATGATCCAAAAGTTCCTCTGTGCTAGGGAGCCTTTACAACACAGGGAATTCTGTCCCTCCGCTGGGGCTAGAGAATACAGAGTATGTGGATAAAGACAGAATATTAAAATTCAGAAATAATTCAGGAAAAAACAAATTTTTGGAAATTAAACTTATCAAAAGCCCAAAGGTTGATCCAGAGGAGGAAATGGTGTGCTAAGAGGATGTAGCTCTAAATTCTACTTCCTACAGAGACCATCTCACCAAATTAGAGACCAGAAGAGAAAGAATCAGGGGTTTTTATTTCGTTTTCTCCAAAACTCAGCCTAGAACAGTGATGGCCACCATCCAAGGAGCTGGGATGCTCATTTATTTATTTGATTATTTAATATTTAGCCCACACAGAACAGTCAAAGAATAAGTCTACCGAAGAGGGAAAAAAAGATACAGACTCAATGAGTGGTAGTTACAGCCTAGCAGTCTTAGCAAGTCCCTCAGCTTTTTAGCTTCCTTTGCCTTAATGACAATTCCCAGACTAGAGACAAACATTTAGGACAAGAGTGTTACTGCTGTGGACTTTCTAAATTCAGTCAAGCACACAAGGCCTCACTCTGATCGTGAACCTCCATGCCCCGGGCTAGAAGTGGTGTGCCATTACGGAGACTCTAGTGCCCTCGGCAGACACGTCCCCTCATGCTGGGCTCTGTTCAGCTCACACATACTGGCATGAGGGAGCAAAAGATGTCGTTCCCTCCTCTAGGGTCTCAGCATTACCTCCTAAACCCGGCCCCCAGCTCCAGAAGCAGGCTGCCCTCAGAGTTGTGCTCTGCCGGTCCCCAGTACAGTGGACTGGAGCTGATCTCAAAAGCCAGAGCCCTGGGCTTTGTAGGGGGAAGCCCCTGAGACAGAGATGCAGCCCAGGTTACCATCTGTGTCCCCACAGGAGGGACAAAGAGCGTATCAAGAACAGAAGGACATCTATAATTAGATCTTTGTGTGTGGGGGTAGGTGGGTGTGGGTGTGCACAGGCCACACAGCCTGCAGGATCTCAGCTCTCCGACTAGGGACTGAACCCGGGCCACAGCCATGAAAGTCCAAAATACTAATCACTAGGCCACCAGGGAACTCCCAGCGTTCACATCTTGTGATCTAGGACCTCCGTATGTGGACACACTTGGACCCCAGACAGTCGAATTCCAAGGTGCCAAGTGAAGACTTGTCAGTGAGACAATGAACAATCATCAATACATACTTCGATGTCTCATAGACTCAGCTTCACTCTTGGGCCCCATCGCTGACCTAAGGCTTTCCCCTGAAGAGTCCCCACAAAGGAAAGAGACGCAAAGGGAAGACAGCCAAAGTCCAAGTCAGGAGCTGAGAGTTCTGTTCTCCCATGTACCATCCAAGCTGTGTGTCAAGTTTCTTTTTGTTTTTTTAGTTATTATTAAAAACAGGATATAAATCTGACTAGGGCCTAAAAGGGAGAACCAAAGTTAGGATATAGTTTTCCAGGAAACTATTTTCCATAGGGGAAGATAATCTGGTTCTCTTGAAGACCAAAAAAAAAAAAAAAACCACCAATATCAATAACCACTTGAAAGTGAAAGAGTTAGCCGCTCAGTCATGTCCAACTCTTTGCAACCCCATGGGATTTCCCAGGCAAGAATAACCACTTAGGCATCTCTTTCTAGGATGCCTACATGGCAAGTCTATATCGGGGGATAGCCCCATGGACTGTAACCCATGAGGCTACTCTGCCCGTGGAATTTGCCAGACAAAAATAATGGAGTGGGTAGCCATCCCCTTCTCCAAGGTATCTTCCCAACCCAAGGATGGAAAATGCATTTCCCGCATTGGCAGATGGAATAGTGCCACCTACAAAGCCTATATTAGGGGATACAATCAGATCTATGCCAAGCAGAGATTGGTCAACCCATTTTAAGCTTTCAACTTGACCAAAATTTCTTTTTTTAAAAAAAATCTTCGACCTGTATGGGTCATTTGGAAATGGAGAGCCAGGAGACCAGCCTTCAGAAACAGGCCTGCTTCAAGCACATCTCATCCCTAAACAAGATGAAAACACAATAATATGAAAATACAGTCTCTCAACTAGCACTTAAGTAAGACTCCAGTCTGCATAAAGTCTCAAATTAGTCAACTCTAAAGCGCCACAGGCTGTATCACTAATCAGCTTTTCAAATACAACAAAGTGACATATCTGAGAGAGCGGCTAGGTCATGCATTCTTTCATAACATTACTTTAAATTTCATGATAACAGAAGAGCACAGAGTAAAATGTGCATGCATAAATTTAGAGCATTCGCATATGCATGGAAAACTGTCCACAACAGACATTTCTGTTGTTTAACAATAAGGACATTAGAAGTTACTTTGCATTTTCTTATGAAGACTTGACTAAAACGTGCTGTTATATTACGGCTTTGGTAAAACATTACATGAGCCCATAAGAGCCCTATTTTTTTTTTAATCTTTTATTTTCTTTAGTTTCCTCATTATATACTTTCAATGACTATAATAACCCATGAATCCCTACCACTATTTCTCATTATGCACTTTGTTTTCTGTATTATAATTCATTTATGTAAGACTAATCAAAATACCAATTCAACTAGATCTATCTATAGAGAGAATTTTTTACATCATTTGAGCATGCCAAAAACCAAACAAAAAACCTAAGTATTCCTAAATACTGAGAGCAGATGAGTTTTAAGATCTTTGGACATCCAGCCAGTTCATCACTTGCCACTGAGATTTAGAAATAAGTTTTAAAAGATGTTATGTTTATAATTAAGAAAAAATAACGAGAATAAAACAGGCATCGAAGCAAAGGAGATTTCCTGAACACTGAATATATTGCATTTGACAAGGGCAATAACCCACCCAATCACATCTTTTGCTCTCATTTGCTATAAATATTCAGCAGAAGCACAGACCATTGTTTTGAGCCTCAGGGCTGTTTAAGCTTACGGGTCTTACTTAATACATTAAGACATATGGGAAAACTTTCCCTAGATTCAGAGGGCTTATGGATCACCCACAACTGGTGAGAACTTCCCCCTAGTGCTTATAACACATCCTGACTCAGATATTTAAATTTACCTTTTAAAATATTTTTATTCCAAAGAACTGTTTTCCCAAATGACCTATCTTGGTTTCATCTTTTAACATAAATATGTATCAATACATACATGGTTTTTCTATTCAACATCAGTGTTTTACACACACTATCCATCACAAACACTTGGGGAATTACATTTACATGTGTATTTGTGAAATTCAAGCTGTCAAGTTGTATCTGTCTGTATTGCTACCATCTAAATAGAGCTTTCATTAAGAATGCTGCTGCTGCTAAGTCGCTTCAGTCGTGTCCGACTGTGCGACCCCATAGACGGCAGCCCACCAGGCTCCCCCGTCCCTGGGATTCTCCAGGCAAGAACACTGGAGTGGGTTGCCATTGCCTTCTCCAATGCATGAAAGTGAAAAGTAAAAGTGAAGTTGCTCAGTCGTGTCCGACTGTTAGCGACACCATGGACTGCAGCCTACCAGGCTCCACCATCCATGGGATTTTCCAGGCAAGAGTACTGAAGCGGGGTGCCATCACCTTCTCCACTCATTAAGAATAATTCTCTTTAATTATTGGCTGGAAAATCCCTGCATTGTTGTCCTTTTCATAACACCATAATGTCAGCACAGTTTATTAAACAGTTATTGAAGACATGAGAAAAAGGCAGTGATCATGAATATTTGATAAACATGTTTGCATTATCAATACATTGCAATACAATAGGGTATACTGAATATTTAGGTTGGCTTGTAAGAATATAACTGATGCACAAATCTCGTATGGCCCCATTAGGATGTTATTCGACATCAGCATTTTACTCCTTTTTGGAAATCAGTTGCAGCCTAGTAGAACTTCAAGGCTTTGGAAACAAATGTAGTGCAAAAGACAATAATTTGTTTGAATAACAGCAATTTAATTGAACAGCAAATTATTTTGCATTCCAATAAATATAAAACCTAGAAATGTGTCTCAACCTGTGCAGTGAGCAAGAGAGAAAGCAAAGACTGGGGAGCATTTAAATGATTGTAAAGGAAGTGTAATTCACACAAGCCCCACATATAAAGCAAACAAGCTATGAGATTCTGTGTTGTCATCTAAAATACACTAGACAGTTTGTTTCTCCAAGAGTCCATTGTTCAGACAAGTGTTTTCATACATAGGCTACTCAGGAGTTTCTTAGATGAGGGGTAAAGAGGAGAGAAAAAAGAATTCAAGACAGACTTCTATTAGCTCAGCCCTAAGGCTAATCTGTTGCACGTGTAGTTTCTACATTCATAAGCAAGTTGTAGGCGACAACACTGCAGCTGAGCGCAGAAGAGCTGGAAACTGTTCCCCAGGGCATGATAGCACAAAATGACTTTGCTATATTCCCTCTCCAGCCTAGCATCACAGCTTGGGCAGGAACACAGGCATCGCGCCCCCAGGGCAGCTTCCTGTTGTTAGATAAGAACCCTCTGCTCCATCTCTCTCCCTGAAATCTGACCAGAAGCACACAAAAGTGGTTCAACCAAGACAAATCAGCCCCTATTATATTCTCTGAATGTTTTCTCCCCCAATTTGTGTTCCTTTGCCTGGTAGGTTCTGAATGACATTGTTAACCCAGACCATACAACTGAATGAATTCACAAGTTTTCACACCCTCACACATACACTTTTACATCCAATATTCCAAGTATGGATTGACTGAGTTTCCATTGTATAGGATAGCTTAAGTCTTTATTTACATCCTCAATGTCACAATAACTACCATGCTTGTAAAAATGCAAGAGAAACTTTTAGCAGGATTTCAGTTAGTCTTTAGCTAAACCTATTAATGTTTCATGTATTATCATACTTTAAAGTGTTTAACACTAAAATCACTAAACATACATGGTAATTACACAAACCTGAAGCTGTAACTTCATAATTTCTTAATCTACTACATTACATGCAGGAGGTTTCCAGTTCGTTTAGAAGAAAAAAATAAAACCAGTTTTGCTTAACCTGCCACAACTTACAACCATGTGTCTCCTTTGGCTGGCAAACAGAAGGGCAAAACTACCTTCAGTGATGCTTTTTCAGTATGGAAACACGAAAACAGAATAGTATTCCTCCAGGCAATTTTCCATTTCCAAACATCCTCTGGACCTTTATAAGCAGTTTACCCCTGAAAACTGACATGCTTTTTTAGTTAAAAGGCATAACTAACACCATGGTTAATCTAGCAACACCCGCCCCCCCCATCCTAGGCATCAGTGCCAGCCACGACACCCTTCATATTAACTTCCATCATGTGTAGTAAGTGATTCACAATTTATATGGTTTGGAGGTAAAAGCAAAATCCTTCCTGAATTGCATGTAGTAAAATGTGAAAACTGGATGATGGCGTGACTGAAAAGGTTTTGTTTCGGATTCTCTAACAGGATAACATGTGATGCAGGACAATGGTGTGATGCTTTTGTGTGCCCTAGTAAGACAGCTCCCAGCAGAGAGTTTCCCATGTTTTATAGTGACATCTATCAGCTGGACCCAGGGAATCCCAACGTCACTCAGCCTTCTTCAGCACCACTGTTTTGAGAACAGCTTCTTGCCACAGAGTGGTGCAGTCTTAACAGGTCCCTGGTGCACAAAGTGCGTTGTGAAACTCAGGCAGTGGAGAATGAGCCATGCTCTTCCCTCACATCAAAACCCAACTGGTAGGCATTAATTAACCACCGCAGCCTATAGGCACCACAAATGCCAATCAGAAATGTAAACAAATGGCCCTCACCTGCTACAAACTGAAAAGAGCTGACACACTTTGCATCACAGGCAGACTGAGCATCGCATGGTGCTGAGTTTTGTAAAAATTCAATTAACCCAACCATCCATTAGATGGATACATAAAGACCAGGGGGAAAAATCTATTATGCATGTGAGAATTTGTGATGTGTAATCATGTTAATTTATGGTTTGAGAAGAAACCCCGCTATGCTGTAGTGATTATATGATCATCAGGAAATTACAAATATTTAGAACCTAGGAATTACTTTTATGAATGGCATAGAGGTAATAACTCCTTCAGAAATGTAATCAGATTATCAACTGATTTCTCAGACCTGCTAATATTAAGGAGACCTGGGAAAAAAGAGTTTTTCAGTGATAAAATCGGGAAAGGTCCTTGAAATCGGATTGTTAACTTATCTCCCCAAATTCTCCTTAAGGGCCTACAAGTGAAGCTCCATAATGACGTTCATCTGGTCTGTTACACTTAACTGCCAAAGCATCCGCCAAACGAAAATACAGTGAAAACAAAAATTCTTGAGATGATGTCACCAAAAAGAGAACACCCAACTTTATACTTCTCACATACACATTTTCACAAGGCACAGACTGCACCTGTCTGTCTGGACACTCGGTTTTCAAAAAACAAAAAAGCCACATTGAAAGTCGAAATCTTGAATCTCGGTGCCCTGTCCTTTCCTTGTCGGACTCTCCACAGACACAAACCCCCGACCAAGTCCACACTCTGGATCCGAAGTGATGGCCAGACTGGATAGACCTGTCCGACTCCCCCTTCCTCCTCCAAAGGAAAAGCCCCGCACGGCCGCCCTAAAGAGCAACTCCTAACCAAAGCCAAGTTCGAGAAGGCACCGCAGGCAAGCCACCGGCCCACTGCCATTCCACCTGGCGAACGAAACCCAAGGAATTAAAAAGTTTCAGGCGGCCCCAACCGCGGACCAAACTTGGACTTGCCTCAACGGCAAAGCCTCGAGACCGGGAAACGGGAGAAGGCGCTAGCCTGTGGAATCCAATCCACCAAGAGGCTCCCAAACGCGCCCCTCCGCCGCTCGGACCGCGTCCGCCCGAAAGCCGTCGAAGCCCGGCGCCCGCCCGGCGCGCCCCGGGGAGGTCCGCCCTCCCCGCCCTCCCCGCCCGGCCCGAGCGCGCCCCGCGGGCCGAGGAACTTACCGCACCGCTTGCACAGCACCCGGCTGACCTCCTTCTTGAGGTTCCGGCCCGTCTCGAGAGGGGGGAAGGAGGCTCGGAAGGCGGCGGGCGTGCGGCCGCTGCTGTTGGCCTCGGGCTCCATGAAGAAGATGTACCTGCTGTCCTCCTTGAGGCGCCCGCAGGAGCGGAAGGCGGGGCGGCCCCGGGCGCCCAGGCGCACGGTGAGCAGCGAGTCCTTCTTCAAGCCCCCGGCTTTCGCCGCCCACACCTGGTGCACCTTCACCAGATAGGGCGCCTCGGCTCCGGGCTCGGCGACGCTGGGCGCGGGGCCGGTGGGCCAGGCGGGCACGGTCCCGTTGGCCGGCGGCGGGCGCTCGCCTCCCCACGCCCCTGCCTCGCCCGCGGCGGCCGCCGCCGCCGCCGCCTCCCTGTCGAGTGCCCCCTGCTGCCGCCGCCGCGGCGGGTGCAGCTTTCCCTCGATCACCACCGCGGCGCGCTCAACCAGCTCCTGCACCGAGCCCACGCTGGGCGGGGACGCGTAGCACACCGAGGCCCCCGCGGGAGCCGCCTCGTCGCCGGCGGCCGCCCCCGGCGCCAGGGCCGCGGTCCACAGCAGCAGCAGCAGCGGCGGCAGCAGCGGCGACGGCGGAGGAGAGCGGGCGGCGGGGCCGGTCCTCCAGGCGCGGCGCGCGGCGCATCGCCAGCTCATGGTGCGAGGTGCGTGCGGGCTCCGGTGGCTGTCGGTTCGGACTCTTGCCTCCTCGGTCTCTGGCGCTGCCTCCCTTTTCCTTTCCTCTCCTCTCCTCCTCCTCCCCCCACCCCCCCGCACCCACCTCCTAATTTATTTATTGGCGGGGGCCGTGGGAGACTTGTTTACGGGAGGGGGAGGAGGAAGGGAGAGATGGGGTGGGTGGAACCACAGAAAGGCGAAGCGGTGGAAAGGGCAAAAAAAAAAAAATTTTTTTTTTAGGCGAAAGGAAAAAAAAAAAAAAGCCGCCGCCACCGCCTCGGATGCTCGGATGCTGGGAGTAATAGGTCCTCCCCGCGCCGCCGCCGCCGCCGCCGCCGCCGCGCCCGAGCCCGGCTGTCGGGGCTCTGCTGTCACCGGAGGAGGACGTGGAGGTGGAGAAGCTGCTCAGCGGGTAACAGTCCTTTGTGTGAAGTGATGCTGCGGCGGCTGCTGAGGCTGAGAGCGGGCGGCGGGGCGAGCGCGCGAGGCAGAGAGCCCTGGAGGCGGAGTTGCGTGCCTGGAAATGGCTGGGTGGCCGCGGCGGCAGCGCCCTGCGCCTCGCCGGCCTGTTTACCTGCGGGGCGAGCTCGGCCCGCGCCTCCCTTCCCCATGCTGGTGCCCGAGCCCGGCCCGCGGGGTCGGTCCTCCCGCTGGGTCCCTCCCCACCCCCGACCTGAGCGTCTCCTCCCTCTCGATCGCCCGGGTTGCTGCAATGGGAGGCCGGGCGGCGACCGAGGGCTGCAGTCCGAGTGGGCTGCGGAGATTTCCCCAGGACTCAGAGGTGACGCTTCGGCGATCCGGGACCTGTTAGCCGGCGCAGGAAGGCTGGGGGCACGCGGGAGACGCGGGGCCTCGTGGCAGAAAAGTTTTGGGTGAACTGGTTACTGGAGAGTCCAAAGGGAGCAACACGTTCGCAGGAGACAAGCTGCGATGAAAACGGCAACTTTCTGTCGCTCGCTCTCCTGCTAACGCGCGCACACGGCGAGATCTTCAGATTTGACGCTTCTCGCTCGGCTTCCCTTGTGTGGCGCTTCGGGCTTGATGATGCTCGCCTTTTCTCTTATGGAAATGCCGGGTTCACCGTGATTTTCTGACCTGTGGGGTACTGCTGATCTGAGCATTGCTTGAATAAAATAGTTGCTCAGTGAGGCTGTCTTGTATAAAGTTGATGGCACTTTGTCAACTAGTCCGTTTTTTAAAAAATAACTGAATGAAGTGAAGGATGCCTCTGTGCCTGCTGGGGGAAAAAAAAAGCATCCCAGACAGGAGGAGATATAGGTTCAAGATGTCCCATCTGAATATCACCCCACCGCCACCACCACCACCCTAACAAACCCCATCACCGCCCGGCCTACCCGCACCCCGCAGCCAAATTTAAGATGCTACTTTGGAAACAAGAATCCATCATCTCCCAGGGATGTTCATTTCAATCAAGTACCGCTCAACAGAAAGAACACATTTTTAGCACTTAAAGGAAAGTACTTCTGTTGTGCTCTTTTATAGTGAAGAATATATTCAAAGACCTAATAAAATTGAGTGGAAGTTGTTTGTTGCTCAGTGGCCTACTAGATCCACCTTGTGAGAACTTCAGATTTTAAAAGAACTCTAGTTACATAATCTCCTTTACTCTGGGATTCTTTAAAGTTGCCTCTAGCAGTTTCTAGAAAGTCACAATAAATAAGCTTCAGATTTTTCTGCATAAAAAGTAAAAGTTGAGTATAAGTCACCAAAAAAAAGAAAAGGTTTTCTCTTGGCATAATGTAGTTGTGTAGAAAACAGTATTTTACTCTCTTCAAGTCCAGCTTGGACAGATAGGGGTCCTGATGCTCACTGTGTGTTTCAACATGTGAGGATTCCTATTTCTTAGGGACTGATGGAGTGCTTGGATGGTAGTAATAGTGCAGGTCTGATCTCCACTATATGTTCTATTAAATGCCGGTGCGCCTGCTGACTTATTGAAAGAAAGTGGTCAGTCCTACTGATGCCTTCACTTTCCTTTGTCCTGACCTCACACATTTCTGATTTTTGACCTGTTTGGAGTCGTAGCTCTAGCCTCAAAAGTCTTCTCCCTTCCTGCCCACCTTGCAGGCCTTGTATCAGTTTACCTACTGCTATATGGCAAACCAGTCCGAAATGTGTCGGCCTAAAACAGTATTGATTCATGTAGCCCAGGATTCTGTGGACTGGCGATTTTGGCTGGGCTCAACTGGAGGGTTCTGGTCTCCGCTGGGCTCACTGATGGCCCTGCTTGGGGTGAACTAGTTTCAGATGGCCTCAGCTGGATAGCTCATCTTTTGATGGAGGTGGTCTCTTTCCCTTCAACAGGCTTAACCTGGCCTTGTTCATGTCAGCCCGTCATATTCCAAGAGAGTGGCCAGAAGCATCCAAGGTGTCTTGAGGCTCAGAAGTGGCACCTCACCACTGTTTCCATTACAAGGCGAGCTCCAATTCCGGGGGCACATGCTGAATATGAAGAGTTGAAAACTCGCATTGCCAAGGGGCGGAGACCCAGAGAGGGGAACATTGAGGCTGTTTCTACAATCCTCTGCAGATAGTGAGCCTCCTTTGAGGACCGTCTGCCCCTGTACCTTCTTCCGTAGACGCCAGACACTCAAAAAGAAAAAGCCCTGCATTTGCAGCCTCCTCCTATTTGATCATGTCATTTTATTGAGCCCAAGCATTTCCATGTTACTCCCATCTCTTCAACTAGTAAGCTTGTTAAGAAGCCAAGACCCTGTTTGAAAGCATTCCCCTGTTTTAACCCAATTTGTGGGACACAGTAAGTGCTCAATAAATGTCAGCTGATTAATGAGGATGACATGGTAACATGCTTCCCACACGTTACCCCAACACTGTCTCAGAGTTCAAGTCCAGAAGTGAAAACAGCAATAATATTTTAAAGCACTGTTTTACAGGCTCATTAAATGTGAATCCCCCTACTTTGTAGTTCCCAAAGCACTTTATTTTTGATTAAATATAAACTGCTTCATATGTTTAATGCCCTTTTTATGTATTTGTTTAAGCCTTTACCTTCCTCCCATGTTTTCTCCTGCTCCTCCCTCAGCTCAGTGGTGTTAAGGGGTATTTTCCATGCACCTATGAGATCTGTTTGATGTGTATCTCATTTCAGTTCTTGCCTTGGGGTCTTCCTTTCCAGGGCTCCCAAACATTGAAAGGATGTTACCTAAAAGGGTACTTGAAGGCCCTTTTGAATGAAAGGGGAAGGGTATTTTTTAAATTAGATACTTAAGAACAATATTAAAATAGTATACATTGGCATTGGCTGTCCATTGTAAAAGGTGAAGAAGCTGATACATTCTGCCCCCCGCCCCCGGTAATTCATCAGTCACCATTTCTTGGTTTTTCTCAATAACATTTTGGAAGTTAATCAAATATTTTTATAGTAGATGTTTTTACATAGTTTCTCTTTAAGAATCCTCTTTTATTTTTTTAAAAAAAAACCTTTTATTTTGTATTGGAGTATAGCTGATTAACAATGTTGTGATAATTTCAGGTGGACAGCAAAGGGACTCAGCCATACACATACATGGATCCATTCTCCCCCAAACTCTCCTCCCATCCAGGTTGCCTTATAACATTGAGCAGAGTTCCCTGCTATACAGTAGTTGGGAAGGAAATTTCTAATATGATCAACATAAGCTTCAGAAATCCATGAATAATTGTTTAGTGTGATTAATTGCCTTTCAGAAAAAGAACAATTTAATTTGCCCACATCATTGTTTTCAAAAGTCAAAGGGGCTTGTTCTTGGAAACATCCTAAAACGAGGGTAATTTTATACCCTGCATCAGACTCACTCGTGAATCAAAATGCACAGATTGCCAGCCCCATCCCAGAGTTCTGAAGGGCTGGGGCAGGCCCCAAGAATCTGCATTTCTAACAAGTTTCCGGGTGCTACCCATGCTGCTGGTGGAGAGACCACATTTGAGAACCACTGCCAAAAACTGTAGATTTATAACTTTGATATGCATGGCATAATGATGCTATAGGCATGTGTAAATAGACATAGACTTTATATGCAAATATTCAGCCTCCCCTGCATCACAAATGTTCCCCAGCCCAGTTTTGAGGAGGAAATGTGGGGATTGCCTCCTTGGTTATTACAGACTGGCACTGTCTAGCAGGTTGATCCTCACTAGTTAAGAATGACCATGTATTGATAATAAAGGTGAGCACTTCCTTGAGGACTTATCTCACTGGTCAGTTGAAAGCAAGAGGAAAACCAGAGATCAAAGTGGCTGTCATCATGTTACCTGGTAATATTTATCTGCTTCAATGGGGAAAGAACAGACAAAATTACACAGGTAAAAATGAAAGACTATTTTTACTAGTTTAGAAAATCTGAAGAGGAAACCCACAGTGCAGTGGCAGCCTGAAAAGGTTTACCCACCCCCAGCACTTTATACCTGATTGTTGTTGTTCAGTTGCTAAGCTGTGTCCAACTCTTGCGCCCCCATGGACTGTAGCCCACCAGGTTCCTCTGTCCATGGGATTTCCCAGGCAATAATACTGGAGTCAATTGCCATTTCCTTCTCCAAGGGATCTTTCCCCACCCAGGAAACGAACCCATGTTTCCTGCGTTGGCAGGGGGATTCTTTAACACTGAACCACTGGGAAAGCACTTACACCTGATTAGATCACTGCACTTGATTAGATGCTTCTAATTGGTGGTTTTTGAAGGGGCAACAGGAAATCCAAAGAGGCACTGGTATCTACTTTATCATCCTTGACCACCAGCACAGAGAGTGCACATCTTCAGCCATAAATCATGAAACCAGTGATCTCCTGTGTCCTGAATTCAGTCTCCCAAAGCATCCTCACCTGCGTAGCCATCTGTCTTGGAGGAGATATATAGAGTTCCGAAAAAACAGGATTCCAACGGTTTACAAGTGCTTTTTGCTAACAGGCTGTAAGATACTTATTTGAGATCTGGTCATAAAATTCACGCAGTGATTCACTGGTGTGCACCAGTCTTAGATCCCTGCTTATTTTGACTGAGTCAGCTATGATTGCTGGGCTGGGCTGGCAATCCTGTCTCTCCCATCATCTGTCCAGATTGTATGAGTTCATGATGGGTTTTGATGGGTTAATGGTGATGGCGGGGTGTGTGTGTGTGTGTGTGTGTATGTGTGTGTACATGCACACAAGTGTATTTTCTAAAGGAGAAAGGAGGAACCTGGGGAATAAAACAAAGGAAGAAGGAAGATGGAAAACAGAACATGAGGGGAAGCATTCCCCAGGCTGGCTCAGAACAAGGGCTCATGCTTCAAGGTTCAGAACCACAAGTAAGAGCTGAAGTGGCCATTCTCATGGAGAATGCTGTAAGATCTAAAGGCACCACACCATGCCTATTGCTTTAAAACTCAGGTGAAAAGGTGAAAAAGCTGTGTGAGGGGGGAGGCTACTTTGCATTTCTGGGAAGAAGGACCACTGCGGGTGTGTCCTGAAGGAACTGGGCGGGGGGACAAGACACCAGTGGGAGTCCCACCACACCTGTGGGAGAAGTGGGGGAGCTGTGTTCTCATGACACTTGAGAGAGAGGACCGAACAGGAGCATAGCAGCCAGGGTTCACGTGTGGCTGCCCCGCGGTGGAAATTCCCAGCCGCTACCTAGCTCGCCGGAGAGGGAACGTGGAAAGAAGGTAGGAGCCGGAGATTACATCCATGTCAGCTAAGAAACTAGAAATAAAGCTATTGATGTTAATAAGACGTCCTTAGCACCCCCCTTGGGGCCAGCGAGATGATGACTATTAATATTATTGTTGACTATATTACACATCACAATATTGTTGTTTAGTGCCTAAGTTGTGTCCGACTCTTTGTGACCCCAAGGACTGTAGGCCACCAGGCTCCTCTGTCCATGGAATTTCCCAGGCAAGATCACTGGAATGGGTTGCCATTTCCTCCTCCAGGGGATCTTCCCAACCCAGGAATCAAACCTGGGTCTCCTGTACTGCAGGCAGATTCTTTACCGTCTGAACCACCAAGGAATCCCATATATCACAATACTATTGTATTAATAATAACTTATTATAATACTATGATATAAAGAAAGAATCATTATTATCATCATTTTGCAGATTATTGAAGGCAGTTGTTGAGATCAAATACTGTTTTTATTTTATTACTTTTCCTTGAGCAGTTTTCTTTCTTATGCCTTATTAGTTGTTTTTGTTGTTCATTCACTAAGTTGCATCCAGCTCCCCGTGACCCCATGGACTGTGGCCCACCAGGTTACATGGAATTCTCCAGGGAAGAATACTGGAGTGGGTTGCCACTATTAGTCATAGAGCACTATCAATAAGATACCATATAAACTATCCAATAGAAATAATGCCACTTAAGATACTGAATACATTATATATGTTATTCATTTCCCTTCAAAAATTGATTTGAAAACTTCACAGTGATCTGATACATAGGAATAATGACTATGAATCTCATTTATTTCTAAGAACATGTTATGGGGTTTACTGTTGCTATTTACAAATATGCCAGTTGTGAAGAAAGAAGAGTCCCTTCTGGTAGGTTTTGCATCAGCATTTATTACATCTACTCATGAAAGAGTAGCATAAATTAATATTTTATCATCCACCCCCTAACCTGGGGTTCCTTGTTAGAACATTGTAAGCTTTCCCCATTAAGTTGATGCTTTGACTCAGAAACACATCAAATGTTAGACCAGGAAAGAATCCTAGGTATCTGGTTCGAAGTTCTTAATTTTATACATGATAAAAAGGTTCAAAGAAGCTGACTGCTTTTCCCAGGGTCATAAAGCTGTTTTCAGAATGAGGTTTAGAACTCAGGTTCCAGCTCTCCCAATTCTATGCTGTGCCAGTGAGCCACAAGAGTTTAACAAAGAACCCTATCCTAAGCCTTCCTAAAAAGCTGGCAGCCTTTCAAAAACCATTTCTGGAAGGGATAGGATACACAATACTAGCACTTCAGTTTTCCATCACAAAGGTCTCCTCTTACAAAGGAAGGAGGTCTTGGCCCCTAAGCCTGCCCTGAGAGGCCCTGCTTTTGCTTCTCCTGACCACACCATTCCCAAAAGACAACACGCAACAGCTTGCTGTTTGTGGTCCCTGTTTCACGAGTGTGTCATTCTTCCACAGTTAAGCTCTTCTCTGGCATAAGACGTCCCCAGGTGGGACGTGAAAGACTTTTTCATTGTCTTTTCTTAGAATGCATCTGTGTTAGCTTTTTTTTAAAAAAAAAAGATCTAAAACTGACCCCCATACAAGTTGGAGGGGAAAGACTGAAGAAAGAGGCTGATTACCCCCAGACTGGTGGGTGTCAGATTTAATGAGAGAAGTCATTTTCAAAAGACTGAACCCCAAACACTGATTCTTCATGGAAGGAATTCACCAACTTCTTAACCTCATACTCTGGGCTCAGCATCCCCAAAGAGCCTCCTTAACCTTACTCCATAATCTATCCTCATGGAATCAGTTTATTGAACAGTCTCAACTGGGTGAGAAATGGCTTTACTGTTTTCTCCAGTCACTACTCAAATATCTCTGTCTCCTGGCCCTTGTTTCAGGCAGATCCTGTAGCTTCCAGCTTTTTACAAGTATATGAAGGAACCCCATTGTATTCATGGCAACTACCATGCAGGGATTGAAGGGGTCTGGTCCAGGCTAAATCTCATCCAACTTCATCTCCAATCCCAGGCCTCTCTCCAAATACCCCAAATCCGGCTGCCATGTGGCGGAAGAGACTGGCCTGTCCCTCTCCTTTCCTCCTTATCCTTCCCCTTCTTTTGGCTTTTCCAAGGTCTGGGTTGAGGAAGATAAAATGAAAAGGAAAAGCATATATATATATTTTTTGTTTGCTTGAATTACTCTGCATTTTAGTTCTTCCATGGCTATTACTGGCTGGCCATCAGTGACCTCTTTGAGGCAGACATCCAAATAACTAGCACGTTTCTGAGGTTCACAGGAAGCTACCTTAGAAACCCTGAAGGTCCTCAACACTGCACAGTCCCCAGACAAAGGTGACCCAGGTTGTGGCTTACCTCTTGAAATTTCCCCATCCCTAATGGTATATCTCCTTCCACCCTAACCTGCCACTGCAGTGTTCTCTTGCCCGAGCAAGTCACCTTTAGGACAAGTACTTTTCAGGTAGCTTCTACCTTTCACAGCATCCTCTTAAGCCACGGGAAACTCAAACATCCTTTCCATGCCAAACAATGACAAAGCAGGCTCACTCATTTCACTCTGCCATCGGAGGTGTTCCATCTGCTGTCCTACCTTCAAAACTCCCCCAGGTAAGAAGCAGGTCCCAGCCTCCATTTCCATGTACATCTCAAACATCAGGGAGAACCTTGATCCCTCTCCGCCATCTCCAGGCGTCTCAGGGAAGGCATAGGGCTTCTATGTCTGAGCCGGTCTCTCACAGAGGGGAGAGCTGCCAATTTCCTCCTATTCTAGGAACACCTATATCTTCATGTAACTTTCTTGAACCCTCTAAGTTGGTTTAAAGAGGTGTTACCTTCTTTTACTGAAGTGAGTGGGGGAAACGCCACAGTCCTCCCTAGTTAAGGCAACAGCTCACTACCTCTTATGTATTTCTTGCTTCTCTCCATGCAATGGGGATGAGTTACAAGGTAATGAGGAAAAGGGTGATGACCCCAGGGCAAGCCCCGTCACAGGTTAGTAAGTTCACAAAGTACGCAATATCTCACAGCCCGTATTATATTGGGTTGGCCAAAAAGTTCATTTGGATTTTTCCATAACATCTTATGGAAAAACCTCAACCAGTTTTTTTGGCCAACCCAATATTTGTGCTAGGCATGGAATTAGGGCAACACAGCAAAATCAACAAGGAAAGTATTTGAAATGTTCTATAAAGGAAAAGAAACAGGGAAGGAGGGCAGTTCTTTTCTGAGGTCATTGATACAATATAAAAGATGGGCCAAAATCTCATATGGTATACAGGAATGAAAATGTCTGTGAACCCTACTTTATCAACAGCAAAATTCAGCCTACCGAGAACAAATATTTGGGAAAATAGCAGTAAGTTATTTTATCTTGATATTAAAAATGCAGATGCAATGAATAAATGATTAAAATTGCATTTGATAGACTGAGCATCATTTATATGTTATTATAAGCATTCAGTTAAGTGCACTGTTGGGTCTGGAAATTTAGAAAAGGGTCAAATCTTTAAATAGTTGTTTTTCTCTTCATTAAGTTAAATTAATGTACTGGTTTTGGACTTCTTCCTCTGCCCCCAAGGCAAGAGTTCTTAACTATTAAGCAGTTTAATTTAGAGTTTATATTTTTACCACTTCAACTTTGCTGTTCTCTAGTTAAATTGTGAAATTTCAAAACATTCATTGATAAGAATTTTCGTTAGGTTGACCAGATATCAAAATTATTTATAAGCAGCTTCTTATCTGTACAAGTCTTTGCATGCCTGCTAAGTTGCTTCCATTATGCCTGACTCTATGCAACCCTATGGACTGTAGCCTGCCAAGCTTCTCTGTCCATGGGATTCTCTGTCCATGAGATTCTCTAGGCAAGAATACTTAGCGTGGGTTGCCATGCCCTTCCCAGGGCATCTTCCCAACCAAAGGATCGGACCTGCCTCTCTTACTAAGTTTCCTACACTGGCAGGTGGGTTCTTTACCACTAGCACCACCTGGGAAGCTCTAAACAAGCTCAACATATTATACACACACACATACACACACACCGCGGGGGGTGTGGGGAGAGAAAGAGAGAGGCAAAGAAACAGAGTTGTTAAGCCAAATGCCATACGACCAAACAACTCACTTTCCTTCTGGAAATTCTATTTTCCCGTCTTTTCAACTTCTTACTCCCTAGAAATGCTTCTACCTAAATCTTTATTTTGTTTTAAGCTAGGAACTAGATCAATGAGATTCAGAATGGGTTCTAGATACCATTGTTTTTCTGTCAAGAGGCATTGAAAGAGGAGAGGTAAGTTTCCCTTGATATAATTTATTCTTTTGCAACACTCTTCTGCAAGTATCTACCCCTGATCCCACCCACTCATCACTCCTTTTTAATTTCTGTTACAAAATGTGGTCACAAGTATTCCTGCAGCTCAGTATGAATCATATTTGAATTTTTCCATGGAAACATGGGTTTAGTTCAGTGCTGTTGTGGCAACCGGAGACTAACGAGTCATTAGGGGGTTGGCCTAATGGATCCCACCACCTGCAGTTCTTTCTATAGGAAATCGTGTTCAGGGTTTTAAACAATGGCCATGAAATGGTAAGTTAAAGATACCCTGCGGTTTTTTTTGTTTTTTGTTTTTTGTTTTTTTCACAAATAACAGAGATATCCAAGAGGGGAAAAGCTTCTTAAAAAGTTCAACCTTTTCAAATGAACATTACTCTCATGTCTCATAGAGAAGTATCTTCAGAATTTCCTACTTAACATAAGGCAGAATCTGTTCTTGATCCAATCAAGAATAAGATCTTTGTTATGCCTTCTCCTTGATCTAATAAATTAATCTGTGCCAAATGAATGTTTTCTTAACATCCTTACTTCTCCCATCTCCTTAACATTTTCTATTATATTTCTGCCTCAAACTCAAAAAGTTCTCCTAACAAGTTAGTTAATAAGGGAACCACTTTCTTGTTGTCTTTAACCTCCAACTTGATGAACTTTAGTTACCCTTGACCCTGCTATGGGCTGATGTTACCTGGATTTTGTTGTTCAGTTGCTAAGTCGTGTCCAACTCTTTGCAACCCCACGGACTGCAGCACACCAGGCTTCCCTGTCCTTCACCATCTCCCAGAGTCTGCTCAAACTCATGTCCTTTGAGTCAGTGATGCCATCCGACCACCTAATCCTCTGCCGCCCCCTTCTCTTCCTGCCCTCAATCGTTCCCAGCATCAGGGTCTCTTCCAATGAGTTGGCTCTTCACATCAGGTGGCTAAAGTCCTGGAGCTTCAGCATCAGTCCTTCCAATGAATATTAAGGGTTGATTTCTTTTACAATGGACTGGTTTGATCTCCTTGCTGTCCAAGGGACTCTCAAGAGTCTTCTCCAGCACCACAGTTTGAAAGTTACCTGGATAGGGTTACTTTTCTACAATTCACCAGCAGGTTGGCTATGTCAGATGGAAGCCAAGTTTGAAACTGCCCTAAGATCTAGAAATCCAAGAACAAAGAGCTTAGTTTCAGCATCTGTGGTTTCATGGCAATTTGGGGATGAATATTAGAGATTTCTGAAGTTTCAACAGACTGATTAGAAATTTCTTGGAAACTCTAGAACAAAAGACGTTTTCTTACAAGTTTTGTTCCTTATCAAAATAATACATATATATAGTCCAAGATGATACTACTGTTATCAGATTTGTTAAAACAAATAATGTCAGGATATCCCTAACTCCTCATTTCCCCATCCATTAAGTGGTCACTTTTAACTTTTTTAGCTCTTTTGGTATTTGCCCCCCAAACATGCTAGAACTGCTATTTCTAGATTTTTTTTAGTCCTAGGCATTGTCTACTAAATATGGGAGACAAAGAGTTAGCTCTTTTTTTCTCCTTCTAGCTCCCAAATGGCAGCATACTCCCCATGCCCCAGAAGTGCTAAAAATGAATTTTTGATTACATATTCAGTAGCTATATTATCATACCTATGTATGTAATGCAGGACTAAAGCATTTAACACACTATGATGGAAATTTCTCCCCTGAACAGTATTTTTATTATCCTGAAGCTAATAATTATTTGGATTATTTTTTCCCATTTGCTTAACTTTCTGCTGGAGTGGCCAAAAATTTCATTCCAACTTTTCCGTAATATCTTCTGAACTTTTTGGCCAACCCAGCAGATGACACCACCCTTATGGCAAAGTGAAGAGGAACTAAAAAGCCTCTTGATGAAAGTGAAAGAGGAGAGTGAAAAAGTTGGCTTAAAGCTCAACATTCAGAAAACTAACATCATGGCATCTGGTCCCATCACTTCATGGGAATTAGATGGGGAAACAATGGAAACAGTGTCAGACTTTATTTTTGGGGGCTCCAAAATCACTGCAGATGGTGACTGCAGCCATGAAATTAAAAGACACTTACTCCTTGGAAGGAAAGTTATGACCAACCTAGATAGCATATTGAAAAGCAGAGACATTACCTTGCCAACAAAGGTCCATCTAGTCAAGGCTATGGTTTCTCCAGTGGTCATGTATGGATGTGATAGTTGGACTGTGAAGAAAGCTGAGCGCCAAAGAATTGATGCTTTTGAACTGTGGTGTTGGAGAAGACTCTTGAGAGTCCCTTGGACTGCAAGGAGTTCCAACAAGTCCATCCTAAAGGAGATCAGTCCTGGGTGTTCATTGGAAGGACTGATGCTAAAGCTGAAACTCTAGTACTTTGGCCACCTGATGTGAAGAGCTGACTCATTGGAAAGACCCTGATGCTGGGAGGGATTGGGGGCAGGAGGAGAAGGGGATGACAGAGGATGAGATGGCTGAATGGCATCACCGACTCGATGGACATGAGTTTGAGTGAACTCCGGGAGTTGGTGATGGACAGGGAAGCCTGGTGTGCTGTAATTCATAGGGTTGCAAAGAGTCGGACACGACTGAGTGACTGAACTGAACTGAACTGAATATGTGCTTATCACTAAGTAACCTCAAAGCCTTCCCCAACCTGTCCAAATACTCTCTCGTTGCTTTTATTTACATTAGCTATTCTATCATCTTCATCTTCTTGAAGAAATCTCTCCCTAAAATTCTGACTTGTTCCAACTTCTGCAAGTTTTACTTTTTAGCTGATAGTTTTCATTTACTATCAAATTATGGGAGTGTGTTCCTTTCCTGATTTGACTCTCCTGTTTCTTGGGTACAACGGCTCTTTTTTTTCCCTTGGTTTGCTCCATTGTTTTAAAGGAGTACATCCTTCAGCAGCCTCCCCAGAAAGGGTACACTGGAGTCAATGTTTTCAGATGGTTCTTATACATCACTGGTAATTAATCTGTCCTTATACTTCACTGGAATTTGGCTGAGCATAGATTTCTAGGTTGGAAGTGATTTTCCCTTAGAATGTAGAAGATAAATTGCTCCACTGTTCTTTATCAGCGTTGTTTTTCTGCAGTTTCCAGCCATTCTAATTCCTGTTCCTTTTTATAGGATAGGTTCCCACCTCTGTCTGGAAACTTGTGTGGTCTTCTCTCTTTTCCTAGTGTTCTGAAATATTATGACGGCCTTTAGTTGAGATCAATTTTTAATGGTTTCAGACTCCTCCCGCTGACTCCTTGATCTTATATGCCTGCTGCCTCTTCACACAGATATAATCCTACAGGTTTATTCCTTGGAGGGGGTGAGACAGGGGATTCTGTGGACTCTGGGCCATCTTTGGCCTACTATATGCCTGCAGAAGTGAAGTGAAGTGAATTGAATTCGCTCAGTCATGTCCAACTCTTTGCGACCCTGTGGACTGTAGCCTACCAGGCTCCTCAGTCCATGGAATTTTTCAGGCAAGAGTGCTGGAGTGGGTTGCCAATGCCTAGTCATCTTTTAATCTCAACTCAAGGGTCTTCCCCTTTGAGAACATCCCTGGTTCAACCAACCTGAGTCAATCACTCCCTTTTCTGTGCCACTGCTGTGTCTCATGTTTATCTCTGTTGTGGACCTTGTAACACTTTATTACATTGTCTGTCTCATTTACAAAAATCAAAGTCAAGGATAATGTTCCATTTCACGATGAAATATTCTTCTGATCCACAGGAGGAAGTAAATTGACTTCTTCTATTATGCTAAGGACTTTATATACACTCATTAAACCCTTAAAATCCAATGAGAAATGCATCATAATGTCTATTTTACAGCTGAGGGAACCAAACCTTAGAGACGTTAAGTTTCTTCTGCAGGACACACAGATAAGCAGCAGAGGTGGGATGCGACCCCAGACCTACCTGTCTCCTCTTTGATTCTGAATGAATCCGTGCGTCCATCCTCCTGTGTGTTCCTCCCAACGCGTCCTGTTGTGGTTTTCTAGGGCTGCTGTGAAAAAACTGCAACCAATCTGTGACTGACAGCAACAGAAATTCATTCTCCCCTAGTTCTGGATGCTAGAAGTCTAGAATCAAAGTGTCCCGCCACAGGCTCCAGAGACAATCTGCTTCCTCCTGCTTCTGGTGGGCGGCTGGCAGTATTGCTCACGGCTGTGTCGCTTGAAGCTCTGCCATGCTTTCCCATGTCTTTCTCTTCTCTCAGTATCTCCCTTATGTACCTCTTTTTCTTTTAATGAGATCTTTATTTTATTTATGTTTTTCCTTTTTTGGCCACCCACATGACATGTGGAATCTTAGTTCCCTGACCAGGGATCGAACCCACGCCTCCTGCAGTGGAAGCATGGAGTATTAACCCCTGCACCGCCAGGAAAGTCCCCCTTATATATCTCTTATAAAGACACTTGTCGTCAGATCTAAGACCTTCCAGATAATCTAGGGTGATCTCATCTTGAAATTCTTAATTACATCTGCAAAGATCGTTGTTTTCTAAATAAGGTCACGTTCACAGGTTCCATTATGTGGTGACCATCATTCCATCCAGTATATCTCCACCCTCTTTTACCTTTGGAAAAGAAACAGCTTTGTTTGAAGGAAAGACCTTAACTCTGAAACGGATTCGCATTGGACTTCTAGCTCTGCCTCCTACTGGCTGTGTGATGTTTGATCAGTACCTGAAAACCACCAGCCTCTCCCTCTTCTTTAAAAGGGAAATATTTGTTTCATAGACTGATTTGGGGATTAAATGAAGTATATCACCTAACACATAGTAGACAGGGGTCACGGCCCATTCTCTCACCACCTTTATAAATAACCCCTCTCTAAGGCCAAATCACAAGCTGAGTGATACATACTCGATTTTATTAAAAATCACTGAAAACAAAAGTTCAGATTTTAAAAACGGCCATTGTTTGAACTCTGCACTTTTTACTCTGAGTTAGTTTCTGTTTTCAATTTCCTGGGATCTGGTTCTGATCTTACTATAGGTAAAAGTTTCATGGCTTCATCGTCAAGATGTGAGTTTTTAAATACTTTTGCATTTTTCTGAAAACTAACAAATATTTAAGAGATGTGTATTATGTGCCAGTTTATGAGTCTCAAAAAAGGTGTCAGTTTACAAATATAGCTCATTTTTTTTTTAATCCAAAATAACATTGTTTAAGTTGGCCACCAACCCTTTACAACATTTAATACTAGACTACTTTTGACTATTTCCAACTGGAATTTATCCTCAAGGAATGAATGTTTGCTACTCCTGAGTATATTTTTTGTTAATGTGATAAGCAGCATAGATGGGTGGAAAGAATAACAATCATAAATCAGAAGAACTTGCTTCAAAATTCAGTGTGTTATTACCAGCTATGTGACCTAAGGGAAGTCATATAATCTCGCTGAGCCCATTTTTTTCTTCTACAAAGAGTGATGCAGATACCTGCCTTGTTAAACTTTTAGAGCTGCTGTCAGTACATGTCCCATGGAAAAAACATACAAACCCTGGACTGGGCTAGATATGCAAAGTTGAATGTGAGAAACATAGACCCTCACCCTCCCTAGTGGGCAGCATCAAAATAAAATTATACCCATGAAAGCATTTTAACGATGTTAAAGTGGTATGCATTACTGGGCCCCTTATATCCCCAGTAATGATGCTCATCCTAGAATCATGGGATAATACAGAATCCAATCTTAAGCCACTTTATGATTGATCATGGGAGTGGACAATACAATAACACCTGCCCTGACTAAAGGGGAAAGCTCCTAAAAGTTAGCAAGGGCTAAATCTCATAGTACATTGCAACAACTTTCAAAATTGTCTTCCACTACAATTTATTCCCATATTACTTGCCCTACGGAACCCTTAAAAATTCTTATCATAGTTTTTAAGGGACCATCTAGACCAGTGATCCCCAGCCTTTCTGGTACCAGGGACCCATTTTGTAGAAGACAACTTTTCCACGGACAAGCAGTGGGGGTGGCGGTGGGGATGGTTTCAGGATGATTCAAGCACGTTACATTTGTTGTACACTTTATTTCTGTTATTATTACATCAGCTCCATCTCAGATCATCAGGCATTAGATCCTGGAGGTTGCAGACCCTTGCCCTAGAGAATCAGACTGAATATGCTGCCCTGCTTCCAGACCAGAGCTGTCTGGTGGTGTGCTGGGCCCCTGCAGCCCACATAGCTGGCCCCATGGCATATAAAGCCCTCCTCCTGGTCCCACTGCTGCCTTGTGTACGTTTATTACCAGAATGTCCTCTGTATCATCCTGCATTAGTACTATAAATAGTTACACCATCTCACACAGCAATTAAAGGAGAGATAAAGAAGGCCAACTATAACCTTGCTATTAGCACAAAGGCAAACTATAATGCATGTTAAACACAGGACACTAAATGTTAAAGAGGGGTATAAATCCAAATAAGACACTGCTCAGAGGACTGAAAAGGGAGGAATGCAAACCAACCAAGGGGGCAGATTTGAGATCATGCCCTACTAACCTCTACTATATTTGTTCCATTTTAAGTCTCATCCCTGCTGGCTCAGACAGTAAAGAATATGCCAGCAATGCAGCAGACCCAGGTTCGATCCCTGGGTCAGGAAGATACCCTGGAGAAGGGAATGGCTACCTACTCCAGTAATCTTATTTGGAGAATCCCATGGACAAAGGAGCCTGGTAGGCTACAGTCCATAGGGTCTCTAAGAGTTGGACATGACTGCGTGATTAACACCAAGTCTCTTTAATCCCGTGAAAATATAAAGCATAGTCAACATATCCTGAGCAAGACTCACTCAGCACATGGATGACTCCCCTCCCCAGCCTTCCTTATAGTCAGGAGCAGCCTGTGATGAGTTTCTGGTCAGTGGAATGTGAACAGAAGTTATGTGCATGATCTCCAGGTCTAGAAGGAAGATGACCCTTGCACACCTTGTGGGAAAGAAGGCGGAGTCCCCATCATACTGATCAAGTTAACCAAAGGAAGAGGGCCACTTGACTTATTTGTTTACCCATTCAATACCATCATGAAAGTGAAAGTGGCTCAGTTGTGTCTGATTCTTTGCGACACCATGGACTATACAGTCCATGGAATTCTGCTGGCCAGAATATGGGAGTGGGTAGCCTTTGCCTTCGCCAGGGGATCTTCTCAATCCAGGGATCAAACCCAGGTCTCCCACATTGCAGGCAGATTCTTTACCAGCTGAGCCAACAGGGAATACCATCACAGGAGCATGCAAAAATCTCCCACAGTATTTGAGACTTCATACACTTTGGGAGTTAAGACCCTCTAAATAATAGCTTCTAACAGCAATTCCTTTAAAAACAAAAATAGAGCATGTGTTTTGAAGATATTGTGAGCTATACCGGTGTCACCGTAGTTCTTATGAGGACATAGAGTGTTAGTTACGAACGTGGGCTTTGCAGTCAGACAGACCTGAGTTTGAGTTCATATTAGCCACCAACTAGATTCATGCTGTTTATTGGGTTTCTCTAAGTTTTCAGAGCTGACACTAAAAAAGTCTCAGTACTTTTTTAATGTATAATACCGGTCTATTAATAGGAGTCTATTTCATAGTATTGCTGTTTATCATAGTATCTGGCACACAGTAAGTGTTCAAGAAAAGTTGTCTATCATTAATAAGTGTATCTAGTGCCATGTAATTTTAAAAATTAAACTGTTGATAGTCATTAGTGCTATTATGAAGTCATTCAGGTTTTCCTTCCAGACAAAGGTGGGGTTATACCTCCCTTCCCATGTTATGTGTACTCACATGTTTAATTTTTACCAGTGAAATATGAGTGGAATAGACATGGATCACTTCCACATGGAATTTTTAAGAGTCAGCATTTAAAATGCTATCTTTTTTTCTGCCACACTGGCAATGATCCAGCTAGTGGCTCCTCTGTCAGCTTGGGTCCTAGAGCCAACCTATGATGTAGCGTGGCCAAGAAATAAATCCTTGTTATTTTAAGCAACTAGAGATGTTGGAGTTTATTTATTAATAGCCCCGTCTGACCTATACAGGAACAAATATTCATATGGGTAAGTTAGTTTTAAAAATAGTTTCATTGTTTTATAGCAACGTCTCATAATAATAGCTGACAATTGCAAACGGCTCACAATGTTCCAGGAATTGTATGCTTTGCATGTATTAACTCATCCGTCCATTTCCACACTAACCCCATGAGATGCCTGCAGAGTTCTTATCCCCAGTGAGTAGGAGCAGAGAAGTTAAGTTGTTTGCTCAAGGTGACATATCTGGTGTCTAGTGTGGAAGAAACCTGTTTCAAACCAGCCCAGCTAATTTTCAAGGCTATGCCACTCATCTATGCATTCTGTTGCTTCCTGCAGTGAATGCTGGAGTGTAGCTCCCAGGTAGCATGATTCAGGACCAAGGCTCTGGTTTCATCAGTTGTCAGAAGCACTGACTGCTGGTGGCTGACTCCCTGAACACCGTAGAAAGCTCTCACAGGCAGAGGGCTGCTTCCCCAACTTCGGCCCTTCTCTGAACGACTAGCTGCCTCTGCATTGATGTTCAAGTTCTCCCTCTGCCTTTTTCTCCTTTCCTTACTTCCACTCTTCCCCAAAGCATTCCCAAATAAATTTCCTTCATGTAAATCTCATCATTTCCAAGTATGTTTCCCAGGGAACCAGAACAACATTACCCCCCTGTTTAGCTCCACATGTGTCCTGAAACATACACGGACTACATATTAACTCCATGCACAATTAATTGCTAAATTTACTGTCACAGTCCATGTGAGTTCAGGGAAAATAAAGATCATAAGGCTGTCTGGAAAAAACTCAAATGATGAAACTTCTCAGGAGTTAATGGAGATGTAGACTCTTCTACTTTCTCTACTGAATTCAGGACACTTCATTTTTCAGAAATGTCACCTGTAGTTATTCAGATCCAGAAAAATGTCCAAAAAACAACCACATATTTGTATATAACAAATGATAGTTGATCTGTATTATGACATTTATTCGTACTTGTAAGTAGAAATGGGAAATTGTCTCAAGGTTACATAACTCATGAGCTGATGTTCTTCATCTCTTTCATGAAGATAGATGTCTCAGGAGGCTAGAAGTCATGGATCTCTATTGTACCAGATATTACATATCACTGTATTCTACTTATACATGAGAATACTATTGAAAACTGATGTCTTAAATTGATTTTGATTTCTAAAAAATGATGAGAAAAACCTAAGATTTACTTTATAACCCATCCTCTCTCTCTTGTACATCTTAGCTTACATGGCATCTAATACCACTAAAATTTAAAGAAAGCCAAAATATTACTTGTGATGTTATTTATTCTTTTCCCATAATTGAGTATTTCTCACAATTTCAGCTCTATCCCATTAGCAGTTGTCCATATTTACATGCTATAAAACTTGAAATATACAAGTTCACAGGTGTGGTAACAAAACAGGCCAAATTATAAAACCAAAAGAGTCTAAATACATCTGTGTAATTTAAATGTCAGTTGCTTAGTCGTGTCCGACTCTTACCATCTCATGGACTGTATCCCACCATTTTCCCCTTCCATGGGCTTCCACAGGCAAGAATACTAGAAGGGGTATCCATTCCCTTCTCCAGGGGATCTTCCCAACCCAGGGACTGAACCTGGGACTCCTGCATTGTAGGTGGATCCTTTACTGTCTGAGCCACCAGGAAAGCCCATCTATGTAATTTAAGATAAACATTATTACCTATTTTCCTTGGTATAAGCATATCCTGTGCATTGTACATTCTGCTTATATATCTTCACTACATGTTAATATAGGTCAATAGCTAATGTTATATAGAATTCAGGACAAATTAGATTATTATATTTCCTTCTTTATGGATTATCTTGGTCTGCTCAGGCTGCTACAACAAATACTACAAACTGGGTGACTTAAGCAGAAATGTATTGCTTACAGTTCTGGAGGCCAGAAGTCAAAGATCAGGGTGCCAGTATGGCTGAGTTCTAGGGAGAGCCTTCTTCCTGGTTTGCAGACATCCATTTTCTCCTTGGACCTTTACCTGATGGAGAAAGAGAGAAAAAAAATATAAAAAACAAACTCATTGATGTCTCTTCTAAAAAAGTGTTAATCCCACCATGAGGGCTTTACCCTCATGACATAATTATTGGTTTGGCCAGAGTTTGTTCAGATTTTCCTATAACATGGAAAAACCCATACAAACTTTTTGGCCAACCCAATACTGTCTAAAGGATCCATCTCCAAATATCATTACACTGGTATTAGGGCTTCAAAATAGGAATTTAGGAGTGGACACAAATATTCAGTTCTTATTTTTCACCTTGGGTGGACTCCAGGAGTTGGTGATGGGTAGGGAGGCCTGGTGTGCTGCAGTTCATGGGGTCGCAAAGAGTCGGACACGACTGAGCGACTGAACTGAACTGAACCAAAAAAGTAGGATTTTAAGAATAAAAACTTAAAATTGAGTAGCTTATATTGTCTACAGAATATTAAAACCGTTTAAATCATTGTGGAGTTTGTGTTTACAAAACATGTAACAAAGCCCTTTGTAACCATCAGTTCAAAATGTAAGTAAGAATCCTATTCCTTATTGGCTACTTTAATTTCATTGAATGTACATTAAATTATGTTAATATTTCAGTGGGGATATATTAATACTTTTGCACTCATATTACTAACCATTAAACAACTGCTTTATTTTCACAGAATTACAGATAGGAATAGAAAATATGCACCCTTTAAAGTGTTAATACAGGTTAATGAGAGAAGTAACTCCTTGGAGTAACCAAGGAAAGAATAGCCAGAAAGAGTGGAAATGTTAAATTATGAGATATTTTCAGAGAAATATAATCTTTGAAAAAGTTGCAAGTGACTGAGACAATTCAAACTAATCAAAGAACTACCATAATAGTGGTGCATAGGAGATTTGGTTTAATGCCTAGAGAAGAATTATCCAAAATTAGCATATCAATTATTTGCAGGTAAACAGTTGCTTTTTTCTCCAGCTTGAGGGTGTTCAAAAATAATTTGTTTATTGAAATAATTTATAAATTTTCCCCCAGCAATCTTGTGAATTACCTTGGACATATTAAAGCAAAGTTTGCTACATAATTCCCTCCAAAGTGCTATACCTTCCATCTAGCTAAGACACAGTTCTGAATATCCATGGTGTCAACTGTGAGTCTTCCACTTCATCTTGGTTATATGTCTCTCAGATATGTATGCTTTTTCATTCATTCAATGCTGCTTCTATCAAAATAAATGTTGGCATTAAAATACCTTAACATCAATATCAAAATATTTAATTTAAAACAAGGTTTGAAAAGGCCAACTGTCAAAATATAGTAAGATATTTCCCTGCCTATACCATAGCCCATCAGGCTCCTCTGTCTCTGGAATTCTCCAGAAAAGAATACCAGAGTGAATAGCCATCCTCTTCTCCAGGGGATCTTCCCCGCCCAGGGATCAAACCCCAGTCTCCTGCATTGCTGGCAGATTCTATACTGCCCGAGCCACCAGGGAAGCTCGGACTATACTTTACGTCTTATGAATGATTAGGTGATTCAGTCTTGGCATTGATGAGATAGGCTTGTTCAAATGCCGTGTGGACTCCTAAGAGGGAGAGCATCTCAAAACCTTCCTTGACTCTCAACCAGGCACGTTCACCAACAACAGTCACTGAGACACAATGACTGAAAGTAAGAATAGTCATCATAGAAAACATTTTTGATTAAGAGGATATTTTATACAGAAGCATGATTTCTGTTTTCAGAAGAATTACAAAGTAGTTTCTTCTTGAACTAGTTATTGACAGTATTAAATTTCATTACTTTTTTTTCAAATGATTATAAATTATCAGTGAAAATATACAAATCTTAAAGATTTTATTGCAGTACATAGTTTAAAAAACAAGGCAACCATCAGCTGGGTATATCTTACTTCATGTGAATATGTGTCTGGGTAATATTCTTCTATTTTGTGAGAGGGACTGCACAGCACAGCTTGTGGAATCTTAGTTCTGTGACCAGGGATTGAACCCATCCTCAAGCGGTGGATGCACAGATCCTTAATCACTGGACTGCCAGAGAATTCCCTACATAACTACTACAGAGGATGACATGGCAGGTTTGGTTCTGAACTTGGGCTCCGGAGCCAGAGTACCTTAGATCAGAGCTTGACTTCATCACTTCCTATCTGTGTGATGTTGCCATTAGGTAAATAAGCCAATAACCTAACTTTCTGTGGCTCAGTTTCCTCACCTAATAAATTAGATGATCATAATTATACCTACTTCATCAAGTTATAGGAGAAGGCAATGGCAACCCCCTCCAGTACTCTTGCCTGGAAAATCCCATGGACGGAGGAGCCTGGGAGGCTGCAGTCCACGGGGTCGCAAAGAGTCGCGGACATGACTGCAGCGACTTAGCATGCATAAAGTTATGAACGGTAAATGTGTTAATTATAAAGCAATTAGAACAGTGCTTAGCATATGGTAATTACACAAAAAGCAGTAGCTACCCAGTTTTGCGGGTTAGTTTTCCCATGTAGAAGTTAACATAAATTCTCCCAATTTTGTGTCCTAGTTTAGATATTCACGTAATTCATCATGCGTACGTGTAATGTTTTTAAAGCTTCCTACCACTGAAAAATGTATATGTAACATCTGAACATCAAAAAAAAAAAAAGTGAGGTTTGTTAAAAAGCTTCCTATTATAAAGAATTGTGACCTACTTACATTTGGTCTGTGAATGGCCCAGCCTTTCGTACCTGAAGTTTAGAACATGAGAAACACCACACTGAGTTGCACCCCCAGCTTCAGCTCCTCGTCATTCTCTGTTTGATAATGGTATCTAGAAGTAGGGCCCAGGGATAATATGGCTGCCCTCCATAAAACCAAACTAAAGCATTCAGGAATGTACACCAACAACCTTGAATACCTTCCCTGGGACCCATGAGGCATCTATGATTCATCAATTTTTGCCAGTCCTTCATGTATCATTTTTAATCAATTTCCATCTAGGAGGCTGGCAAGAGAAATACAGGTCTACCTTTTTTATATATTTATTCTGAAGATTGGACTTCTAATCTTCACTAAAAGATTTTGTCCTAGAATTCCACAAATAAGGAAATAAATGTTAAAGTGATAAGAAAATTTATATATGTAGTATATGAGCTGAAAACCATTCTGGACATTTTGAACTTAATTCCTAGAGAAATTTAGTAATGTGATAAAGCCTGGAATGGTAGTGTTCTTCTTCTGAAAACTCAATTATGATCCTGATTCTCCTTATTCAGATGAATGAACTCTTCACCTGGCCAATGAAAATGCTAAAATCCTTGCAGTTCATTATAATAGAAGCAATGGATGTTTCCTGAGCATCGTTTCTTACTTTATTTGCTACAAATTGTCTATTTGTACGTCAATATACACTGGTTAGTTTTATGTTTCTGCCCTTGAGAAATGTTTTATAATTAAGTGCATAAAATGACTTCTAATTCTTACTTCCTTAAGGTGTATGATAATTATATGCATAAATTTGAATTTTAAAGACTTAGTTTCCTTTAACAGGGGTTCAAGTATTCTTGTACATAAACAATGTTGGGAGATATTGAAGTGTTCAATACCTAGAGCTGTACTATATGCAGCAATGGAGGAGTGTTGATGATATATGTCCCTTAAATTTGGGGCTCCCCAGGTGGCACTACTAGTAAAGAACTGACCTGTTAATGCAGGAGACAAAAGAGGCCTAGGATCAGTACCTGGGTAGGAGACATCCTGGAGGAGGGCATAGCAACCAACTCCAGTATTCTTGCCTGGAAAATTCCATGGACACAGGAGCCTGGTGGGCTGCAGTTCATAGGGTCGCAGAATATGGCATGACTGAAGTGACTTAACACACATGCACGCATGTCCGCTAAATTTCAAGGTATGCTTTTCTTTTATATTTGCAATATTCCTTTTTATATAAAATAAAATAAGCCATCCATCATCGCTGTTTTTGTTTAAATGCACAAACTGAATACATAGAGCTTTAATAAATACTATTCATGAGGAGCATTAGTCAGTCAGTCAGTTCAGTTGCTCAGTCGTGTCCAATTCTTTCCAACCCCATGAACCACAGCACGCCAGGCCTCCCTGTCCATCACCAACTCCCAGGCTTTACCCAAAACTCATGTCCATTGAGTCGGTGATACCATCCAACCATCTCATCCTCTGTCATCCCCTTCTCCTCCTGCCCTCAATCTTTCCCAGCATCAGGGTCTTTTCAAATGAGTCATCTCTTCCCATCAGGTGGCCAAAGTATTGGAGCTTCAACTTCAACATCGGTCCTTCCAATGAAACACCCAGGACTGATCTCCTTTAGGATGGACGGGTTGGATCTCCTTGCAATCCAAGGGACTCTCAAGAGTCTTCTCCAACACCACAGTTCAAAAGCATCAATTCTTCTGTGCTCAGCTATCTTTATAGTCCAATTCTCACACCCATGCATGACTACTGGAAAAACCATAGCCTGACTAGACGGACCTTTGTTAACAAAGTCATGTCTCTGCTTTTTAATATGCTGTCTAGGTTGGTCATAACTCTCCTTCCAAGGAGTAAGTGTCTTTTAATTTCATGGCTGCAGTCACCATCTGCAGTGATTTTGGAGCCCAAAAAAATAAAGTCAGCCACTGTTTCCACTGTTTCCCCATCTATTTGCCATGAAGTGATGAGACCGGATGCCATGATCTTAGTTTTCTGAATGTTGAGTTTTAAGCCAAATTTTTCACTGTCCTCTTTCACTTTCATCAAGAGGCTCTTTAGTTCTTCTTCACTGTCTGGCATAAGGGTAGTGTCATCTGCATTTCTAAGGTTATTGATATTTCCCCGGCAATCTTGATTCCAGCTTGTGATTCTACCAACCCAGCATTTCTCGTGATGTACTCTGCATATAAGTTAAAAAAAAGCAGGGTGACAATATACAGCCTTGATGTACTCCTTTTCCTATTTGGAACCAGTCTGTTCCATGTCCAGTTCTAACTGTTGCTTCCTGACCTGCATACAGGTTTTTCAAGAGGCAGGTCAGGTGGTCTGGTATTCCCATCTCTTTCAGAATTTTCCACAGTATATTGTAATCCACACAGTCAAAGGCTTTGGCATAGTCAATAAAGCAGAAATAGATGCTTTCCTGAAACTCTCTTGCTTTTTCGATGATCCAGCGGATGTTGGCAATTTGATCTCTGGTTCCTTTGCCTTTTCTAAATCCAGCTTGAACATCTGGAAGTTCACAGTTCATGTATTGCTGACACCTAGCGTGGAGGATTTTAAGCATCACTTTACTAGCGTGTGAGATGAGTGCAATTGTGCGGTAGTTTGAGTATTCTTTGGCATTGCCTTTCTTTGGGATTGGAATGAAAACTGACCTTTTCCAGTCCTATGGCCACTGCTGAGTTCTCCAAATTTGCTGGCATACTGAGTGCAGCACTTCCACAGCGTCATCTTTTAGGATTTGAAATAGCTCAACTGGAATTCCATCACCTCCACTAGCTTTCCGTAGTGATGCTTCCTAAGGCCCACTTGACTTCACATTCCAGGATGTCTGGCTCTAGGTGAGTGATCACACCATTGTGATTATCTGGGTCATGAAGATTTTTTTTTTGTACAGTTCTTCTATATATTCTTGCCACCTCTTCTTAATATCTCTGCTTCTGTTAAGTCCATACCATTTCTGTCCTTTATTGTCCCAAGCCCATGAAGAGCATTACGAGGCCCTAATTAGTTTTTTCCCAAAATCTTGTTCTGTAGATCATGTGACAAAAGTTATGGCCCTGCAACTGTACCCCTAGGAATTTACCCAAGAGAATTGAAAATATATGTTCCCACAAAGACTTGCAAATGAATACTCATGGCAGCATTATTTTTATTAAATAAAAAGTAGAAACAACCCAATGTCCATCAACTAATGAATGGCCAAAAAAATTGGAATATATTCATACAAGAGAGCATGTTATTCAGCTATAAAGAGGGATGAAGTGCTGTTATTGCTACAACATGGATGAGCCTCAAAAATATCATGCTAAGTCCAAAGAGCCATGTGGAAAAGACCATATATTGCATGTTTCCATCTACAAGAAATGCACAGAAAGGGGAAATCTATGAGACAGAAATTGGCAATGAAGATAAATGTATAATATATAATTATCTTAGAAATTTGGTTTTTAAAAAAATGCTTAGTATTAGTAAAATTATAAATAATAAAATAGATGCTATGGTAATGATACCTATATACTTATACTTTCAGTATTTTATTATTCATGTCTTTTTATACTGCCTGAGGAAAAATGTTTTAATTAAACAATTTCCTACCACAATTGGGATGATGCTACAACATCAAGTATGATTTAAATCTACATACTACAGCATTAAAAAGAGATGACTTTAGCATGATTTTTTTTCTGTTAACTATTAAACTAAATTGCTTCTTAGTGTCCTTTCTAGTGGTAAAACTATTAAATACCATGGGATAAATTTTGCTGGAGTTTGGTTTTAAAGCTTATTGCCAACCTTAAATAATAAGGGTGTCCCGTGCAGCATTCTAATTGCTCTACTTGTATCAGCTCATTTAATCCTCACAACAACCAGAAAGGGGACAGGCTAGTTAACTGCCATTTTCCAGACGAGGTTACCACTTACCGAGAGGTTGAGGAACCTGCTCAGTTTCACACCACTGGGAAGGGGCAGAGCTTGGATTCCAACCCCGGCATTCATTCCAAAGTCCATGCTCTTGTCCATGACACAGCTGTCTCTTAATGGAGCTTTGCAAGGACGTATTGGGCTTCCCAGGTAGCTCAGTTGTAAAGAATCTGCCTGCCAACACAGGAAACGTAAGAGATATAGGTTCAATCCCTGGGTAGGAAGATTCCCTGGAGAAAGAAATGACAACCCACTCCGGTATTCTTGCCTGGGAAATCCCATGGACAGAGGAACCTGGTGGGCTACAGTCCATGCGGTCTCAAAGAGTCAGATACAACTTAATGACTAAACAGCAACAATGAGGACATATTAATATTTGACTTACATTAAGAAGATGAAAAGCGCTCTAAATAGTCAGAGTTTTCTATTGACAAGTCAATTTTTAATGAATGAGTGGACCAGGGAACAACTGCTGTTATTTACTTAAATAAGCCAGAAAAACAATATAAGTATTATGCATTTATTTTGCAGGCATTGAGAAAGGTTGTTTCAAGTGAGACTTATAAGTGGCTGTCCTAGAGGAGACTTTATTAAGGAAAAATAATGGCTATGATGTGTTTGCTTTTGGGAAGAGGAGAGGATCCTTCCACATAATAAGAAAAGGTAATTGTCTAGTTTTAAGAATTTTTAATGCCAAGACTTAATTTTAAGGAGGTTCAAAGAAACAGACAACTGGAAATTTACATTTAAAAACTGGACATTTTAAATTACATTTCTTAAATGGGATTTTATTATTTGAATTTAAGAGTAAAATAAAAACTTTCTTAAACTTGTTATGTTCCCCTCATTTCCATCAATAACCTCAACAGAAAAACAAAGATTACATGGAAGCAATGCAAATGACAGATACACACACACACACACACACACACACACACACACACAAACACAAAGTATCCTATGCGGGAAAAGCTTTCCTTCTGTAGAAATAAGCACAGGATTTGGCACAAGCTAGATTTAGGTTCAAACCATGACTTTATTAATAGTTTATTTAGCCTTGTTCAAACTTCAGCATCACTGAATCTCAGGTCCAATTCATACCTCCTTCACACTGTTGTTCTGAAGATTAATGGAAACAGTGGATAATAAGTGACTTTCCTATGAAATTTGAGCAGCAAATATTAGTCACCCCTTCTTTCCTCCTGGAGTAGAATGGGGATCCCAAAGATGTCTGTGATTCCTTCCTTAATCTTTCTTCCATGGTTGTAATGACACGTAACCTGATAATATCTAAGGAAGCACCTTTAGCTCTTAGGAGAAAAACTTTTAAATGTGTGGCACATTTGTATTATTTTTCCTTTCATCTCTATTTTTTTCCTTTCCTCTCTCTTTCTTCCTTTCCTCTCTATTTTTTTTTTCAAAAAGTTTCTTTGATCAAGCTCATTGCAAAACAGTATCATAAATTTCTTAGTAATCCTAAACCCTGCTTTGAAAACATTATGCCTCATTTCACAGGCTAGATACCAATTTTCAAAAAACCTGAAATTCACAAACATGGGCGAATATGAATCCAAAAATGTGTGTAATATATGATCACTATTTGTGGTATTCATTTATGCCAGTCTACTGAATCGCACATTCCAAATGTGAGTCGCAGCGTTCCTCCGAAACATCTACGGAGAGGATGCTGACACCTCCTGGCCTCTGCTGGCCTGGGTCTGGGCTGTGCTCTGCCAAGAGAAGCTGCTGTAGAGGCTGCTTTTGTGAACATTTTAAAACCTCCGCACTTTGTCTTGGCCGAAAATTTTGATCTAAATGTGCCAATTGAAATGGTCCAAAAATTCCAAAAAATTCAGTAAATACAACACAAACCCCAAAGAGTTCACAGATGTTAAAAATCAACTATAAAATAAGTATAGCTCTTACTAACATTTTTAGTTGAACAACAAATTCTAGTTAAAATTTCGACAGACCACTGGTTATAAGACTCTGTAACTCCATGGACGGTATTCTCCGCACAAGAGTACTGGAGTGGGCTGCCATCTCCTACTCCAGGGGGTCTTCCCCACCCAGGGACTGAACCCTGCTCTCGTGCATTGCAGGCAGATTCTTTACCATCTGAGCCACCAGGGAAGTCCTATTAATTGTAATACATGCAAATAAAGTAATATTTTGTGCTATTTAAAAGAGTTCAACATGTAAAAGTTAACAAAGACAGATCTTCAAAAAAGATACTTTTTGGCTATTGGAAAAAAGTTCCAAACAGTGAGTATAACACACATCTATAAATTTCCAAAAGTTTGACATAGACAGATACATAAACTGAAAGGGAGAATTGTATATTATTTGAAATTTTACTTTATGCCAATATTTTTGAATAAAATAAAAATTTGTCAGAACTGAACTATTAGAGTTGCAGATATTATAACATGATAAATCAAATGGGATTTCTTATACTGACAACTAAGAGTAATGAGAAATTGGATAACTTGTGAACATTATCGATTTAGTAATTCTCAAAAAGGATTTGTATAGTTAACAGAAGGTACAGCTCTTTTGGAACTGCCAAAGAAAGAAAGAAATACCAAGAGTTTAGATTTAAATTATATAATTCTCATATTTGTTACCAAACTCAGTTCAGTTCAGTCACTCAGTCGGGTCTGACTCTTTGCAAACCCATGGACAGCAGCATGCCAGGCCTCCCTGTCCAGCAACAACTCCCAAAGCTTACTCAGACTCATGTCCATATTCAGTGATGCCATCTAATCATCTCATCCTCTGTTGTCCCCTTCTCCTCCCACCTTTGACCTTTCCCATCATCAGGGTATTTTCAAATGAGTCAGTTCTTCACATCAGGTGGCCAAAGTATTGGATTTTCAGCTTCAGCATCAGTCCTTCCAATGAATATTCAGGACTGATTTCCTTTAGGATTGTCTGGTTTGATCTCCTTGCAGTCCAACGGACTCTCAAGAGTCTTCTCCAGTGCCACAGTTCAAAAGCATTAATTCTTCAGGCCTCAGCTTTCTTTATAGTCCAACTCTCACATCCATACATGACTACTGGAAAAACCAAACTACCCAGGAATAAATTTAAATTTTTCAATTTTACATATTTAATATTTTCCAGAAGTGAAAATCTTCAATATTTTCATTGACTTTACAGTGTAAACAAAATTCCCTTGACACTACAAAAAAAAGGTTAAAATGTTCTACCTTCTCTTCTGCTGAGGAGAAAGAACCCTTCCCGTATCAGTAGAAACAGTGAACAATGATCAGTAAAAAGCTTCCAGATCTTTAGAAAATATCTACTGATAATGAACACAGAAAAATTATAAACAAAGACAACTAGAGAGTTGATTATAGGAAGCTTCAAGATTTCCATGTTCATTGCATTCATCTCCTGTAGACTATAACTTTATGTATTCATTCATTCACTCATGTTTAACCAAAAGTGAACTAAATAGAGTACCTGACCTCTGGTGAGAGAGAAAATAAACCTACCTAAACTAAAGCCAGAGACCAAGAAGTGATGTCCAAAAATTTAAAAGATTGCAATAAATGCAAATAACAAATCATTGTCTTGTACACTTGAAACTATGTTACATGCCAACTATATCTTGATTTAAAATATCCAAAAATAGAAGAGTAAGGGAACTGCTTCTACTTCTAGTAAGAGGGGACCAAATTCACCCTTTGACCTCTGACTTGAAATAACAATAACAAATGACAAAAATATATAGAACAATGGTTTTCAAGATACTGGACATCAACCAATAAAAGACGGTGATTTTAGAGAGAGAAAAAGTAAATCAGGTAATCCATTTGATTGTCCCAGATATATTACCTTGTGGGAAGGGAATTTCTAGGTCATAGAACAGAGCAGAGGAACCCAAGCAGAGACTGGTGGACAACCTGTGTAGAGATGGAACTGAGAATCTGGGAATATTAAAGTGGCTCAAGTTGTAGAAGAGTACTGGAGAAGAAAATGCCAAAGGTCCGAAAAAGATACTCCTTAAGTACAGATTACTACAAGGGAGGAAACTCCCAAGTTCAGAGAAAGTAGGAGTCCTAAAGGAAAAAAAGTTGATAAAGAATACTTTGTCGAAACTAAAAACTTCTGCTCATAAGAAAATAAGTAAACGAGATGATAAGCCACAGACTGGGAGAAAATATTTGCAAAGCAAAAATCTCATAAAGGATCTGTATCTTTATATATAAAGGACTCCCTAAACTCAACAATAAGAAAACACAATCCAAGTAAAAATTGACTAAACATTCAAATGAAAACTTTTCAAAAGAAGATGCATGAATGTCTAGTAAAATCATGAATTTACTCAGTATCATTACTCATTGAGGAAATGCAAATTAAAGCCACTAAAAATAACTAAAATTTAAAAGACCAACAATACCAAGTGCTGGTGAAGAGTGGAAGATTTGGAACTTTCATACACTATTGGTGGTAATGTAAGATGGTACAACCAGTTTGGAAAATACTGTTGCAATTTTTTAAGTATCAGTTTAGCAATTATCCTTCAACTTAAAAAACAAATAATTTTTTTAAAAAGCTATATTATATATGTGTGTGTGCATACACACATACACACTAGCCATTCCATTCCCAGTATTTACCCAAGAGAGAAGAAAAAGCATATGTCTGTACAAAGACTTGCACAAGAATCTTTACTACAGCTTTATTCATAACCTCCCAAAACTGAAAAGAACCCAAACATCCATAAAATTGTGAATATAAATCACATTGACATATAACCATGTAATAAAATGCCACTCTGTAATAAAAAGGAATAAATTACTAATACACACAGCAAAGATAAATCTAAAAAAAAAATTATGAGACATAAGAAATATTAGCCACAAAAGGCTAATGTAAAATTCTAGAAAAGGAGAAAGTATAGTCACAGAAAACAGATCAGTGATTACCAGGGTCCAGGTAGTGGTGTGATAATATTAATTGAAAAGGAGCATGAAGGAAATTGGGGTGGGGGGAGGGTGGTGGATAGAAATATTCTACAGGGAATATGGCCAATACTTTATAATAATCATAAATGGAGTATAATCTTTAAGATTATGAATCACTATGTTGTACACCTGAAACTTATATAAGATTATAAATCAGCTATACCTCAACTTTCAAAAAGCAGAAGTGAGAGAAAAAGNACATAAGAAATATTAGCCACAAAAGGCTAATGTAAAATTCTAGAAAAGGAGAAAGTATAGTCACAGAAAACAGATCAGTGATTACCAGGGTCCAGGTAGTGGTGTGATAATATTAATTGAAAAGGAGCATGAAGGAAATTGGGGTGGGGGGAGGGTGGTGGATAGAAATATTCTACAGGGAATATGGCCAATACTTTATAATAATCATAAATGGAGTATAATCTTTAAGATTATGAATCACTATGTTGTACACCTGAAACTTATATAAGATTATAAATCAGCTATACCTCAACTTTCAAAAAGCAGAAGCGAGAGAAAAAGGCAAAAAACTGTTCTACATCATCATTTTGGCAGTGATTACATGACCATGTATACATTTGTCAAAATTCATCAAATTGTACATTTTTAATTGGTTAGTTTCAAGTCCATTATGTCTCACTGAAGCTGATAATTCTTAAAAATTGCTTTTAGAAATTGTCCAAAGAGATGATGCTATTGATTCACTAGAAAAATACAAATAAATTTCTCTTTAACTATGTAACTGAAATGGTTGTCTTCATAGATTTAGCTGATATGTGGCTGGAAGAGTAAATACCCGCTCAGGCAAGAGTTACACACCAGCTCTAGAATTTCATTTGGTAGTCTCACTTGGTTTTCTGATTGCATTTTAAACTTTGTTACACACACAAAACCTGTATCAATAGTTTTTCATTACTATCCTTCCACAAATAGTTCCTGGCATTAGGAATGTAGAAAATATCTCTGCAAATCTTTATTAATGTCCCTGGAGTCTTGACAAGGCTACTATCCTCCCTTGAAAGAGTCCTTTAGATCCAGGGAACGGTCTATTACCTTAGAATCTGGACATTTAAGACCTTCTCAGGGAAAACAGTTTTGTTAAAACTTTGTGTAACTAGAATTTCAAACCTGTAACTCTAGGAGGTGGGGGAATCATGTTCCTTAACATTATCTTATAGCACCTCCTGGTGTTTTAGATAACTGAAGGTTTAAATCTTGGATGGCCAGTCTCTATTCTTCCCTCAAGCCAGAGAAATTAGAATGATTCTTAATGATGAAAAGTGAGACTATAAATAAATGTATACATTAGTTACAAAGAAAAGAATTGAAGGATTCTTGGTTTGGAACTGCCACTTGTTTTTCAGAATAAATAAAAATAATGCCTTCTTACAGGATAGTCTAAACATTAAAAAAGAAAACAGGAGATACACTGGAATGTTTTAGCAAAGAGTATCTTCTTAGCCAGCCAGCCATCTCTAACCCCACATGGAATGCTCTTCATATGAAGAACTTCTGCACTGGTCAGGGTTTGTCTCAGTCGGGTTCTGGGCAGTTTTTAGGCATAGAAGAGGCTCAGGACCAGTCTCATCAGTATGTAGGTTAGAACTTCTTGAGGCTGAATAAATGCTTTGCTAGGAAAAGAACATGGCAAATTCAGACAAGTTTACTTACTGATGAGAAGTTAAACTCAATGTCTCTTTCCTCATGCCTGCACACTGACCATTCCATTTTCCATGACTTATGTAATCAGCCAAAGTAGGAGATGGAAAGAAAAAAAAAAAACTCACTCAGCACATTTTCCTGCATCTGAGTGATTTTGAAATAATTTGGAGCTATGAGGAGGTTGAAGAGATGAAAGCTAAATCGTCCCAAGATTATCTGTGGATATCATTTAAGCAAGTTAGCCTGCACCCTAATTCCATAGGTAATTCAGAGAGTGAGTCAGAGTTCCTGTCTTCTGTATGGAAATTGAACAAGCCAGATCAAAGTAGGAAGGGAAACATTCATCGTTAAGATACCCACACACAAACAACAATATAGCTAATTTCTCACTAACATCATCCCTCTAATGGGTTGATGTCTTGGTATAAATGCAATGATAAGCTTGAAATTTGTAAATTAACAAATTGGTTAAAGTGATCCTTTACTTAAGTCTTTTCTTCTCCAGTTTCTGCTGTTTGTGTATTATTAAAATACTTTTTTACTCTTTGGGAGAAAATCAGCAGGTGCTTTTTAATTATTCAAACTCCTCTGGAAACTGAATTACTTAATGTAATTACATCTGGGATTAAAAAAAAAGTTACTAATAAAAGCCATTAACAGTTCTTAGGGAATCTGACATATATATTCACTATTTTGGAAAGAGACAGAATTGATTTTTTTTTTCTTTATATTGATTTTGTTTTTCATAAGAATTGCAGGGCAACAGTCAGGAAAAGATGGTAATATTTATCTTATTGATAAAATGTACTGTGCTCAACTATGTAGATTTTATCCATGAAAATCCACTTTGTTTTGCTGCATTTTCATTCAATTGCATAGATAATGAGGGTTCCCCCTGTTATCTCTGGCACAATGAATGATGTTCTTACTGGAATAAAAGGACACGTTAGCACTGAAACAAAACAGATGTCGATACCAATCATAAACAACCAAGCAGGGGCTTCCCTGTGGCTCAGTGGTAAAGAATTCACCTGTCAGTGCAGGAGACACAGGTTCCAACCCTGATCCTGGAAGATCATGCCCCAGAGCAACTAAGCCCATGTACCGCAACTACTAAGCTTGTGCTCTAGAGCCCAGGAGTAGCAACTACGGAGCCCGTGTGCTACAACTATTGAAGCTCCCACACCCTAGAGCCTGTGCTCTGCAACAAAGGAACCCACCGCAATGAGAAGCCCGCACACCGCAACTAGAGCAAAGCCCAAGCAGCAACAAAGACCTAGCACAGCCAGAAATAAAATTAAAAAGATGACCAAGCAGGGCATGAGAGAATGCCCAACTACCACTACGAAAAAAAGACAAGTGAACAATAAACAATTTAATTTGCGTGTTTTGAAACAACTTTGTTTTCTTTGAAAAAGCCAGAAACTTATGAAACTGCTTTTCCAGTTATATCCTGATTTTGAATAAACAGGGAGGTGTTTGGGGATGGAAAATTTAAGTGCAGCTGTTTTGATATGGAAACCTCCATAATTTCATCCTTGAGCCAACCAATAAAGTACCCGTCACCCTTTTACAACTTCAGAAAAAGCCTCAAGCTAGCATTTCTGCCCGCCTTGATATGTAAAGGCTGCACTTGGCTGGGATTTGACTCTGGGGAAATTATTCTGAAAGGAGAAAGTTAGGAAGGTATAAGCACACAGACATTTGCTTTCTGGTGCAATGAAAGAACAGCTGCACATTTCTCATGGCCCTCAATTATGATCTATGTGTACCAACAACACACACAAATTCTGCTTTTTATATCAGTGTTCCCACAACTGACAACAAACCTTGTGTCGAGTAGCTAAAACAAGGCAGAAAGTCAAGCTCTCGTGATCCCAACAGCTCACACAGAGGTGACTGTGAAGATAAACGGTCCTTCCAAGCACATGCCTTTTGGATAATTTGTTTTTCGTCTACAACTTCTAGGACTTATAAATTGAGCCATTTATTTTTTAAAAGTTAACCCTTGGCTTCTCACTGAGAACTGTTGTTTCTAATTAAACAATGCAGTTGATTTGCTATCCTCTTTATGTCTCATTTAAGATTGAAATTTGCTCACCTTGATCACTGCTTTTACAAAACACTGGTATTTCACTTCTCAGCCAGTTTCTCCTCGTAAATAGGTTTATTTTTCTGTCTATTCTGATGTTGGCCAGTTAAAGAGGCTCTTTCAGCTCCCTCTAGGTTATCTTTAAGACAGATATACATGATTTTCATTGTTCTTCATTTAGACTATGAGAGAATGTCCTGGTCACATTGCTTATCATTCTCAGGCACAGACATCAGACACTGGTTCTCAAGCCAATGCCAGCACATGACAATATTAACACTGCCTTTTTTGCAAAACGAAAAGACAAAAACCAAAGGGGGAAAACACAGGTTTTTATAATGCTGAATTTACTCCATTTGAGTGGCCATCTTTTGATTCTGAGAGCAATTTTTCTTTATAGCTAAAATTCTTTTTTTTGAAATGAAGGTGACTGCAAATGGTAACTGTTTTTAAAGCCCTACTTGACACAATAAAAATGCTCTATAAATTTCCATTTTCTGTGAACTTCTGCTGGTATATGAAATTTTAAAATCTGAACTCATCTAAGACAAGCAAGCAGGCCCTTGACTCTCTGAAATGGCAGTGTTAAGTAACAGCTAAGAAATGGAGTCAGATGTTTGCTACGCGCAAGTAGCGAAGGCTTCCAACTAGTCTTTAGGTAAGAATGGTTTGAATTGACAGCACTCAGCTCAATATTATATGCTAATTCGTTTTCCTATCGTAACACTTAGTCGAGTAGCTCAAAATAATCACCCATTATCCACCCATAATAATCACATGTTAACTATAAATTTGCTCATCAAATTTTTTGCAATAAATAACAAATATCCCAAAGACAAATTTCATCTCCAGTACACCCAAACAACATCTATCGGTAGAGTTAGAAGAAATGAGTTCACTAGAGCTGGACAAACTTGGTTCAGGCAGAGAGACCTCAGTTTCCTCAGAGAATCAGTGTTGCCATCACAGTCCTTCCAACTATTATGGGTGACATTGGCACCTCACTACTTTCATACACCTTGGATTCCTCTTTCTTTAGATGGAACCTACAAGAATAATCCCAACCCACCTAATAGGATATGAGCTGAGCTTTATATTATAAAATTGCAGCAACTGTTCTAGTAGTATTTTAATTCTAAGTTTTAGGTCAACACATATAATTTAAAAGCTATAAAGGTAAATAGCTATTCTCTCAGGCATGGCTTTCCTGGGAGGAAGCCAGTTTAGTGTTTTGAATAATTATTGGTTGTAGGATCAGGAGAGAATATGAAAAGTACTGAACAGTGACAATTAACATCAGTTTCTCCAAAATCTACCCTTTAAGCTCATACAATTGATGTACTTCTATATAAACCCACACTGTATCTGTGAAGCCAAAAACACAACAGGAAAAACCGACGTCATCAGTATTTTATTACATCTGTGGATATTCTCTTTGTTTGCTTTTGCCTCATGAGATAACATTTTGGATCCAAGTGTTACACATCCACTAGCTGTTTCCTATGCTCTGCAGCTCTCTGAGTAACTCCATTGATCTAGATTCCTCAAGGGGCTCCAAGGCCATTAGACCCTTTAAATTGAGAGCTGTTCTTTATGAGCCTCACAAAGACACACATTGAATTTCTATCCACAGATTGGAGAAAGATATTGATTTAAAACAGGTGTAAACATAGGTTTGTTTTTTTTTCTAGTTTCTTTGATATGTTAGTGTGATGATTAGTTCATCCCTAAAAGAGCATCATCTAGGCTTTTTTTTTTTCCTTTCTCAAAACTGCCTACTTAAGTGCCACAGCTTCATTCTGTATTACTAGGAAAGAATAAATGCATTAGGAAACATACAGCCATGGAGAGACTAAGGTAAATATACCTATTGTGCATGCCCGCTCAGCTGTGTCTGACTCTTTGTAACCCCATGGTCTGTAGCCTGCCAGGCTCCTCTGTCTGTGGAATTTTCCAGTCAAGAACACCAGAGTGGGTTGCCATTTCCTTCTACAGGGGATCTTCCCAACCCCGGGATCAAACCCATGTCTCTTGAGTTTCCTGCCTTGGTAGGCGGGTTCTTTACCAGCTGAGCCACCAGGGAAGCATGGGTTCTTTACAAATACGCCTAACATTATCTCTAACAAAAATGTCCATTTTAAAAGTACATGAATGCAAACTAGTTAAAATATTACTTTTTTAAAGTTTTGATTCTTTACATCAATTCTTTATATCGATTCTGTACAAAAAAAAAAAAAGAATGCCAAAATATTCTAAAAACAGGTTGCAAGAATAACTAAAGTCTTAATCAGTAGGGAAGCCAACAGGTGTCTCAAAGAGGTTTATGATGCTTCCTCTCCCCTCCCCCAGTCCAAGTAAAAATCCTATCTTATTGTGCTTTGTGCAAATGCAACTTCAAAACAAGCACCTATGGGATTTGCTGGATTAGATGATAGTTTTATTTTTAATTTTTTGAGAAGCCTGGATGTTTTGTTTTCCAAGTGGCTGTAACTATTTACATTCCTATCAACAGTCTACAAAAGTTCCCTTTCCTCCATATCTTCACCAACACTTCTCCTTTGTATTTTTGCTAATAGCCTTCCTAACAGCTGTGAGGTGATATCTCATTGTGGTTCTGAGACACTGATGCTGGAAAACATTGAAGGCAAAAGAGAAGGGGATGGCAGAGGAAGAGATGGTTGGATAGCATCACTGACTCAATGGACATAAATTTGAGAAAACTCCGGGAGATAGTGGAGGACAGAGGAGCCTGGTATGTGCTGTCCACAGGGTCGCAAATAGTCAGACATGATTTAGTGACTGAACAACAACAACAATTAGTGATGATGATCAATAAATGTGTTTGGAAAACTAGGTACCCACATGCAAAAGAATGCAATTGGATCTTAATCTTATACCTTGCACAATAATTGACTCAAAATGGATTAACGATATAAAAACTTAACTTGTAAATCTCCTAGAAGAAACAAAGAGAAGAAGCTTAACATTGCCATTAGCAATGATTTCTTGATATGACACCAAAAGCAAAAACAACAAAAGCAAAAACTGAAAAGTAAAAAAAAGTAAAAAGCTTTTCACATCAAAGTAAAAAGCTTCAGAATAGAAAAAAAATCAACATAATGAAAAACAACACAGAGAATGGGAGAAAACATTTATAACCCATATATCTGATAAAAGGTTAATACCCAAAATATATACATAAAGAACTCCTACAATTCAACAGCAAAGTACAAAAACAAAAGCCACAAATAAAAGGCCTGAACAGACATTTCTCCAAAGGAGACATACAAATGGCCAACAGATAAATGAAAAACACTTTTGTGAAGGGAAAATACAAATTGAAATGAAAGAATTTCTAAAAAAGTAATGATAATAGAGGGATATATTGAAATTAATGTTTAGAGGAAAACTCGCAGACTTCCGTTTTTGTTAGTCAAAAAAATAAAAGAATGAAACAAAATAAAGTAAATACCAGTTCAAAAAAAACCTATAAAAAGAATAATAAAGTAGTAAGAAAGCACAAAGGAGAAAAAAAAATGTGGAAATTAAGGAGGAAACAAATTTAAAAATAGTAGGTTTAAAAGAAAATTACTGTAGGTTGAAAGAAATTAATGAAATAAGAGAAATCACTAATATGAAAAATAAGAAATAATAAGGGGAAATAACCATTGAAATGGAAAAATTAACACCAAAAGAGATTATTTTGCAGACTTTTAATCAAATAATTTGAATATCTGCCTGAAATGTGCAGTTTCCTAGGGTAATACAGGCTAACAATATTTGACTCTATTATCAATACATGATATTTTCCACAGAAGATAAAAATAAACTATACCACTAAAAAAAAGGGAGGGGGACATTTTTCCCAAATAATTTGAGAAGAATTTCAGAAGAAAATTCTATCAAACTTTCGATGAACCACTATTTCATATGCTTTATGAATTGTTCTAGAACATTGAACAGGGCTTCCTTGGTGGTCCAGTGGATAAGAATCTGCCTGCTAATGCAGAGGACATGGGTTCGATCCCCAGTCTGGGAAGATTCCACACGTTGTGGAGCAACTAAGCCTGTGCTCCACACCTATTAAGCCCACTCATCCCAGAGCCCGTGCTCCACACCCAGAGAAGCCACCACAATGAGCAGCCCAAGCACCGCAGTGGAGAGTAGCTGCCTCTTGCCACAGCTAGAGAAAAGCCCAAGGAAAGCAATGAAGACCCAACGCAGCTAAAAATACATAAAATAAAACATTGAAGGTGACGGGAAATCTTCTAATTTTTCACGAAGTACTACGCTGATCATTGTGAAACAATCCCAGGGCTGTCTTCACAATGAAGCCCTACCATCAGAAAAGGTAATTTTGAGCCTTGTCTCAGATAGGGGGAAGGTCATTCCTCAAACTGTAGATCTCTGTAGGGGCTTTTCCTCTCATCTAAGAGAGAAAAGTGAACAGGGGTCAGGGCTTTAAAAAAAATAAGCTGGGAACACTGCAGCCAAGGTAGGAAGTGGGCAGGGGCAGGGGCGGGATGGCAAGAAGAAAAAATTTAAAAGCTGTCCCACTAGAGAAACAAGTGTGCAGGTGACAGCCAAGAGACACAGACCCACTAAAAGCCTGAGATTTCATCTTCAGATTATAGACTGTTTCCCGAGAATTGGACCACAGAGAAGGCTGAGCACCCTGATGCTTTCAAATTGTGGTGCTGGAGAAGACTCCTGAGAGTCCCTTGGACTGCAAGGAGATCCAACCAGTCCATCCTAAAGGAAATCAACCCTGAATATTTATTGGAAGGACTGATGCTGAAGCTATAGCTCCAATACTTTGGCCACCTGATGTGAAGAGCTAACTCACTGGAAAAGACCCTGATGTTGGGAAAGATTGAAGGCAAAAGAAAGGGGCGGCAGAGGATGAGATGGTTAGATATCATCACTGACTCAATGGACATGAGTTGAGCAAACTCTAGAAGATAGTGGAGGATAGAGGAGCCCTGTGTGCTACAGTCCACGGGATTGCAAAGAGAAACTGAACAACAATCTTCTCCCCTACCTTTTACCTTCACACCAACAGAGCTGCGGAAAAAAGAACTGCCAGACTTTCTCTAAGGAGGAGTACGTAGCTGTGAAGCCCAAAGAGAAGGGGAGAGACAAAAACAAGGACAGTGGAGGGACCTGAAGTCTCTGGCAGCACACAGCAAACATTAAACCCAGATTTGCATAACTTTTCTTACTGAAAGCCCATCTATCAGTCCCTAGCACCCAATACAAGTTCAGCCTCCCACAACATCTTATAATGCCAAAAGTCTATGCAGTCATCAGACTCAGAAGAAATTATCAGACAGAAATTTAAAACAGCTATGATTAGAATGTTAAGGAAAAAATAGACAACATAAAAGATAAATATATAATATAAAGAGATAGATGGAAACTTTAAGAAAGACACAAAAGGAGATGCTAGAAAGCAAAAAGATAGTAGAATGCCTTTGGTGGGTTCATCAGCAAACTTGATGCAGCCAAGGGAAAGATCCTAATTGGTGAACTTGAGGACATGTCAATAGAAACTTCCCAAACTGAAATGCAAAGAGAATGGAAGGAAAAAGAAATCAGTACAGAATATCTAAGAACTCTGGGATAAGTTCAAAAGGTGTAATATATGCACAATTTAAATACCAGTAGGATAAGAATGAGAGAATGGAACATAAGAAATGTTTGATCCAACAGAGAATTTTACAGAATGAATCATAGAAAAGCAACGCACATATCCAGAAGGTGCAGAGAACACTAACTAGGGTAAATACAAAAGAATAAAGAGAAAAACTCCCACACCTAGGCATATCACATTCAAACTGCAGAAAACCAAAGACAAAAGAAACTTCAAAAGAAGCCAGACCTCCCCCACCAAAAAAATCCGCATCCCTATAGGGGAACAAAAATAAGCATTACAATGGACTTCACGTCAGAAACCATGCAAGCAAGAAAAGAGTGGTGTGAAATATTTAAAGTGTTAAAAAAAAAATCCACGCAGAGGAATTTCAAATAATTTATATGGATATTCTCAAGGAGGAAAGGTATAACTTCTTGCTTCTCGAGTGCTGGCTTTTCATGGTAGCTATTTCCAAAAAGCACATATGAAAAAAGAGAGGAACGATTTAATAGTGGATAAACCTGACCAACACTGCCTCAGCTAGTGACAGGTCACGTTGACAGTATGTATGCACCCTTGGTATATGCAGTCTTCCTCCCTAATCCAATAATCCCAATCTAATCATGATAAAAACATCACATAAATTCCCAACAGAGGCACATTCTACAAAACACCTGACCAACACTCCCCAAAACTATCAAAATTAGCAAACACAAGGGAAGTTCAGAAACTGCCATAGCCAACAAGGGCCTAAGGAGATACAGCTACCTGTAATATAGTTTCCTGAATGGAATCCAAGAACAGGAACAAAAAAATGACATTAAGTAAAAACTAAAATAATTTAATTATCGACTTTACCATGCTAACGTTAAGATGTTAATAACAGGGGAAACTGAGTATATCAGAGCCCAGGGCCAGGGGGTGAAGTAGGTAACCCCTCCTAGGGTGGAAGGGTACTTGTGAAAAGTTTGGTAACAAAAGACATGAGTATAAAGATAAGGAATTATACTCTCTTTTCAATATGACATTGACTTAATTTACAGGTTTTCTTCCCATCTCTTTCATTTTGTCCTTCACATTTACTTGATTAATGCTATTTTTCCTGCGAAGACTCTCAGAGTATGGATTTTGCAGACTGAATCCTTATGGAGTAGTTCAACATGTCATCTGGCTGCTGGATTACCTGTAAACTCAATGCTGGATCCAGATGCCAGATCGGATGTAGGTTCCTGCTTTTGATATGACTCTAGGAAGTGGTGCATTCTTTCAACAGAAGACACATATTCAGGTTTCTCTGTTTTGGAGATGTTAGCAGCCACTGATGCTCACTGCCAAGATGTGAAGGAGTTGCACAAGGGTGGTATTCTTTGTTTTAGTTGAACATTAAAATGTTCTAAAATCAATTTTATGGAGGTATAATTTACAGACAATAAAAATCACTGGTTTTAAATTGCAGGGGGGGGAACCTATCTGATAAAATAAAAAATGCATGGTTGTAACAATTCCTTGGGCTTCTGCTATTCTATATGCAGAAGGATAAATGATTGATATCTTCCTCATAATCTTTCTTAAAAGCATATTTTGGTGGTATCTCTCCCATAAACTGAATTAAACTATTTGATGTCTCTCTATTAAAATAAAGTCCAATGTCCTCGGCCATGAAGCATTGCATGATTTGTCCCAAGTCTTTGCTCTCCTTTCCAACTTCAATTTACTCCATTCTTTCCACTTCTTACTAAACTCCAACCACAATAATTTAGCTCCAGGTATGCTCATGTTCTTCCTATCTTGAGATCTTTCCCATGTTCTCACTTTTATCTAGAAGATGTTTCCTTCCCCCTCTATATTGCTAATGCCTTTTTTTCCCTCAAGTGTTGTCTTTTTGGACCTCTCTTCAAGAAAGTTGTTTGTTACCTTTCAGATTAGGTTAATCCTACTGTTATATGCGTTACAACAGCAGGAATTTTTTCCTTCATTTAGCTTTTTCAACTGCACAGTTATAGGTTTTGGTTCAGTTCAGTTCAGTCACTCAGTTGTGTCCGACTCTTGGCAACCCCATGAACCGCAGCACTCCAGGCCTCTCTGTCCATCACCAACTCCGGGAGTCCACCCAAACCCATGTCCATTGTGTCAGTGATGCCATCCAGCCATCTCATCCTCTGTCATCCCCTTCTCCTGCCCTCAATCTTTCCCAGCATCAGGGTCTTTTCAAATGAGTCAGCTCTTTGCATCAGGTGGCCAAAGTATTGGAGTTTCAGCTTCAGCATCAGTCCCTCCAATGAACACCCAGGACTGATCTCCTTTAGGATGGACTGGTTGGATCTCCTTTCAGTCCAAGGGACTCTCAAGAGTCTTCTCCAACACCACAGTTCAAAAGCATCAATTCTTTGGCACTCAGCTTCCTTTATAGTCCAACTCTCACATCCATACATGACTACTGGAAAAACCATAGCCTTGACTAGACAGACCTTTGCTGGCAAAGTAATGTCTCTGCTTTTTAATATGCTGTCTAGGTTGGTCATAACTTTCCTTCCAAGGAGTAAGTGTCTTTTAATTTCATGTCTGCAATCACCATCCACAGTGATTTTGGAGCTGAGAAAAATTAAGTCAGCCACTGTTTCCACTGTTTCTCCATCTATTTGCCATGAAGTGATGGGACCAGATGCCATGGTCTTCGTTTTCTGAATGTTGTATTTTAAGCCAACTTTTTCACTCTCCTCTTTCACTTTCATCAAGAGGCTCTTTAGTTCTTCCTCACTTTCTGCCGTAAGGGTGGTGTCATCTGCATATCTGAGGTTATTGATATTTCTCCCAGCAATCTTGATTCCAGCTTATGCTTCCTCCAGCCCAGCATTTCTCATGATGTACTCTGTATAGAAGTTAAATAAGCAGGGTGACAATATACAGCCTTGACGTACTCCTTTTCCTATTGTCCCATGTCCAGTTCTAACTGTTGCTTCCTGACCTGTATACAGGTTTCTCAAGAGGCAGGTCAGGTGGTCTGGTATTCCCATCTCTTTCAGAATTTTCCACAGTTTACTGTGATCCACACAGTCAAAGGCTTTGGCATAGTCAGTAAAGAAGAAATAGATGTTTTTCTGGAACTCTCTTACTTTTTCGATGATCCAGTGGATGTTGGCAATTTGATCTCTGGTTCCTGTGCCTTTTCTAAATCCAGCTTGAACATCTGGAAGTTCACAGTTCACATATTGCTGAAGCCTGGCTTGGAGAATTTTGAGCATTATTTTTACTAGCGTGTGAGATGAGTGAAATTGTGCGGTAGTTTGAGCATTCTTTGGTATTACCCTTCTTTGGGACTGGAATGAAAACTGACATTTTCCAGTCCTGTGGCCACTGCTGAGTTCTCCAAATTTGCTGGCATATTGAGTGCAGCACTTTCACAGCATCATCTTTTAGGATTTGAAATAGCTCAACTGAAATTCCATCACCTCCACTAGCTTTGTTCGTACTGATGCTTCCTAAGGCCCACCTGACTTCACATTCCAGGATGTCTGGCTCTAGGTGAGTGAGTGATCACACCTTCGTGATTATCCAGGTGGTGAAGATCTTTTTTTTGTATAGTTCTTCTGTATATTCTTGCCACCCCTTCTTAATATCTCTCCTTCTGTTAGGTCCATACAATTTTTGTCCTTTATTGAGCCCATCTTTGCATGAAATGTTCCCTTGGTATCTCTAATTTTCTTGAAGAGATTTCTAGTCTTTCCCATTGTTTTCCTCTATTTCTTTGCATTGATCTCTGAGGAAGGCTTTCTTATATCTCCTTGCTATTCTTTGGAACTCTGCATTCAAATGGGTATATCTTTCCTTCTCCCCTTTGCTTTTTGCTTCTCTTCTTTTCACAGCTATTTGGGAGGCCTTCTCAGACAGCCATTTTGCTTTTTTGCATTTCTTTTTCTTGGGGATGGTCTTGCTCCCTGTCTCCTGTACAATGTCATGAACCTCCGTTCATAGTTCATCCAGCACTCTGTCTATCAGATCTAGTCCTTTAAATCTATTTCTCATTTCCACTGTATAATCATAAGACATTTGATTTAGGTCATACCTGAATGGTCTAGTGGTTTTACCCACTTTGGGTTTTGGTTTTATTTATTAAATATCAACCTCCTGTATAAGCTAATAAACTCTTCAGCATAGTGAAAACGTTGCTGTTTCTTGCTATATCTACAGAACCTATCACAGCTTCCAGAACAAAGAAGACACTCCAAAACATTTTTATTTGTTTCTCTGATGAACAAATGAAACCTTTCATTAGTATGTCTACCTTGTCTCACTTTCTCTCCTCTTTAATCCTATAGAAATAGTTCTGCACGTGGATTTCCTTTCCGGTGTTGTTACACACTTGGAATAGATTGTCTCCATGTCTTCGCATTTTACCCCTGGGCTCATCTAAGGCAACATTGCAAACTGCAAAACTTTCCTCTGTTAGTGTCTTTTGCCCACCTTAATCATTTTCTTTCCCTTCAGGTAGCCAATGCTCCCATCCTGTGAAGAGGTAATTGCATTTCTAAAAATGACCTTGAGTTTCTACTAAATTCTAGACTTACTTCATCAAGAGGCCCTCTTAGCAACAGACAGTGCATAAACAGAGGGGAATTGTCCACACCTTTGACAGGCATGGAAGAAAGCTAATTTTGGAGGGAGCTTCTCCGCTAGCCTTCATTTATGATGCAGAGTTCCTCCTGTTCTGTTTCATTAGTTTTTCATTCCTTCATTCCCTGCAATATACTACTACATGAACAGTATACACAAGAACTAATGGTACAAAGAGGAAAATGATTTGATCCTCATCTTTAAATTCAATCCAGGAAAAGAGATGGATACTTGAATGAACAATTACATTAACAATTATTAATTCATTCAACAGACATATTGAGAGCTTACTCTGTGTCAGGCTGTCAGGCTGTTGGGGAAACAAGGTTGAAAAGAAATATGCTTACTCTCAAACAGATTATAGGATAAAGGCTAACATATTTGCAAGCAATTATTGTTAAAATACATGGCCCAGGTCTCACAGATGTAAGAAATAACTGCCTCATATAATTCTTTCAGAGGCAAAAAAAAAAAAAAAAAAGAAGAAGCCTCATAAAGTCAATTTCCATCCTCAAGAATATTTTGTGGTTGTTCTTTTTAACAAATGCAAGGAGACAGACCATTTTTTCCAGAATGAAACCTAGTACAATATAAAGGGGAAATTATGATGAAGAAAAGCAAAAGGACCTATGAAATACAAGGAAAGAAATGTCAAGAGGATAAAAGGTTAGCGTAAAAGCACAGTTAAACTTTTAATAAGGTCGAACGGGAACCAATTAAAAACAATAATACTTTCTCAATTCAGTTCCACAGCTAAAGGGCTGATGGGACCTTGCCAGGTCACTTGGTTCAATTTCCTGCCTCTAGGCGATACTAAATTTCAACTATCCTGTGATGTTCCCACCTGCATCCCTTGGCTTCTACACAATAGCTTTATTTTCACCAATTAAACAAATTCATTTTTTCACCTTGACAAAAGGAATCAACAGAACCAACACTTATTTGTTATTCATTGCTTCTTCTAGCTCTTCTTACAGGCAGTATCTAATACATAATTCAGTAACATATTTGCAGCGAGATATGGACTATCCAAAACATATTCCTTTAATCTTCATTATAAAATTGTTGGGGAGGATAGAGTATGAGAACCTGACACAGAGGGATATATCTTAGCCAAGTTTTGGTACCTTGGTAAAGTGACACTTCACAAACGTTTGAATTTGTTTGTGCTGAGGGTCCAAATTATAAACCGTGTGATATTCAAGGTCCCACGCAGGGTTGATAACTTATGAATCTATATATTCTGACATTTTATTTGACTTTACAAGGGGAACCCAAAATATCAACTGTATTAGATACTATGATGCTCTGCCCAGATCCCACCTCAATTTTTCAATAGCAAGGGTCTTTCATGCTTGCATAAGAGTCACTCCTTGTTACATTTCTTGAATGTTCAGCTTATTAAATAATTGCCAATAAGATGTATAAATTGTTTCCTTAACTATTTCAATCTTTATTATGAACTTAACTATATTACCTTAATTAATTTAAAATAGACTTTAAAATGTTACAGTTGAACCTATTTACAAAGCAGAAGTAGACTCACAGATGTAGAAAACAAACTTCTGGTTACCAAGGGGAAAAGAGGGGGAGATAAATTGGGAGATCGGGATTGACATATACACAGTACTACGTACAGAACAGAGCTTCCCTGGTGGTTCAGATGGTAAGGAATCCACTTGCAATGCAGGTTCAGTCCTGGGGTCAGGAAGATCCCTTGGAGAAGGGAATGGCTACCCACTCCAGTATTCTTCCCTAGAGAATTCCATGGACAGAGGAGCCGGTCGAGCTACAGTCCGTGGGGTTGCAAAGAATCAGACTAGCAAAAGTGACTAAGAGTGACACAGACACATTTAAGAACCCACTGAATAGTACAAGGAACTCTGTTCAATCTCTCTAATGGCCTATATGGGAACAGAATTTAAAAATAGTGGAAATATGTGTATGCATAAGTGACTCACTGTGCTGTACAGCAGAAACTAACACAACTTTGTAAATCAACGATACTCCAATAAAAAATTAATTTTAAAAAGTTAGCTTGGCTGATTCTCTTGAAACTTCAATCACCTTAATCAATAAACAAAAATTACAGAAATACAACGTTTTCAAAATGTATTACTGTACTGAGACCTGGTTCTAAGCATTAACAGCACGTGCTTGATTTCTTTATTATTTCTGTACATCCTCACATATGGCTAGTGTTATGCATATACTAACTTTGATACCATCCCAGAGTTATGGTATTCTAATTAAATTATACAATCTTAGAAATCTAAGATTACAGAATCTGGATTAGCAACCAACTGATTCTAAGTTGCAAAACAAGACTTGATTGCTTCTCTCAAGATAAATTTAAAATGTTGGAACTGGAGCCGATTATACAGAGTGAAGTAAGCCAGAAAGAAAAACACCAATATAGTATACTAACACATATATATGGAATTTAGAAAGATGGTGATGATGACCCTGTATGCGAGACAACAAAAGAGACTCAGATCTATAGAGTGAACTTTTGGACTCTGGGGGAGAGAGAGAGGGAGAGGGTGGGATGAGATGGGAGAATGGCATTGAAACATGTATACTATCAAGTAAGAAACGAATCGCCAGTCAATATCCGATGCAGGATGCAGGATGCTTGGGACTGGTGCAAGGAGAGGACCCAGAGAGATGGTATGGGATGGGAGGTGGGAAGGGATTCATGTTTGGGAATGCTTGTACACTCGTGGTGAATTCATGTCAATGTTTGGCAAAACCAATACAGTAATGTAAAGTAAAGTTAAAATAAAAATTTCAAAAAATTAAAAAAAAATGTTATGCAGTCTCACAGTCTTTCACAGTTATAATTGCTTATTCAACTAATAAGAATTTTTATAACCATGATTTCAACTGGATTTTGGCTCTGTTTCACTCCCCAAATGATGTACCCTTAAGATTCACTTGATATTCAATGACATATGCCCCATTACAGCAACATTAAAATGTATGTGTGTACAATGATACCCCAGTAGCAATGAGCACACCTAGCACTCAGATCTTGGTTTCAAGATACCATTACCCAATAAAGGAACTAGGGCTACTTGGAGAAATGGCTGACTCCAAGGGTGGGGGAGAGAAAGTACAAGATGAAAGTGGAATATCTTATTGTGCCAGACAGTAAGAAATTGCTCAAAAAATGATGGGGGGAAAGCCAGCTAATAAGTGTGGAAGGGATGGAAAGGCATGAGAACAATTTCAACCGTACATAATGTATCAAATATTTGCAATATCTTACTGAGGGAGAGAAGCTTTTTACTACACTGATTAGATACATTACTTGACAGATTCACTTCTGACAATATGTCAGCAGAGTTGTCCCTTCTTTCTGGCACGTCCTTCCTCCACTTCTCAGTCTCAGCAAACTAAGAATGTCCTCTATGAGCCTACCCTGTCCCACTAAAAAGACGGATCTCCTCTTCCCATGCTGTCACCAAGTTTCAAATGATGTTCTGATGTTTTTTCTTCCTGCCTTATTGCTACTTGATTGTATATGGTATTTTAGAACTACACTCAAACTATTCCCTCCCATTTCGCCACCTACAATTTTGAAAGGGAAAGATGTTATGTATTTTTCTTCCTGGTATAACTCCTTCCTCTCCGTTTTCTGACCTCGCTACTGACTCAAAATGTCCTAGTCACTAAGATTGCAGGCTTTGGTGTCTGTCTCACCCCAGTTCAAATGCTGGTTCTACCACCAGCCAGGTGTCTGGCTTTGGATATTTACTTCTCTTTACCCCCAAGTTTCTCATCAGTACAATGGTAAATTGGATTTGATAGAGATGTAGTGAGCATCACATAAGTGCTATTGCCCAGCTCTTAGCACTGTGACTAGTAAAAACTGCTCAATGAATACTACCTGCTCTCATCACCGCCATCATCATCATCACTATGGTAGCATCGTTAGTAGCTGCCAAGAGCCCCCAAATCAGAACAATTGATGAAACCTGAACACCTCTGGCTGCTGAAATTAAAGAGTGTTTAGTGAGGTGTTAGCCATAGTTAACCCTTCTGACAGAAAGCTCAGAGACTCTCACAGAGGAAAAGTTAAGCCATTTTAGCCCTGGAATTCAACAAAAGCAACCATTAATTCTTAACCTTGTTAATGAGCTTAACTGTAATAACGTGTCCCAAAAGCAGAGACATCTATTAACCAGATAAAGTATGACTCATATTGACTGGTGTATCCTTTGGCCACCATTTGTTGAGCATTTACTGTGTATCATGTACTCTTTGAGGTCTCAGTGGTGCTGCAATAAGCAGAGTAGGCAAATTCCCCACCTCCTCAAAGTCCACATTGCAAACCAAGGTGGTAGATACAGTCATTCCATTCGCAAATGAATGCTGTATATTATAAATCACACAGAATGAGTACAGAGCCAAAAAGGATAAGGAGCAAAGAATAATGAGGAAGGGGCTGCTTCAGTGGGGAAGTCAGAGAAGATCTCTCAGATAAGTGTTCACTTTTGAAATTCCTGCTTAAATTCATCTTCCCGTATTTTGAATAATAAAGACTTAACAATATACAGCAAACTCATATCCTTAACTATATCAAGTCTTGACCGAGACCATTGTGTCCAAATACATAAATAGACTAACATAATTACTGTTTATGGGCTAATTCCAATCTATAATATACCTACAGCTCCTGAACTCACATTCCAGCTGCAATTAGTTCCACAATGTGAAGTGCCACTCATTTTCCAATGAAACAGAGAAGCCAGCCTAGGCAACCAGTTTACGCTAGCCTCAGCTGCATTTAGGTAATTTATGGGAAGAAGTTTATTCCAGACTCATTCATCAGTCTACGAATACCATTCTCTTCTGGGTTCTGTGTCTGTTCAGTATGCTAATTCTGAGTGGTGCTCTTCTGCAATTAGAGTATGGCTGTGCATTTCTTTCTCTCCCCACCCATTTTTTTGTGTGTGTGAGCCTTCACTTCAAATAGACTACAAATGACTTAAAAGTCTCTTTTTCCAAAAATATATAAAATATATTACTGTAATTTTGAGTGCTGTATCACATTATATAAGGGTTCCCATATTCCATTTGGCAGTTGATTCAAAGTAGCTCTTCACCCAGGAGCTGTAAGCACTGCCGGCAGCCAGTCCTCACTATCAGGCCTCATTTGGAAGTGCCTCGGTTGGGAGATCTTCCTCTTCCAAGGTTAGGTCCCTTCCCTAGACATCCTGCATCCAATACACAGTCAAAACAGGTGTCTAGAAGCCTGTCCTCTCACCCCAACTCAGGACAACTCTGCAGGGCCATTCCACTTCAAGAGCTCCGCAGGGGGTCAGCCATGGCATTCAATGAACAAGCATCCCAGCCTGACTTTTCCTTCTGCCCAAACTTGCTTCTTTCTCTTCCCTTCCAGGGGTATTTTTTTCCAGAGCACTCTCTAAGAAGCTATCACATGCCAGGGGGACTAGCATAAATTGCAAGACTTTTATTAAAGATCTAAGGGATAGAAGGATAATAATCTCTATCACATCTTCATTTAGCTCACTACTCACCTTAAAAAATGAGATGAATTCTGAAGAATGACAATGGATAACCACAAACTTGACTTAGCAGTAGTAGTCCAATTGCGGCTGCCTGCCACGTGTGGCATCTTTGCTAGCAAATAGCACTATGCCCTCATGGTCATTGATTTGTCCAATACATTCTTTTCTAACCATAATAGGAAAGAACATCAGAAAGAGCTCACATTTACTTGGAAGGGACAATAGTATACATTTGCAATCTTGCCCAAGGGTGGTGTTAACTCTTTTTTCCTTTCCTGATGTAGGTTTAAGAGATCTTGACCAACTAGACATCCCACAAAAAATATCAGTGGTCCACTATATTTAAGATATCGTGAAAATTAGACCAGATTTAAATAAATTTTAAAAAAAGCTTTAGCAAGGATGTTCTGGGAACTGTATGATTTGAAGTCACATTTTCCAAAGGGGCATTACTGCAGCCAGGGAACAGAATGATTCTAGTGGTACTATATAAGCTTTGCCGGCACCTGGTTATTTCTGGCACCTCAAGTGACAAGCTTACAATAGAAGGAGTCACTGTCTTGGCAGTGCTGCAATTAACCCAGATTTTCGGGAGAAAGTAGGGCTTCTCATATACGATGAGAACAGGAAGAAATATTTGTGTCCAGCACTCATGTGATCCACCTGCTTAAACATGATGGCAAATGGACTAATGTAACTAAGGCTTGAAGAAGGAAGGCAAGGTGACCAGAAGCTCAGAATGGCTAGGGCCAGACCACCAGGAAAGCCGCCAAGACCAGCAGAGGTGAGGGAAGTCTAGAGTGGATAATCTGGGAGGGAGATGGTATCACTTGGGGCCTTACAGCTAGCTCTGTCAGCAGGGGTGCTCATTCATCCTACACCCTTATTTCTGTAAGGAGCCTCCAGGAGAAGAAACCCACTGGAACCCTGGACAATCGATTCCCCATATTTATATGAAAAGTAGATCCAAGCGAGATACAAGCACCTCACTGATATTCTGCCAAGTTGCCCGGTTAGGAATGAAGATGTTATTCACCAGCTTCTGGAACTGCTGCCAGCTGTCAGCCCTCTCTCTGAAGTGCCCAGGCTGAAGAGAGACAAGGTCCTTAATCAAGGTCATGGCTCCTCCCTGAGTGCAGCAAATAGTGACTGATCTTGAGGGTTATAAGGCCTGGCTCCTCTGCTCCAACTCATGCCAATCCCCAAGGGCTGTCCCAGCCTCAGACTTTCCCCTGCATCACCCGTGACCTTCATTAGATATCATCACAGCTCAGTTTTCCTCTGTACTCAATCCTGCCTCCTTCTTTGTCATCCTATAGGTGTTATTTGCAAGAGAATTCCCTACTAAGCTTCCTACCCATTAATCTCCATGTCATCTCAGAGAAGTTAACCTAAGAAACCACTAATGGTGTCACATGAAGTAAATTCATGGTCTGGACCAGAAATCAAGGGACTGGTTCTAGTGATATGTTTGCTTCTAATGTGTCTGCTGACCTCCATCAAGTCAGTAAATCATTTGATCATTATTTTCCCCATCATATCACTGAGAAGGAAAAGAAAGTGCTGTGGTCCTTAGTCCAAGGCTAAGAATCAGAATTTAAGTTCCTGAGTGGCTATTTCATTGGTTTTGTGACCTTGAAAATATCACTCCAAGCCTCTGGTCCCATCTCTTAAAATGAGAGGTAAACGAAATGATCTTCTGTGTCCTTTAGGGCTCTAATAGCCTGTGGATCTAAATATAAAAATCCCACAATCATTAGTTCTGTAACTTAGCATTTAAGATGGCATTTTCAATTTTATCAATAACTTTGCTGCCAAGAAAAAAAAAAAAAACTTTTAAGTCCTTATGAAAAACATTTATAAAAGGTCTTGGCCAAAAATAATTTAAGTCCTATTACTTCATTCTCTCTCATCCCTTTGTTCCTTCCTTATTGACCTTTTTTATCATTTTTTTGGCATGTACCTTTTTTCCCATCCCTAGGAGACTCTGAGCAAATGATACGGGAGAAAAATGAGTTTTCGGCATTGGCAGACAACTCTTAAAAAGCTGAGTTTCAAACACTCCCTGTTCTTGTCTCACTATAGCCTCTGTTGCATCATATGGGCATTCTATCTTGTTTTCCTTACTCAATACTCATAGAGTGTTTACCGCTCAAACAGAAATGTTTTCAAGTTTCACAAAATTCGTTTCTTCCCCCAAATACCCTTTCTCAAGCACCTCCCTCGTCTGTGACATTCAGTGTGTACTCCTCTCTGGTTACAAGCACTTGTGTTTGCTCAGTCGCTTAGTCGTGTTCAACTCTTTGCAACCCCATGGACTCTAGCCCACCAGGCTCCTCTGTCCATGGGATTTCCCAGGCAAGAATACTGGAGGGGGTTGCCATTTTCCTTCTTTAGGGGATCTTCCTGGCCCAGGGATCAAACTCAAGTCTCCTGCTTGACAGGCAGAATCTTTACCATGAGCCATCAGGAAAACCCAGGGTCATTACCACAGAGGTGGCTTAAAACTACCCGTTCTCCTTTCCCCTCCTTGTCCTCGTATAACTGACTCTGCACATTCTCACGAAGCAGAAAAAAGATGTCAACACATCGCAATAGGAGCGATTAGAAATGGGGTTGGCTGGCTTGTGCCCTCTGGTCCTCTGAAGAGGAGCCAAAAATAGACACGAGTGAGTCTGTTCAGGGCTTAGCACTGCCACGGGAGTTTCCTGAGTTAGTTCTCCGAGGCTACATTTTCTGAGTCATCTTTCACAGCTCAGAGGCCAGAGCTCATAACTCATATGCCGTACTCTCCATCAAGGCATAGTTACTGTCAGAAAGTGGTTCCTCTCTAAAGGGAGGTCTTTACTCATGTCCTGACTGACAGCCTGCAGAGTTTGTCAAAGGAAGGGCAAATTGCTTCCTTGTCTCAAAGCTGCAGTGAGAATCGACTGTCTCATACAATGAGAGTATATCGCCTCTTCTCCCTCTGAATGCTCTAAAGCAACAACGAATTTTAAAATGAACCATATTAAAAATATATACATTGGCATGGTCTGCGGATTCCACACTACGTGAAATAGAGATGTCGTGGCAGGAGAGGGAGAGACAGTGGCGTTCCTCCTGTGTTAATATCTCCCAGATGGCCCTTGTTGCTTGTAACCTTCTGAAAGGTTGCTTATTCTTCATTGTTCAATGAATGTTGAAGAGAGTTTGGGATTTGTTTTCTCAAATGCTGCCATTAAATTGTACTGAATCAATAAGAAGATAAAGCCCAATTCCTTTAAACTTAAATGTCATGATTGTGAATATTCTTCTTGCTATGAACCTTTCTAAAAAAACAAAGTTGTCCTAGTTTCCCTGGTCTCCATGCCCGGCCCTTAGATGGTTTTAAATGAAAGTATTGATCTTACCTCATCTCGTAGCGTCAATAAATGAATCCAGACTGGTTTCTTCCCTCCCCTCTTCCTCCCCTCCCTTCTTCCTTTCTCTCTCTCTTCTTCCCTTCACCTTTCTTTTTCTGGCTCTGCTATTTTAAAGAGTAGCTTATACTTGCAAAGGCTATAATGATGTCACCAAAGATTGACATTGATCAGAGACATTTAATAAGGCCAGGGTGGGGCTGAGGAGCCTACTGACACACATCACAATCTACGCCTCCTGCTCTGTTGTTTGTAACACTAACCTGAAGTTAAAAGGCAGCATTCATGCCACTGTGCACGCGTGCAGGCTGTCACTTCAGTCGTGTTGGACTCTTTGCAACACCACAGACTATAGCCCACCAGGCTTCTCTGTCCATGGGATTCTCCAGGCAAGAATACTGGAGCGGGTTGCCATGCCCTTCTCCAGGGGATCTTTCCAACCCAGGGATGGAACCTACATCGCTTATGTCTCCTGCATTGGCAGGCTGATTCTTTACCACTAGCACCACCTGGGAAGCCCATTGTGCCACTGTAAGTGCTAGCAAAGAAACAAGAATCTAGCTATGAAGTTTCCTGAGGAGATGACAGTGTTTCCTGGTCTCCCTCAAAGCCTTTCTGTTCTTTAAAGGATGTTTTTCCAGCCTGCTCATCTGGCCCAGGAACAGAGAGAAGGTAGGAGATACTGTGTCTCACAATCAAGGCTCTCAGAACAGCTCAAAAAGGGGACATCAGCACCACCAAGGGACAGAGTGATCTGTAACTAATAAAAATTGGCACACAATGTCTTGCACGTGGAGGATGCTGGGTTAACTGCCATCACCTAAAGTTGAAAATATATTGGCTGCCATGTTGATTTAAACGACAGGAGAGGTGTTGCATTACAACCATGTCTTTGAAATTCACACTCAATTTCTGCCATGAATTTTGGCCATGGCATACGGTATTAGGTGCTAGAAAAGTTTACATTTGTTATTTATTGAAAAAGTTGGTCTCTCGGTCATACTGAAAATGTAATGTCTTCAAGAACAAAGATGATGGATAGACCCGTATGTTCCTTAATTCCACCAGCCACAACATGTTCGCAGCTCTGCAAGGGGAAATGAAGCAATTTCTTCAGCCACCGAGAAGAAATGATTTTCACGGGAGCACCATCGTGGTGCACCACAAGATGCCCCCTCCACCCACTCCGCCCACCATCCATCTTAACTGGGGAAATGCACTTGCTATTAACCTCATGAGAACCATGTTTAACAGGAAATTGACAACAGCACATCATTTCTTGGAAAACTGCAAGCTGTAACATTTCCAAGCACCATGTGCCCACTAGACATCGCCACAGGGTTCCACTTCTGATATTATTTAGGCTTTATGCTTTATCCAACAACGACACCACATTTTTTAGTTCATAGACAAGAGTTTTCTTTTAAAAATGTGTCAACTACCTAGCATTCTATAAAGTCCATAATTATAATTCATGGCATTTGTATATTTATATAATGGCTTAGAGTTTTCAAGTTGTCTGTAGGTATATTCTTTCTTACTTAAATTCATTCAATAAATCTTCACTGTGAGCCAGAAACATAACCCTCAGACATAAACATACAACAATAAAAACAAACTAGGTGTTATGATCTCCAGCTTGCAAATGAAGAAAAGTAAGGCTGGGATGTAAAGTAATATCCGAAGATCACAAGAAAAGGTTGATAGGCAACAACAGAGAGAAAGATTTGTCAGGATAGTCAAGGCCACTTACTAGATAACTCTCAAAGTAATGAATATGGAAAAGGAAAAGGATAATTCAGAAGCTTAAATGAAGTTAACTGCTTCCAACTTAGTATTTGAATAAGCCTCTAAATTTAAATTCTTTCCGTTTTTCCTGCTTTTTTTTTTACTGCTGGAAGTATGAGCAAATTAAAAATTACCAAATCTGATAACCATTGACAGAGACTCTATAGGGTCTATGAACCACCTCTCAGACTAATGTTTTAAATGTATAAAATAAAATTATGTAGGGTTACAAAAAAACAACAATTCCATTGAAATACAATTATAAAAATATCAAAGAAATTTAACTTAGTGTTATACATGCTTCTATATTAATGCATTAAATAATAAACTCTAACTGAAAGCCCAATAACTAATTTAAAAATAGTAATAAAGCTTAAATGGCATTTCCAGAGATCTGCAACAATTGTAATGTGATATGAAAATATCGAAGTTTGATTGAGGATAAGGTCACAGCTACTCTTGATACTACAGTGATTTGTGCCTACTTATATAATTAAAGGAATTGTTAAATTTTAATGATTAATAATTTAAAAGATGGAAATTTTACAGGCTGTTGGAATTCTGTCCAGTAGCTTCTGGGGGACCATGGACCCTATATTTAAAATAAAACAAAAGTATATAACAAAATAGAAAGAGACTCACAGATACAGAGAACAAACTTGTGGTTACCAGTGGGGAAAGGAATGAGGGGTGGGGCAAGGTATGGGTAGGAGATAAAGAGGTATAAAATACTAGGTATAAAAAGAAATAAGTTACAAGGATGTAATATACAGCACAGGGAATATAGCCAATATTTTATAATATATTTATATGGAGGATGATCTATTAAAATGTTCAATCACTGTGTTGTACACCTGAAACTAATATACTATTGTAGGTTAACTACACTTCAATTTGACTTCCCTGGTGGTTCAGACAGTTAAGAATCTGCCTGCAATGCAGGAGACCAGGGTTTGATCCCTGGGTTGGGAAGATTCCCCTAGAGAAGGGAATGGCGACCCACTCCAGTATTCTTGCTTGGAGAATTCCATGGACAGAGAAGCCTGGCAGGCTACAGTTCATGGGGTTGCAAAGAGTCAGACACAACTGAGCAACTAACACACAAACATACTTCAATTTTAAAAGTAAATTTAAAAAAGAAAAAATTCCCTCATAGGAGGAAGGAAAGGGTAAGCACATTCGGAATGCACAGAAAGTATTCAGAGTAGCCTGAATTAGCATGGGGTTTCATCTTTCACTTTTCACTTTCATGCATTGGAGAAGGAAATGGCAACCCACTCCAGTGTTCCTGCCTGGAGAATCCCAGGGACGGGGGAGCCTGATGGGCTGCCGTCTGTGGGGTCGAACAGAGTCGGACACGACTGAAGGGACTTAGCAGCAGTCGCAGTAGCAGTTCATCAACCTAGATAAGAAAGCTGTTTTGTGCTTTTCTTACAGATCTTAAAACAATGTTTGATAAATAGTAGTCAGGTGCTCAGGAGCTCTTGTTAACTGACTCCTGGATGGTCAGTCCTCTTAGCTGGCTCCCAGGGCAGGATCTTCCTTCCTGAGCTGAGACCCTTCTTGACAAAATGCACACGTGGCCTTAGTGAGCCAAAGGAAGAAGAAAGAAATGGTCTTTCATCACCACTGGCAGGTGGGAAAATTACAATAGCAAAATGGGGATAAAATAAATTAAAAACATATCAGAGAGAATGTTTCACTTAATATAGTTCTACTTGACAAATTGTTTCTCCTTCTAGTGGAACACTTTATTTTATGTGACATTAAATGACAAGAATAAATCAAAAGCATTGTTCAATTGGGGTAAGGAGAAAAATAAACTTGAATGAATTTAAACTGTAAGTCAAAATGGTACAGGTACCCTGATGAATGACAGCGATTTACTCTCAATGGTTTCATTATGCAAATTATGTTATTTGTTTTCAAGCTTTAGTCAGAACAAACGATGATGCTGGAATCAAAGCAAATTGTTTTCTTATCAAGTGTCTCATCAATACGACTTAAATATTACAAAATTATTCTGTTCTGGCCTTCTTTATATTACCCACTGATCATTTAATTTCAAATGCCGATGCGAAATGGTTAACATAATCACCAAAGTTTGTTCTTAATAAACATTCTGGGCGTAAAGAGGTATCATGGTGGATTAGAGTTTATAGTTAAGAAGAACAAAATGAATGTGATTGTTCTAGTCTTTCTGTCATTTAAACAAGTTAGGACTTGTTTTGTACCAGTAAGTTTACATTTCCTTTATGCCTCCATAGCAACAGTAAAAAAGCCATGTATTCCTGAGTTAATGAAAGAGCAAAAGGAAGTGTATTAAAACAAATTTTTCTCTGGAGCCAGAGTCAGGGTTTCTTGTGTGGTAATTTGCTTTTTGCAGTTTGTGCGTGCATGCTTAGTCAATAAGTCATGTCTGATTTTTTGAGACCCTATGAAGCACGTCAGGCTCCTCTTGTCCATGGGATTTTCCAGGCAAGAATACTGGAGTGAGATGCCATTTCCAACTCCAGGGGGGTCTTCCTGACCCAGGGATCAAACCCAAGTCTCCTTCATCTTCTACACTGGCAGGTGGATTCTTTACCACTGAGTCACACCGAATTCCCTATTTTCTATTCATCCCTTTCTTTCTTGGAATGCCCACCATTTCTCCTCAATTTCATTCCCTCTCCTCTGCTTAGACTTCTTTCAATTTCAGTGCCATGATACTTTTTTCTTTTATTTCTTCCTTGCTTCAACTCAATTTATTCTAAGAGTAATCACACTGAAAACAGCATGAAATAGTGATGAATTTAAATCATGAAAAGTGTAATTTTGTAATAAATCAGGAATCAGAGTTTACTTAAACCCTCATATAGACAAGTGAGCATCAAAAGGATATGAAAAATATATGAAAGAAATATTTCAAATTCAGCAAAATGTATCATTAACTTTTTTCCTCTAAGGACTGGGGAAAGCCTTGGGATTTAGCTGTAGAAGAGCTCACATTTCAGCTACTAAGTCATTGTTTTATAAGTAAAATCTTCCCTCCCCTTGATCCTGATCTCTACAAACTGACCCACCAAAATAATAATCTTCTTGAACCAGAAAAACATATTTTCTTAGAAATCAGAGCAATATAACTGCCAGCATCAAAGATCAAAGTTAGAACTGAAGAATAAGTTTTCAGCACTAACAACAGCTATGAACACAAAAAGGCAGTCATACCATCTCGGTCTGTTTACTATACTATTCAAATCAATGAATATTTATAGAGCACTTGTTTGTGCAATGTTTTCGAAGAATATGAACTTTTTGGCAGTGCTGGCACATAGAACACAGACTGCAGATTAGAAGAAATGGAGTGATGGTCTTCATCCTTACTGAGAGATAGAGTCTACATAGCCTGCATCAGGCTCATCCCCTCGTGTGGGAATATCTTTCCTTCTTTCAGGCTCAAAGAGTACTTTGTTTCTGCTCAAAGTGTGTGTGTTTTATGTGCCTTGCCAGTCTCACTAGTTCTGTCTACCATGGTCCTTCCCCTATGAGAGAGGTGTATGAGGCCAAATGCCCCACAGTGGCCTCTGGGAGAGACCTACTGGCCATGGGGATGCAATGCCTACTACTAAAGATGACGTTGCTCTGGCTCTTCTCTGTGTGAGCAAAACATCGTTCCATCTAGTGTTTGACTGTCACATTTTCCTCGTTAACTCTAATAACCATGAGACAGTGGGCAGAAGTGGGCAGAGTCTTCCTCAGGGATTGATAGGCAGTATACACTACTGTAAGCACTGTATGCTTTTCTAAAGTCTGCATAATTACTACTTTAACAAACACAAACTTTAGTGTCAGAATTATTTCCGTATCAGTGCAAATACTCCTGGCATCAGCTCCATTGATAATGGGATGATAATCAGCATTATACACACTTACACACACATTAATTGCTATAACAAAAATGATGCTGCGTTTACCTACCATTATTACCAAACAATACATTTGGCTTCCCACAGGAAAAAACAGAATCTCTGATCATGCAGTTTCCTAAGACTGAAGCTTTTTGGGGGTGCATTTTCTAAATCCATACATAAAGGAATGCAGCAAAACTGATTAAGTTACATGGTAACAGGTGGTTAGGAAGAGAACTGTTTTATTTTTATTTTTATTTTTTTGAGAACTGTTTTAAGCAAGGACTCTAGTCCATAAGTTTGCAGATGGTGCACCAAACAAGACATACCTACCCAGAAGAAGAACATGGGTTCAGGAACTCTGAGTAGGAATTTGGTGATGAACTGAAGATAGGAAATGAGATGTCGAGGAAGACAACCTGAATTTGTTTTACTTGATGGGGTTGGTGGTAATGATGTTTTCTGAGAGAAGGAACATGGGAGAACGGGTAAATTTGGAGAATTGTAAGAGTGAAGAGTTCTGTTTTGAGTCTGTCTGAGATCCCCGGTAGTACATTGGACTTACAGGGCAGAGTTCAGGAAGAAGATCTGGACCCACAGCAGAAATTCAGAAAGATGGTGAGTGAGCTCAGGAGCACAGGTGGATAAGGAAGGCCAGATCAATGAAAAAGGGGTGTGGAAAGCTGAAAGAAAGGAGAGATGAAGAATTTTGAGGAATATCAACATTTCAAAGATGGGAGAAAGAGGAATCCAGGAAAAAAAAAAAAAAACCCTGGGTGGGAGAATCCAAAAAGGAAACAGGAATACCAAGAGAGTGTGACTTGCCTGACAACAGCCAAAAGCAGAGATAAATTCAGGAATGAGAGGGTAGCTAATTGAACTGAATGCTATTAAGAAATGAAGGATGGGGTCATGACGTCAGAACAGGAAGGTCACTAACGACCTCAAGGGGAGAGATTTTGGTGGTCTTGTGGAAAAGGAGGCCCTTTTTTACTGGGTTGGCAAGAGAATGGAAATGAGAAATTGGCGACAATGAACATAGACAAGTCTAGTGGCTCAGAGGATAAAGTGTCCGCCTGCAATGCGGGAGACCTGGGTTCGATCCCTGGGTCGGGAAGACCCCCTGGAGAAGGCACTGGCAACCCACTCCAGTATTCTTGCCTGGAAAATTCCATGGACGGAGAAGCCTGGTAGGCTATAGTCCACGGGGATCACAAAGAGTTGGACACGACTGAGTGACTTCACTTTCACTCTCACAAATGAGAGGAAACTGAAGGACTTCAAGTCCTTGCTGGAATAAAAAGCATTAACATTAAGCAAACAAAACATTAAACCCTTTTTTGCTTGGCTAGGCACCTGATTGTCTACCTCTCCTTTTTATGACCTGCTTTTTAGAAAAACTGGTCCTATTTTCAGAAATCCTAGATGCTGTCCAATGTCTTAATCCAAACTGAAAAGACCATCCAAAACCAGTACTGGTCAGTAGTTGAATTTCTAGAATTATTGGGTTGGCCAAACATCTTCCATAAGGTGTTGTGGAAAAACCCAAATTAACTTTTTGGCCAATCCAATATGACTGCCAGTGACTCTTGTTGATACAGGTCTCATTGATACTTTGCCTCCTTCCTGACACTGACCTACACCCACACAATGAGTTCACCCCATTGTGTTTGACACTCTGATTTTTGATGGCTGGCTGGTCAGCTTCACAATTCTGGAAGGAATCACAAGGATTCTCCCAAGCAATCCTCCTTCCTCGATGACCAGTGCCACTGAGTGTCTACCAATGTGTTAACAACTACAGCACTTGTGATAATGATAGTTACCATTATTTAGTGCTAGTTACGTACCAGGAACCATGCTAAGTGCTTCATGGGCATTAGCTTCTCTAATTCTTTCCCCCACAACAGTTTTATTAATCTTTTTATTTCCAGATGAACAAATTGTTGCTTAAAAAAATTTTTTTAAACTTGACCACATTTACATTTCATAAGTGATGGATCCAGGATCTAAACTAGGTTTATCTGACTCCAGGACCATCATCTATGATCATACACATTAGAATAGACCCTCATAGATGCATTTATATCCCAATGAAACCAGGCCTCCTGGAGCAAAAAGATTATGGCTTGCAGTTCCAGATCACTGACACATAATAGTTCCTTCCTATACAAGCCATTGGGCTTTTGCAGGTGGCTCAGTGGTAAAGAATCTGCCTGCCAAGTGAAAGCACTAAGTCCTAAACATTGGAGCATCAGGAAACTCCCCAAAAGTTTTGACTTTGATGGAATCATTTTTTTTTTTTCTTGTATCACTTGTGTTTTGGGTATCATAGCTAAGTAGCCATTTTCTAATCAAAGATCACAAACATTTATCCTTATGTTTCCTTCTAACTTTTACAGTTTTAACTTTTACATTTAGTTCTGTGGTTCATTTTGAGTTAATTTTTGTATATGATTAAAGGTAGAGGTCCAACTTAAAAAAAAAAAATAAAGAACACACCTGCCAGTGTAGGAAATGCAAGAGACATGTGTTCAGACCCTGGGTCAGGAAGATCCCATGGAGGAGGAAGTGGCAACTCATTCTAGATTCTTGCCTGAGAAATCCCATGGACAGAGGAGCTTGGCTCCTCCGTGGGGAAGTCCACGGGGTCACAAACAGTCAGACATAACTGAGCAACTGAGTACACAAAAAAAACAAGCCAATGGGCCTCTCATATAAGCATGAAAATGAACAACCCCGCCCTAGAAGACTCTTTAATCTAGCTAAGGAGATCAGACAAGCAGTACTGAAAATTCAAAGAACTATACAAAATAGCATATGATTAAGGGTCAAATGACTAAGGGAGATTAGAAATACTGCTCGGAAGTAAGAGGAAGAAGAGATTCAATCAAGCTGGGAGGCTCAGAAAAGACTTCTGAAGAAAGACCCGAACTAGACCTTGAAAAATGGCTCCAATTTTAGCAGGAAGAAAAGAGGGAGGAGGATATGAAACCCATCAGCCGATATGAAACTAGGACTGAAATGTTAGTGATAGCAAAGGCAGGATGTGAGCAGGTCACTGCCATCTGATCTGAGCACAGCCAGTTTTTCTCTGCCTGGGAACATCTACCACCAAACTAGGGAAGTTATCATTCTCAAGTCCCATTAAAGACTTCTAGCCTGATGATGGTTTTATTTTCTTCAGCGTTAATAAAAAGCTTTCCTTTGATGAGATGCTGCTTCATCCTACCATTCGCCAAACCCCAATTCAGGTTATTTCAGAATGTTGATTTCTATTTCCTGAAATGACTCATGCAGTGGCAGCTTGAAGGAATCGGCTTAGAATTTCTAATGGAGGCAGCAAAGAAATCGTGAATTAAACCTTTTGTATCTGTATTGTTGCCAGCATTTTATGGAAGAATGAAATACACATATTCATGTTTATACACATTATGAGCCAGATCAGCTCATTAAATTTTCACAGAGTTGAAGCAAACGAAAACTTTTTTAAAAAATTTTAACTGATTCATTCATCAAGACTTCCAATTTGACAAATGAATAGAGAATTTCAGAAACGTATCTTCTTGAATGAAAATCTTGTCTCTTTAGAAGGAGGCATTATTATACTCCTGACTATTATAAGTAAGAGTAATAATGATTGTATTTATTTAAGAAATGATGATTAAATAATAAGGCGGTATCTTTGCTCCAGCTTTTGTTTTTCCAACTGAGTAAAAATGAGACACAGGAAAATATTCGACTCTGCTTGAGGGTGGAAGGGTCAGAAACAATACAGGGACCACTCATGTTTGATATATATGAGATACTCACATCCTGAGTCGCCCTCCAAACATCATTCTTGGCACTGCTGATTAAAGTAAGTGACTATAGCTAGTAATATTCAATACTACCTTTAGTCCTATATAGACCTTGCATGTACAGCTCTGGATTTTTAGAGAGGATGTAATTTTTGAGTGTCTGGAAATCTCAACATAATGAAGAGATCTCGCGCTCCTTATTTGCATGTTCTGTCACAACCATCTCTACTCCATTTGCTATCAAATGTCCACTGTTAGTTGCCAGACATCAAATATTTATGCATTTAGATATAGTGGGCAAATATTTGTGCCTGGAAAATAATGAACTGGATTCTAGTTAATTTGAAACAAATAATGACAAAACAAAAAGGCTATGTGAAGTCAAAGCTGTCCTAATTTCAAGGCATTGAGAAGATTACATTTTTGCTTTTCATCTATATTCATTTCAATGTCCCTCACTGTATGATTCTATGAGTCGTCAGTAAACAGCTGTTGCATTGGTTTTGCAAGTAGAAACCAAACTGGCTGTCTCTAGTCAACTGAGCAATTGCTGTGTAGCTAGGTCTCCAACTGACACCAAATGTTTATCACTGGTTTGTTGGTGACGCTTGCAGCTTCTCTGGTGGCTCAGACAGTGAAAAGTATGCAGTGTGGGAGAACCAGTTCAGTTCCTGAATTGGGAAGATCCCCTGGAGAAGGAAATGGCAACCCACTCCAGTATCCTTGCCTGAAATATCTCATGGACAGAGGAGCCTGGTCGGCTATCATCCATGGGCTGGCAGAGTAGGACATGACTAAGCAACTAACACTTTCACTTTCACTTGTAGGTATAAGCATAATGGTTTTAGTGTTTTGATTAAGGGGGAGAACGTTTGGGTTTTGGGGTTGTTTGTTTGCGGTATGACTGGCTACAGAAGATGAGAAAGATGGCAAAGCGGAGAGCAGGGCGGTTTCCATTCTCCCCTTCATGTGACCCCCGTGGAGGGAAAGCTGAAGGAACTGACTTCAGGAAAGACGGTGGAAGACTCTGACCACGACCAGCGATGCTTTAGCGTGTAAATGACAAAGCCCTTCACAGAGTCCAGCGCCTAAAGCAGTGTCCCTCAGGAACACCCGTGGACCACATGCACAGAAGAAACGCTGACATTTGCCGGGACGGCAGTACTAGCAGAAGAAGTGAGATTGAAATGAAAAGGCAGACACAGAGCAATGGGAACAACGTTACACCCGGGCACAACCGAGAAACCCTCCCGAACTACTCCAGAATGGACTGAGGCAGGTTTAAGAGGAAGCTGAATTCCTTTATAAACACGGGGTAGGTTGGGAGGGAGTGGTAGAGAAATGAGTTCATGAGTATGCTCCTGCTCTGTTCTTGCAGAAGTGGCTGGTGTTTGGGTATTATATAAATACGATGTGTTTATACATTGAATGTTAAGATGTCAACATCCCTTCCAAAGGGAGCTGGGCAAAAAGATTTATCCCAGACAAGTTCGTTTGAAGATTAGTCTAAGCATGAACCTCTCTCAGCATGAACATCAGTGAACGTAAGTGATGAATTATCTGATAGGCTTACTTAACTTTCCTCCACACGATGATTTTTGCAGGACATTATGATTCTTCCACATGCTAAGGAATTGGTTATTCCATCGTCACTTTGGAACAGTTTCTAAAGGATGTGAAATATGCTCTCTATCAAAGCTAGGAAGGAGGTAATTATTCACAACTTGTTCCAACTACTGCTGTATCCGGTACTGATGCAAAATGAATATAAGCAATTGTCTCTTAATGTATATTTTTCATGTTGTTCCTCTAGAGGTTTCATTCACCTACTGTAATTTACTGACATCTTACTTAATGAAAGACCAAATGCTACTCCACTAGGCAGTCTAGATTGGGAACAAGGGAAGGATATCTGCTCCCAGCACTTCTATCCCAACTGTACTTCAGCTTCAAGCCATTGCAATATGACAACAAAAGGAAATAGCAGGTTGGTCAAAAAGCTCATTTGGGTTTTTCTGTAACATCTTATGGAAAAATCCCGAAAAAAATTCTTTGGCCAACCCAATAAAAGGCATGTAGATTGCAAATGGAGTAGAGCAGTTTTTTGCTCATGCACGATAACATAATGAACATAGGAAATCCTAAGGAATTTAGAAAAAATCCACTATGACTAATAAATGAGTTAAGCAAAGGGTCAGAAAATAAGACCAACTGACAAAAATCCATAATTGACTTCTATATACTAGCAATAGTCTAAGGAAAACTTAAATATGTCACTTAAAATAGCATCAAAAATGCATCAAATACTTAAGGACAAATGTGTCCAAATGTTTTTAAGTCTTGTATACTGAAAACTAAAAAATATTGCTAACTGAAATGAAAGAAGATCTAAATGAACAGAGAGGTATAACATGGTTAGTGGATTAGAAGATTCAAGATTGCTAGTATATCTATTTTCCCATATCTATACATACAGCACAGTCCCAGTCAAATTCAGTAGAGACTTTTTTTTAGTAGAAATTCACAAGAAAATGCTAAAATGTATCATATTTATTCATGGTGGACACTATGAAGTACCTCCAAGCTCCCTTTCAGAAATAAAGGAATTCTGCTCTTTAGCCATTGGTAGTACCAACTGCAAACAGTCCTCAGATGCCAGTCCCATTTGGGATTGCTTCAGTGAATAAAAAGCTGCTTCAGAAAGGTCACAGCCCCTTCCCAGGGCTGCCTGTCTCCAGCAACCAGTTGTTTAAGGACCTGGCTTTCTCATTCCAACTCAAGACCATTTGAAAGTCATTCCATCTCCTAAATTCCTTGCAACATCAGTTGAAACATTCACTGTAACTGCACTGCAGACTACTTATGTCTCTGACAAATTCTGTTTCTTTCTCTTCCTTTCCATAAGTGTTGATCCCCAAAGCATTCCCTAATAAACCTCCTGTAAGTTTATTTCTATCTTACAGTCTGCTTTCTGGGGAATCCCACCTGTGATGGAGTCAAGGTCTAGAAGACACAGGAACCCAGGGTCCAATTCATTACAAGAAATGACTGCCTAAAATTAGAGTGGTTCAAAAATAAATCACTCTGCTCTGAAAACTGCAGTCATTTTCTTAGCATGGAAGATCTCACAATGATTGCCAGATAGGTTGTAGAGAATTTCTGCTTCAGTAAGAGATGTAAGTATATAACTAAAAAGTCTCTGCCAATTTAAAAAGCCTCCAGTTTGTTACATCTCAACTAGTTTTCTGACTAGGGACAAATCATTTGTTCACTTGAGGCTGTTTCCTTTTTAGGAAAATAAGGGTGTTTGATGAACACTTAAGTCCTTGGTAGCTCCTGTGATTTTATAATCCATTATGTATTTTTATAACAAGTTTTTAAGGAAGGGAGGGTTATTATAATCCCAGTTTCACAGATAATGAAGAGGAGGCATGAAAGAGTTAGAGAATTTCTGATTCAGTAAAAGATGCAACTATATAACTAAAAAGTCTCTTCCAGTTTAAAAAGTCTCCAGGTTAGTACATCTCAACTAGTTTTTTTGACTTGGGACACATCATTTGTTCATGGCTTCTACAGCATAGAGAGAATGCAGACCTCTCTCTGCTAAATTGTTGATTTTCCCTGGGAAGCTCCAAGTTCCTCCAAAAAGTGTGTTTTCTTATTATTATAATTGATTCTAGTTTAATTACTTCCTTAGAGTCACCATACATACTCATAACTTATTCTCTTTAAATTTCATGCCAACACCTTATCCTCAAGCCAATAGATATATGAAACCATCAACTTGTTTGCTGAAAAGTTTTCTGGTACTCAGCTAGAAAGTTCAGGAAGTCTTTTATTTCCTGATATTGAGAAGACCCAGATATTTACCAAGTGAGAAAGGAAGACACACACACACTTTCTCATTACTTTTTTTTTCCCTTGGAGTGACTGCTTCTAAGTACGGGGTTTCTTTTTTTATTGTTAATTTTAATTTATTTTAATTGGAGGCTAATTACTTTACAGTTTTATAGTGGTTTTTGCCATACATTGACATAAATCAGCCATGGGTGTACATGTGTTCCCCATCCTGAACCCCCTTCGCACCTCCCTCCCCATCCCATCCCTCAGGGTCATCCCAGTGCACCAGCCCTGAGCACCCTGTCTCATGCATCAAACCTGGACTGGTGATCCATTTCACATATGGTAATATACACATCTCAATGCTACTCTCTCAAATTATCCTACCCTCTGGTCTCTCCCACAGAGGCCAAAAGTCTGCTCTTTATCTCTGTGTCTTTTGCTGTCTCGCATATAGGGTCATCGTTACCATCTTTCTAAATCCCATATATATGTGTTACTTTTTAAGCCAAAGTCTTCAGTGTTGCTGGTAACAGGATATACTAATGATAATGCTAGCTTTAGATAATATTTTTGAAAACTGCTTTTTGCTTATAAACAACTTTCATGTGCATTCCTATATTTACGAGTAGAGAGGTAATGCCCAAAAAGCAGTAGAACTAATTATTATTATGACCACTAAAGAAAGAATAGAGGGATTAAGCTATGCTACAGCATAAAATACTGAGATGAGACAATGGAAATAATGACAGTCACATGGAATATTATCTAATATCTTTCTCTGAAGGATTTTAAAAATTGAAATAAAAAGTCACATGTGACAATGAGGATCTGAGGTGGGTGTGTATAGAGGCAAACACCCACTGAACAATCTATTAAGTTTCCTAGAATAAAATCACACGCCCACCAACACTTCATGGATTATTTCAATGTTGATATGTCAGAGGATCAGCCCAGAAAAGGTTTTGTGAATTTTTCTTACAAGATCGTTGAACACAATAAAAATCCCCTATTAAATTCCAGGGATATTTTGTTACATACACCAGCAAAATAGCCAATACTGCAGCTCTCTTTAACCAGCCTTTGAAATCATCACATGGCTTCTTTGTATTTGAGCCTCATCAGCAAAGTTCCTTTGGGATCATTAGTAAACAGCTCTCATCAATTTCAATATTACTTAGGGATGTATTTAGAAGACAAAATGCAAACAAATTACATCTCATCCTTTAAAGACACAGCTTAGATATGTCTAACTTCTCAGCAAAAATATTTTTGTTGTTTTGTACTTTCATTTGGCTGAATAACAGAAAAGAAGACATTTCAATTGCCAAATGAATGAGCAAACTGTCCAACACCTCTTCTCCATTTCAATATTCTCTGAGCCTAAAAAATACACAGGTACAGCCCTAGATTTATTTTTCTAGAATGTGAGAACATAGGATGACAATACAGAATGTCTAAACATAACTAAAAATGATAGCCCTAAGTGGCTGCTAGCTGATTCATGTTAATTCTGGCTACCACCCTTAGACTTTGCAAGCCGTGGTTTAGAAACAAAAGCAAAGCTCCAAACAAAACAATCCATGTAGGATGTTAAACAGATGACTGAATTTTTGCTATTTTTGTTTGAGAAAAAGTATCCACTCCAGTATTCTTGCCTGGAGGATCCCATGGACAGAGGAGCCTGGCGGGCTACAGTCCATAGGGTCACACAGCATCAGACACAACTGAAGCGACTTAGCACCCCTCTTAAGGGAGTGAAGAGTGATCTTCACTCAGGATGGTGGGTTGAGAGTAGGTTGCTGCCTCCTCTTCTGGCACAAATCCCTTTAGAAGCCAGAACACACAGAGAACAAGATAAATAAATTCATCTCCACAGTAGGAACAAAGAAAGGAGAAACTATGAGGACTTCAGAAAGCAAGGGACTGGACTGAAGAAGGACGGAGGACAAAGTAGGCAAAGGAAACGGGCAGCATGGGTGCACCCAAGACTGAAGACGGCAGATACCAGGAGCAGGAAAGGGTCCGGAACACACACATCCTACTCCGAGCTTCTCTCCCCAGCCTTTCCAAGGGCCAGGCAAAAGAAACAATCCTCCTTCAGGTCAGTGAGAATCAGTGGAGAGCAGGGTGGTGTCCCAGGCAACTCTCAACACTCAGGAGAATGGAGAGCCCTGGGCACAGAGTTCTATTTATGATCTCACTCAAAAACTGGTCCTGCTTCTCCCATCAAGCAGGCTGTAAAAACAGATGCACCCTTTTCTGAGTTTAAGAGAGATTTTCAGTTATAAATGTGCACGACTCATCAAATATTTAAGGAAAGCCAGCATCATGAAAGTGCAATATGAAATTCAACAAAGAGAAGGAATTTGCAAGCAAAGAAAGAAAATTGATAGGGTGAGTGAGCCAGGACTTTTGATCATTGTAGATAATATTCCAACAAAAGAGTCAAGAGACTATTTCAAACTGAAATAAAGTCAACAAGAGGTTGAGGAGGTTGAAACTCTGCCTACAGAAATAAAGACTAACCAATGAATAAATAGAGAATTTTCAACTTATAGAAATGCAGGAGAGAAAAAAAGACTCACAGTATTTACTGCTTGCAACTGCTGTGTGAAATAATCACTAAAGAATTCAATGAGTAGGGGATGGTGAGAGAGGGGAAAGAAAGAAAGGAAAAGGAAAGATTAAAAATACAAGAAGAAGAAGTGGGATTCAAAAAGTAATGATGAATAACAACATTTAGTTGTTTAACATTTAGATGTTTAACAACATCTTAATGATGAATAAGAACATTTAGACTTATCTAAATATGTTGATCGGAGAAGGCAATGGCACCCCACTGCAGTACTCTTGCCTGGAAAATCCCATGGGTGGAGGAGCCTGGTAGGCTGCAGTCCATGGGGTTGCTAAGGGTCGGACACGACTGAGCGACTTCACTTTCACTTTTCACCTTCATGCACTGGGGAAGGAAGTGGCAACCTACTCACTCCAGTGTTCTTGCCTGGAGAGTCCCAGGGACGGGGGAGCCTAGTGGGCTGCCGTCTATGAGGTCACACAGAGTCAGACATGACTGAAGCAACTTAGCAGCAGCAGCAAACATGTTGATAGGATAAAACAATAAAACCACAACAACTATCAAACTAAAATTCCAAACTATATAAAAATGAGAAATGTGCAGGAGTACCTAACTAATGGGAAAATTGCAACTCTGAATAATTAAATATACATTTATATGTTTGTACAATAGAAATATAGACATAATTATCCAGAATTGTCTTCCAAACCATTAGAGTGAGGACAAAAGAAGAAAAAAAGGTTCAGTGTAACAAAAGGCTGAAGAGGAGGTAAAGAAAAAATATCTATAGCAAGTGAGGTAAATATAGTAGAAAACAAAACAGAATTTTAGGAAAAAGTTAAATGAATTGTTAGTTAAAATACATATGCCAGGGTTAAACTCATCTATTAAAAAGACAGAGACTCAGAAATGGTTAAAAAGACAGTCTTCAGAATGAACTGTTTATAGAGACATCGCTGCTGCTGCTGCTAAGTTGCTGCGGTCGTGTCCGACTCTGTGCAACCCCAGAGATGGGAGCCTACCAGGCTCTTCTGTCCCTGGAATTCTCCAGGCAAGAACACCGGAGTGGGTTGCCATTTCCTTCTCCAATGCATGAGAGTGAAAAGTGAAAGTGAAGTTGCTCAATCGTGTCTGACTTCGAGATCCCATGGACTGCAGCCCACCAGGCTCCTCCATCCATGGGATTTTCCAAGCAAGATTACTAGAGTGGGGTGCCATTGCCTTCACCGAGAGACATCCTTAGACACCCTTAAAATGAAAGCAAACAGGTAAATCTAAAATAACAATGGGGAAAAATACGCATTAGGCAAATTATAAAAGACTATAAGATAAAGAAAAACTTGATGTGGAACTATTAAATGATTCCTTAAGAAAAGGAAGACTTAAGTAAGAAGACACAATAGTTATAAATCTATAAGTAGCTAATAATATAGCTTTGAAATTTACCTAAAGAAAAACTATATAAATATAAAGAGATATGAACAATAAAAAATCTTAAAGGAAGATGCTAACAACGCTCTCTCAAAAACTGACAAAACAAACCGTCAAAACAAAAATAATTAGAATGCATAAAATACTATATGAAGTTCAAAGTCTATATACAGTTTTTCAAACACACATTGCCAAAAGTTGACCATGTATTGTTAAGCCACAAAAGAAATTTCAACAAATTCTCAAAAGGGGAAATCATAGCAACCACCAAAGATAAAGATAATGCAAAAAATATATATAGAGAAATTAATAACCTTAACAAAAAATATTAGCACAGCCTTCCCACCAAAAAAAAAAATACAAAATAACTGGAAATTGTTAATCACATTCAAAATTACTCTTAGGTCAAAGGGGAAACAAAATGAAAATTACAAACTGTACAGAAGTATTGAGAGTGTGAGAAGGAGAGCGTGAGGCTATACCTACAGTGTTACATCAAAGCAGTATTCTAAAAAAGAAAGGCTGAAAATTGTTTAACTAAGCTTCCAACTAGTTTTACAAACTCTCAGAATATTAGGGCAGAAATATTTGACGTTATACAGAGTGAAATAAACCAGAAAGGAAACACCAATTCAGTATACTGACACATATATATGGAATTTAGAAAGATGGTAATGATAACCCTGTATGCGAGACAGCAAAAGAGACACAGATGTATAGAACAGTCTATTGGACTCTGTGGGAGAGGGAGAGGGTGGGATGCTTTGGGGGAATGGCATGGAAACATGTATAATATCATATAAGAAATGAATCGCCAGTCCAGGTTCGATACAGGATCCTTGGGGCTGGTGCACTAGGATGACCCAGAGGGATGGTACAGGGAGGGAGCGGGGAGGGGTTCAGGATGGGGAACACGTGTACGTCCATGGCAGGTTCATGTTGATGTATGGCAAAACCAATACAATATTGTAAAGTAATTAGCCTCCAATTAAAATAAATAAATTTAAATTAAAATAATAATAATAAATAAATAATTAAAAGGAAATTAATAAGACTAGAAAATAAGAAAAGTTTCTCAATAAAACCAAAAGGTGGTTTTTGGGAATGATGTTGTGAATGAAAAAGTGGAAATATGGGGAATGAGTTTAAAATTTTATTAAAAATACTACATTACTTATCTAGTTGAAAGCAGACACTTCAAAAAAATTAAAATTCTCAAAATTGGCTCAAGAAAAAATAGAATACATATATATGTAGAAGAAGTTGACATGTCAATTGAAGAACTATTTTTTAAATTGTACAGGATCCAGATTTACATATAAACTTCATAAGCTTTTAAGAAAAATAATTCCAATATAAACACCAATTACTTCAAAACATACAGTAAATGAGAGAAGCCAGTCTGAAAAGGCTACATGCTGTGTGATTTCAACTAAGTGACATTCTCAAAAAGGCAGAACTTTGGAGACAGGAAAAATCAGTGGCTGCCAGGGGTTAAGTTATGGGGTAGACATAAACAAAACATAGAAAGAAGATTTTAAGAACAATAAAAATACTCTGTGTGATACCATAATGATGGCTACATGTCATTATACATTTGTCCAAACCCAAAGAATATACAACACCAAGAAGGAACTTTAAGGTAAATTATGGATTTGGGGTGATTATGATGTGTCAATGTATTGGGTTGGCCAAAAAGTTGGTTTGGGTTTTGACCAACCCAACAGTTTCATCAGTGATAACAAATGTAAAACTCTGGTCGGGGGTATTGATAACGAGGGAGGTAGGGGGGTCTATGCATATGTGTGGGTGAGAGTATATGGAAAATCTCTGCACTTTCCCCTCAATTTTGCTATGAATCTAAAACTGCTTTTAAAAAGTCTTAATGAAATTTAATTAACTTAAAAATACATAAGTTTCCTAGCCTATTCCTCAAAGATCACAAAACACTAATATCAAAACCAGAAAAAGACAGTATCTAGAAAGGCATTTATGGGTCATATTCACTGACAAATGTATACCGACAAAATTTGTAACTTAGCTTACTCAATACTGAAATACATTAAAATAATAATGCATTATAAAATATAAAGCTATATAATAATTTTATATAAACTGTATCTTAGGGAAGCCTGGCACGCTACAGTCCATGGAGTTGCAAAGAGTTGGACATGACTGAGCGAGGAAACAGCAGCAACATCTCACTATGTCCTGGGAAACTGACTGATTTTATGTAGCCATTCAGTGAGGGTCCACTTAGGATACACAATTTAATACAAAGAATTGTTAACCAGACGGATACTGAAGGACTGAAAAGGCAAAAGGGAATACCAAAACATGGGATAGGAAGTTGTTAGGAAGCAGCTCTCACCATGAGGGCAGAGAGAACAAAGAGACGAGTTTAGGATTATTATAACTTAGAAGCTGAGTGACTCCTCAGAACTGGGGCCCAGATCTCACAGGATGGGTGCTTGCCAGCCAGGGCTGGTACTCAAGGAGTCCAGTCAGACTAGTTCTAGGAATGTTGTCTGAACTGCAAAGTGGGACCCACTGTCGCTATTGAAACACACTATTAAGCTGGTATGGAAACCACTGCTAGGATGCCACTGAAAGGCGCAAGGAGCACACAGGAAGAAATGTGCTTATTCCCTTTTCAGCCTTCCAGTCTGCCTCCAGCTTCTCCTAATGAGCAGAGCCAGGTAGCTGGCTGGCACAAGGGAAACGTGATTTACGGAGTCCTGGGTCTGGCATCACGGACAGAGTATACCAGGGTGTGACTGAAATTAACAGCTTATTGACAGCCTGTGGACATCTGTACATACTATGAAGTTCACAGTGTATTTCCCATAGACTGGGTTTCCTCTTTATGCCCAAATCAAAACGGTTTTGTTTGTTTTACTGGTCTTTATTATTATACACAGAATCATTAAGGAGTAAGAATGATAGCCCAATTGAGATCATTTTGAGAGTTATATTCTATATAAATATTTTTACAAAACTCAGAATCTGAACCATAGTTTCCTTCACTTATGCTACATACCTTTATGTGAATACATTTCTTTCAATTTCACCCTTCAGTGGTTCAGGTATTCAAATAATTCATGCATGGGTTTCTTAAAGTAAACACATTTTTAATAAGGTCTTTCTGTGTGTTTAATTTTCATTCAAACTGTATTTACATTAACATACTCTCAAGGGGCTTTTTGTGAATTGTGTGATTTTTTTTAACTAGTTGGTGTGTTTTTCCTTTTCTTCCTGTTTAGCCAGTTCCTTGGAATGTGGAAGAGGAAGGTCCTTGGATAGAGAGGAAAGTAAAGAGTGACTAGAGATTTTAATTCACAGGGTAAGTCTGCTTATCCAGTGAGCTTTCCTTCTGCACCTGCAGGGACCTATTTCTAACACTTGGCCAGACAAGGCAACTCTGTCATTTAGTCACCCTCCATTTTGCAATAAATTCAAAAGTCTCATCCCACTTTCATCCTCCCCATTACTGTTCCTCACTTTTTCTCCCTCTTTCTGTACCCACCAAGATGGTGGCCGTAGACTACAATTATCACTGTGGCATTTTTTTTTAAAGTGCTAAACCAAGATATTTGTAGTCTTTCTTCAACTCTCAGCTCCTCTGAAATACCTCTTTCCTCTGCTGCCAGTTACAGAAAAGTTTACCTAAAGAATTTTCTATATAAACTTTTCAATTTTCTCCTCATATTCATTCTGTTTGTCTAAAACTTTGTAATGGTGTGAAAGTTAGTATTTGAAAAGAAAACATATTTCACTGAAGAAAATATACAAATGGCCAATTAACCCATGACAAGATGCTCAACATCCTTAGTATCTGGAGAAATGCAGGTCAAAACCACAGTGAAATACCACTTCACATCTACTAGAACAGTCATAATCAAAAAGACAGATAATAATGAGTGTCTGTGAGGACATGGAGAAATTGAAATCTTGCTGGTGGGAATAGAAAGTGATGTAGCCACTTTGAAAAACAGTCTGGCAGTTTCTTAGATTAAATGTAGAATTACCAAATGTCCTAGCAATTCTGGTCCTAGATATAGGGCTGATAGAAATAAAAGTATATGTTCACACACTGACATACAAAACTTGTACGTCAATGTGTACAGCAGCCAAATAGACAAAAAATGGAAACAAGCAAAGATCTACCAAGTGATGAGTGGGAAAATAAATGTGGTATATCCATACACTAAATATTATTCAGTAATAAAGAAAGATGAAATACTGCTACGTATTACAACATGGATGAAATGTGAAAATATTATGCTAAATGAAAGGAACCGGACCCAAAGACCACATATTTAATGTGCTGTAAAGGCAAATCTCAGTTCAGTTCAGTCACTCAGTGGTGTCTGACTCTTTGTGACCCCATGAATCGCAGCACGCCAGGCCTCCCTGTCCATCACCAACTAGAGAGATAGAAAATAAATTCACGGTTTCATAGGGTGGGGGGTATTGACACTGGGGGGAAATAAGAACAGTTGCCAAAGAATATCAGATTTCTTTGAAGGTGCTAAAAATGTTTTAAAATATATTGCAGTGATGGTTACACAACTGTGAATAAACTAAAAACCATCAAGTTGTACACTTAATTGGGCAAATTACATGGTATGTGAATTATATCTCAATAAAGCAGTTTTTTAATAAAGGAATGAAAACGAAAGTATATATGGTCCAAAGATTATCCAGTTTAAGAAGTCTGATATTTCTGCCATGTCCTCTGCATGTCCCTTATCTATTTCCACTGAAACGTATCAGTTATTTACATAATCCATTTTGTTAATCAAACATGCTGCAAGTTTCTTCTTCCAGTTTGCCACTCACATTTCATACATGATCTAAGGTCTCAATTTTCTTGAGTCTAATTTACCAATCTTCTCATTTTGAGATTATGCTATATGTGATTTCTTAAGAAGTTCTCTCCTGCCCTGCAAAATATTCTTAGCTACTTATTCTCTAAAAATTTCAAAGTCTTGTTTTTCACATTTAGGTTCTAATTGAGTCTAGAATTGAATTTCATATATGGTACAAAGTAGAGACCCAGTTATGCATTTTCTATGTAAGTAATCAACAGCCCCAGGCAACATAATAAATAGCTAATTGACCAGAAAACTTTGACAAAGATCTTGTATCTCCACACCTGTGCAAGGTCTTTTCGAAGTCCCTGCCCCTCCCCTTTGTAGGCCATGAGAATCACTGCTCTACATCTACCAGCTATAATCTTAAAAACATATCTATTTACTTTCTGCTTACTAAAACAAAATCTCTGCTTCTCTTTGAATTACTTCGTTCCACATTTTCTGACATTTTCTCTTTGGAAACACTTTTATCTTCTTTCTTTAAATTTCTCTTTAAAATATTCCATTAAGTTTTTCTTCTCTGAAAACCCTATCTGATTCAATTCTGCTAGTCTTTTCATTGAACTATTATTATGCTGTAACTATTGATTATTTCAAATCATGGTAAAGGTATTACCTTTTTATAATAATTATGTGAAATAAGGAGCATGATGCCTGACACATAAATTGCACTTGACAAAAACTAATTATCTAATTAAATTCAAGCTAGCTACATGCTGTTTACAACACTGACATGTGGTTATACAAAACAATATATTGTTTACCTTACAATTCATATTCTGGGATATATCCAAAAGCTACTATTTCTCTCCATCATACTCTGTTCTCTTAGGATTCCTTCGTTGCAGCCTGTTTTCTCTTTCCTATTCATTACTGCAATCTCTATTAGTAAATTGGCCTCTTTCCTATCCCTGATAAGATCCCAGCTGGTTGGACTATGAGAACTTTGTGATCAGGGCCAAGATTCAAGATTAGATAAGGAAGTATTATTTCTGCCCGATAAATTTACATTTCAGGTTGCCAATGAATGAGGAATTTGCTGCCAAGTTTTTCTAGAGTAATGTTTTGAATCTTCTACCAAAGCAATACATAATAAAATTACCATTTGAAAATATTACACAGTAATAATTCTAAAGGTATCAAAATCAAAGCTAATAAAACAAAAATGAGTATGACCAATTAAGGTCCTTAATAAAAAAATCATAATGAAAACTCTGAAAGAGACGGAGTTCAAAAGTGTGAACTTTTAGCTGAAATAAAAGTGACCTCAAAACATGATTTTCAAACATTTAGTAAAACTACAGGGCATATGAATCTAGGTCATTTCCCTGTGTATGTATAAAAAGAAAAATAAAGTTTAGAGTGAAGAGTAGCATGTAAACACGTGGAATAGGAAACCAAATATATATATATATTTTTTTTTAATTTTTATTTTAACTTTAGTTTACTTTACAGTACCATATTGGTTTTGCCAAACATTGACATCAATTCACCACGAGTGTACATGCGTTCCCAAACATGAACCCCCTCCCACCTCCCACCCCATAACATCTCTCTGGGTCCTCTCCATGCACCAGCCCCAAGCATCCTGCATCCTGCATCGGACATAGACTGGCGATTCGTTTCTTACATGATAGTATATATGTTTCAATGCCATTCTCCCATCTCATCCAAACCTCTCCCTCTCCCCCGCCACTATGTGTGGAGATTCCTTAAAAAATTGCAAATAGAACTGCCTTATGACCCAGCAATCCCACTCCTGGGCATACACACCGAGGAAACCAGAATAGAAAGAGACACATGTACCCCAATGTTCATCGC
>SJYQ01006707.1:445249-474623 GCA_006410935.1 Redunca redunca | reverse complement strand
TAAAAATATATTAATATCAAAAATGTTTCAATAACTTTTAAAATGTTTTAAAAATAATTTTTCAGTATTAGTGCTTGAAACTTCACTAAAACATACATACTTATTTTAAAAAAAAACAATAATAGCAATATACTGTGGGGTTTATAGTTCATGAAGAAGTAAACCATTAAAAAGATCACAAAAGGTGAGAAGGAACTAAGAAGAATACTGTTGTAATATTCTCACACAGTCTGTGAAGTAATATATTAAAGATAGATTGTGATCATTTAAACTTGCATAGTATAAGCCATTTAGAGCTACTACTACTGAAAAAAAATTGACACAGAGATATAGATTAAAAATTCAAATAACATGGAATATTTTAAAATATGTGATTTAAAATGAAAAGTAATCAGAAATACAAGATGAAAGAACAAAGAACAAATGGAATCTGAAAAAATTAAATACCAAGATGGTAGTCTTAAACCTAGCCAAATCAATACATGTGTATGCCTTCTTTCAAAAACTCTTTGTTTCTGTCTCGTCCATTTGCCTTTTGTCAGTTTATTTCATAGGCGCAGCCACTGAAACTGAGGGTAGAAGAATGTTTTCTAGCCCTACAGTGGCTACAAATGAAACACTCCATCCCAACCACTTGTCTAGCTAACCAACACCTGTAGTTCAAGTTTCAGCACAAGTGTAATTTCTTCCAGTAAGCATTCCCAGACCCCTATAACTGTGGTCAGCTCCCCTTATCTGTGCTCCCCTAGCATCCTCACAAACCATGAAATCGGTCACCTTTCATGATAAGCAAGCCCTTCCCAGATTCTTCTCACTTGTTAAGTCCTGCTGGAACTCGGTGGTCCTTAACAGAGACTGGTGTCTCAGTCCTAGCCCAGGGCTGGCACAGGGGAGAGCCTCCATAAACGCTACTAAACAAGGTGAGACTGAAGAACGGCAACAGAAAGAAGAAGAGGTAAAGAAAGAAAGGAAAGAGGAAACAATAGAAGAAAAAGGTAGTCACCATTTACTGAGGGCTCCATTCAGATAGAAAGCCCTAGGAAATTTCCATCCTGAATGCAGAAAGAGTAAAAATTAAACTTGTAAAAACTAAAAGGAGAAGAGAAGATAGTCAAAACTGAGCAAAAGAAAATATATCACACTTGGGTATTGTGCAGCCATGAGATTCCATTTCAGAGCACCAAATTTCAAAGAAAAATAAATTTTAAAATATCTCACAAAAATGTGGCTCAAAAACATGTATGGTTTTTCAAGAAAACGATTTGGGACCATTTTTCAGTGCTGTGTTTACTATAAACTTGTATGAAAGTGGGAAACTGTTAGTTGCTCGGTTGTGCCCGACTCTTTTGTGACCCCATGGACTATAGCCCGCCAGGCTCCTCTGTCCGTGGAATTCTCCAGCAAGAATACTAGAGTGGTGCTTGCTTCAGCAGCACATATACTAAAATTGGAACGATACAGAGATTAGCATGGCCCCTGCGCAAGGATGACACGCAAATTCATGAAGCGTTCCATATTTTTACTAATCTCAAAAATATACAAGCAACTTATGCAGCTCAATTCCAGAAAAATAAATGACCAATCAAAAAATGTGCCAAAGACCTAAATAGACATTTCTCCAAAGAAGACATATGGATGGCTGACAAACACATGAAAAGATGCTCAACATCACTCATTATTAGAGAAATGCAAATCAAAACCACAATGAGGTACCACTTCACACCAGTCAGAATGGCTGCGATCCAGAAGTCTGCAAGCAATAAATGCTGGAGAGGGTGTGGAGAAAAGGGAACCCTTTTACATTGTTGGTGGAAATGCAAACTGGTACAGCCACTATGCAGAACAGTGTGGAGATTCCTTAAAAAATTGCAAATAGAACTGCCTTATGACCCAGCAATCCCACTGCTGGGCATACACACCGAGGAAACCAGAATAGAAAGAGACACGTGTACCCCAATGTTCATTGCAGCACTGTTTATAATAGCCAGAACATGGAAACAACCTAGATGTCCATCAGCAGATGAATGGATAAGAAAGCAGTGGTACATATACACAATGGAGTATTACTCAGCCATTAAAAAGAATACATTTGAATCAGTTCTAAGGAGATGGATGGAACTGGAGCCGATTATACAGAGTGAAGTAAGCTAGAAAGAAAAACACCAATACAGTATACTAATACATATATATGGAATTTAGAAAGATGGTGATGATGACCCTGTATGCAAGACAACAAAAGGGACTCAGATGTGTAGAGTGGACTTTTGGACTCTGTGGGAGAGGGAGAGGGTGGGATGAGATGGGAGAATGGCATTGAAACATGTATACTATCATGTAAGAAACGAATCGCCAGTCTATGTCCAATGCAGGATGCAGGATGCTTGGGGCTGGTGCATGGGGAGGACCCAGAGAGATGTTATGGGGTGGGAGGTGGGAGGGGATTCATGTTTGGGAACGCATGTACACTCATGGTGGATTCATGTCAATGTATGGCAAAACCAATACAGTACTGTAAAGTAAACTAAAGTTAAAATAAAAATTATAAAAAAGAGAGAGAATACTAGAGTGGGTTACCATTCCCTTCTCCAGGGGATCTTCCCAAGCCAGGGTTGAACCCAGGTCTCCTGCATTTCAGGCAGATTCTTTATTGTCTGAACCAGTATATCATTTATTAATAAAATAAAAAATATCTTCAGTTATGAACACATGTGCCGGGGTCCAGCCCCCGCAGGATCCAGGGAAACCCGAAGGAGAAATGACGTCAGCGATTGAAATTGATTTAGAGAGAGAGATAGTTAAGAATGTTGTAGATAAGAAAATAGAGGAGAGAAGAAAAGAGGCTGATGTTCCTTGGTTTATACAGAAAGTCAATAAAGTCTCAAGACAAGAGACTTGCACCGTCTACGTGAGGCCTCAGGTGCCCTCCCGGCCTCCCGAGGGAGTGCCCGTTCAGGTCTTAAAAACCCAGGCAAATAAGTAGACACGGCGGACTTCTGTACTCCAGATGGGAACTAGCCTGAAAGACAGAGTAAGAAGAAGAAAATGATTGACACGAGGAGATCAAGCTGCTTTGATGAGCAAGATCCATAGCTTTATTTTTACATGGGACTTATATACCTTTTTCGTACAGAGAGGAAATGAAAGACGCAAGGTCAGACAGAGTCAGCCCAACATTCCAGCAGTGTTGCCCTTATCGAAACCATGATTTTTTTGCATACCTTATTCACAAAAGATGTTGTGTACAGTATCTTCTGGCCTTAGAGGCCTGTGAACATTTTATGACCCTCTTTTGATAAAGGCTGCTCAACTAGAAAACTTATTTTCCCTAAAAGTGTTTTTCTTTATATTTCTAATCTATGTCAGCCTCAGAAAAATGCCAAACAGAGTTACGTTTTTCACAGAGCAAAGGTGCAGTGAGTTACAAAAAAGAACCAATTAGCTCAACAGTCTGATATGGTTAAATTCAAGGCTACACTTGTTTTTCTAGCATTCTCACTATGTTAACTAATGCATTCCCAGGTGCACAGTGGATAAGAGATATGGGAACTTAGCAACAAGCATTGGCCCAATAATGAAATCCTACATCAGCACTAGCATTACTCTAATAACTTTTAACTCTTTCAAAGGCTCTATGTTTTAGGCTTTCCATGCTTCTCACAGTTGGGAGGCTGTAAATAATCACATGCGTAGCTGTAAGAGTCTTGATATACCTGCCAAGCAAGCTAGAATGCTAACAGAGGGGGTTTGATTTGAAATATTCCTCTCATGTCCAGGAGACTTATTAGCTATAGCCCTAAGTTGATTTTTTCCAGAGAAAGGTGGTCAGAGTCAGTCCCCTGTTAATGTCAGAGGAGTTGGGGAAAGTCATGGAACAGTAAAACAGACAGATTCTGGTTTGGGGGTAGGTGCTTGAGAAAGCCTAGGGAGCCCCTTGAGTTCTGAAGCCTTGCTTAACAGTTCTCTTCCACATGACCTTTGTCATGAGTGGGATCTCCCATGGCGGCTCCCGGCACACATGTATTGCAGTTGAATGTAAACCTTTATGTGGTTTAAATGATGGGAAGCTTCTGGACAATCAAGGTAACATGTACCTGACAACATTGTGAATCAGATATAATAGTTATGTGCTCAGTTGCTTCAGTCCTGTCCAACTCTTTGGGACTCTATGGACTGCAGCCCTCTAGGCTCCTCTGTCTATGGGATTCTCCAGGCAACGATACTGGAGTGGGTTGCCATGCCCTTCTCCAGGGGATCTTCTTGAGCCAAGGACTGAACCCAGGTCTTCAGCATTGCAGGCAGATTTTTTTTACCATCTGAGCCACCAAGGAAGCCCCACAATATATACAAATGTCACCTAAGTCTCAGTAAAAGAAGTATCTGGCCAATATAAAAGAAAGTATTTGGGAAAAATGGATGGAAAGGGAGGAAAAGATCTTCAGAACTTGGAAAGGAAGGTTGGTGTGATGGAGACAACAAAGATAGAGGATAGCAGTCCAAAACTAACCCTTCACTTCAGACTTTTATTTGTAAATTGAGGGGGCTGGAATAAACTATAATTTCATATACTTCAAAAGAAGAGAGAGACTCAAAAACCCTGTTATCTTCCCATCTGTTCTCCAGATTTTTTCCCTAGTCATTTCTTTGCCTCTCCTATCACCTTCGTTTTAAAACAATTAAATGTGCATCACAGGCACTAGATTATAACTTCAGGTGCAAAATGAATAAGCAACTCTTTAGAAAAAAAGAGTGCGTAATTGCCGGCTGCATGCAGTATAACAAAAAGAGGCGCGAGAACTGAGCTAGAATTTTCTTCCATACTTCCCTTAACATGGAATTGGCCCTCCGGTCTCCACAAAGCCCCAGCCTCTGCACTTCATAAGTAATCCCAGATCTATTCTTTTCTCCTAAGATGGGTTCTGAAGTGAGCCCAGAAACCGTGTTTTTCTTGAATCCCTCCTGAGGCAGACACCAGGCCTCCAACTAGGCACAGTGTAGAGACTCTGGTGTTCCTTGGAGGGCATTGAGTAATTCATTTTCACTTTCCCCACCCTCTCCTCCCACCATCCTCTCTTGCTTCTTACCTAAAATCCCTCTACTAAATATTTACTCTCTACTGTTCAGAAGCCAGGCTTCCTCTAGTCTAGTGTTTCCTAAGCATGCTCTATCACGTGCATCACCTGGTGTGCTCTGAAACACAGATTCCCCCAGGACTCTGCCTTTGAGATTATGATTCAAAAGGTCTGGGAAGGGGCCCAGTCTGTTCCATTGAATGCAAAATGTCCCAAAGGAGGGATAACAGTTTAAGCTTTTGTTTTATTCATTTTCAAGTTAAATCCCCTACATATGAACAAGTTTCCTTTTGAGAGTGAGTTCTTAAGTCCAATCTGTAAGTTCAACAAAGTTAGCCTAGGTATCCAACTTACATAATCGGTGTATAGTACTGTGCTGTAATAGATTTATACTTTTCATACAAATAACACATAAAAAATAAACACAAAAATAAAGAAAACTTTATGAATCTTACAGTATAGAACCTTGAGGGCTTCCTAGGAGGTACTAGTGGAAAAGAACCTGCCCTGCCAGTGCAAAAGATGTAAGGGACCTGGGTTCAATCCCTGGGTCGGGAAGATCCCCTGGAGTGGGACATGGAAACCCACTCCAGTATTCTTGCCTGGAAAATCCTATGGACAGAGGAGCCTGATGGGCTATAGTCCATGGGATTGCAAACAGTCAGAAACAACTGAAGCAAGTTAGCACGCACATACTCATAGTACCTTGAAAAGTACAGTAGTATGGTACAACAGCTGGCACACAAGGGCTGGCATTGAGTGAACAGGCCAGAAGAGTTACTGACTGCAGGGAGAGGAGGTGGGAGCAGGTAGAGCTGAACAATCATCAGCAGTAGGAGATAGATGGCAAACTACAATTTCATCCACATCTGACATAATGGAACATGTGTTTGCATCTTTCAAAGTTCAAAACGTGAAGTTCATATGTAGGGGACTTAACGGTACTTGTTTATACCTGGCCTCTTTCAGAGATGCATTTGAGGTGCCCAGCTACAGGGTGAACTAAGATGCTTCACTGATTCACGAGGTGATGAGTCACATCCAGGCTTGTGTCCCTGCTTTCCTGGGCAACCATAGCTTCCTTGTGCCCCTCAAGGCTCACCAGCTCAGCATGAGTAGGAAGAGCCCTAGGCTAGGAGTGGATAACACGCTCAGCCCTTCATCATCAGCTGTATGAATTTGGCAACGTATTGAAACTCTGGGCTAACACATTTCTTCCACTATCAAAACTATGGTGTTGAATTTTATGATCCTGAAATGTGGCTGCATACCTTACACATAAAACAAGCCCATTCATTCTGAAGTCTTACAAGACTTCCCAGGGAAAATTGCTAAATAACTGTCCTTCAGCCTTGTTATTTAGCCTTCTCTGAGCAAATGCAAACATGAAACATTCTCTTTTGCACTTTATTATGAATTGAATTGTATCACTGGAGAAAACTCTTGAGAGTTCCTTGGACTGCAAGGGGATCAAACCAGTCAATCCTAAAGGAAGTCAACCCTGAATATTCATTGGAAGGACTGATGCTGAAGCTAAAGGTCCAATACTTCAGCCACCTGATGTGAAGAACTGACTCACTGGAAAAGACCCTGATGCTAGGAAGGATTAAAGGAAGGAGGAGAAGCGGGCAGCAGAGGATGAGATGGTTAGATGGCATCATCGACCTAATGGACATCAATTTGAGCAGACTCTGGGAGATAGTGGAGGACAGAGGAGCCTGGTGTGCTGCAGTCCATGGGATTGCAAAGAGCTGGACACAACTCAGAGATTTAACAACAACTACTGCCCCCCCCCCTCAAAAAAAAGATACGTTGAAGTCTTTTTATCCCCACTATCTCAGAATGTGACCTTATTTGGGAATGACTCCTTGAAGATGTAATCAAGTTTAGGTGGGAGATTATATCATACTAGGGTGGGCCCCAGTCCTATGACTGATGTCCTTATAGAAAGTGGGAAATCTGGAGGCAGGGACACAGGGATGACAGTGAGTACAGAGGCCATGTGAGTACAGACAATGAGGGATGCATTGACATGCCAAGGCATGCCAAGGATGGCAGGCACCACCAGAAGCCAGATAGAGGTGAAGAAGGATTCTCCTCTAGAAAGGATGACCCTGTTGACTTCAACTTCAGATTTCCAGCCTCCAGACTTCCAGCCTCCAGAACTGTCTGAAAGAACACATTTCTGTTGTCTGAAGTCATGCAGTTTGTGGTACCCCATTACAGCTACCCTAAGAAACTGCACTACCATTCACCTTATAAAACATCACCATAGAACTGTGATGATTAGGACTATATTTAACTTAGAGTTAATGCTCCTCCACTTAGCCACCTCTATAAAAAGAATTTTAAAAGGGAGAAAGTGGAGTTTAAAAAGTCTAACCAGAGAACAACATCCTCCCCACCCCCGCCTCCCTCCATCACCACTTCCACTCCCTGTGACATTAAATAAAATGTTCACACGCCTCCCCAGCAGTTTACAAACAGTGGGGGAAAAAATGGAACTAAGCATGGAGAAATGGAAACATTTGGCAGGCTAATCAGCTGCAGAAATAGCTTTATCAGACTAGAATGAGATTGGGTCTTGCCTATGTGCCTGCCAGATAAAAATATCTAATGTTCTAGGACACAAAATGAAATACTCAGGAGTTTTGCTATAATGTTACACATTATAATTCAGAAGTCAGTGTATGGATCCATTCTGGATGTCATCCAAATTGGGCTTATATGGAAGATCCCCCAGTTGACTTTTTCAAACACTCAACAAACCTAAAACCCAGGAACAAAGATTGCCTCCAAGCAGTCAGACATCGATAGAACCAGTCTCATTTTGGTCATTGTGGAAACACTAAAGTATTAGAAATAGACCCCCCACATGGGGAAAGCTTAATCTTCCAAACTGGAATTGCTATACATCATTTCTTTTCTCTCTACAAGTGTTGGCTGCTAGTCATTGAATTTTCCAAAGACAGACAGAAGTGACCTATTCCCTCCGTTTTTTGCACTACTGGACAATTCACTTGCTGGGGAATAAATGTTCCCATACATCCAATCTTTCAGATGAGGCTTGGGGAGCCTGCTTTGTCAGACTTTCCTCCAGGAAGCAAAATAAAGGCAGGTGGGAGGGCAGGGGATAACAAGGAACTTGCTGGAAAGCAGTCAGGCACGTGGTGACTCTGTTAGCTTTGTATGTGATTCCTGAGGAATACCCCAGCCCTATGTTTATCTCAGTGAGGTGATGAGCGCAATGATTTCAATCTGCAAGGAGTTTCTTTTAATCAGCTCTTTGGAAGATTTTGAAGAATAATACAATTTCACGTTAATTTTAAAACCACACTAAATCAATACCTTTACTGTCATTCCCTTTTGTATTCATCCATGGATGACCTAATTGGAATGCACAACCATCCAACTTTTGAGGGGATGGTATAAAGTATAGAGCAGAGAAAGGTCGAAAGTCCACAGTCGCCAGTTCATGGGAAAATTGTACTGGTGAATTCACCGAGAACTTCCAAAACGTGACAGCCACTGACTTGACAAGAATTAACTTTAATTTCCGCCCCCAGACTCAGCAAAATTGTCCTGCAACTGAAATTCAGCTTCCACAAAAATCACCGCATCAGTAGAAGTCATAATTAGGCAATTACACTTTCTAATGACATGATTGTTCATATTTATCCTGATGGTATAATTGGTCCTAATTATATTATGGGTTCAAATAGACTGAAGATTTCTACTTAAAAAAAAATTTTTAAGTGCTCATCGTGCCAGAATTATTCTAAGGGCATCACAGTGTTATTACCTATAGGATAAAATATGCCTGTAGTCATCGCCATATTTCTTGGTACATAAAGGATGAAAAAGCACTCTACATGAACAGAAAACATTCTTCCTAGGTTACCTCCCATTATCCTCCCATTATTTTCACTTAAGCACACACATATACATGCACGTGTGCTCACACACACACACACACACACACACACACAGTCCAAAGGCACCTTAGCAGTCCCCATTAACGACTTTTGCCATTTGACTTTTCTTGCTAACCTGCCCCTTCAGTATGGAAATGTGCTATTTCTCAAGAGCACTGGGATCTTGAAATACAAAAGAAGCAGACACCAGGCATATTTTTTGCTGTTGTTTAGTCACTAAGTCATGTCTGACTCTTCTGAGACCCCAAGGACTATAGTCTGCCAGGCTCCTCCTTTATTCAAGTCTGAGTTCTTTCCTATAGTATCCAATAGCCCCAATAGTCTTAATCTCACTAGATAGACTGGTTCCTCCTGGACCAGCTGATGAGATCTTTTTCTTTCCTGTAAGTTCAATTTTTTCCCATATCCTAAGCATGAACTGAATTCTCCATATTACCCTTGGGCTCCAGAAATGTAAAAATTGTACATGTAAGAAACACAGATCCACCAGGCAAATTAACATGAAACTTCTGCTTCTGAGACATTTGAATCTCAACTCTAGCAGCTCTCTATTCTGACTATACTGTCCATTTTTACCCTCCAGGTCTGAACACATGACAAATTTGATCACCGTATCATGTCCAAAACAAACTCGTTGAAAGAACTGTCTGTCCTCCATTATGTCTTTCAAGAACCACACATTCACACATAAAAGAAATCTTCATGTAACTTATAGTTCAGTCATGTATCTTAGTATTTTTAATACAACAAATAAATAAATAAATTCAGATAGTAGATGAGACAAGGACTCTGTAATCAGACTGCTCTCAATTCAGACCCCAACACTAAGAGGTACAGTCAGAGGGACCTCAGGTGTTTTATTTAACTAGTCTGCTTCTTAGTTTCTTAAACTGTAAGATGAAAATGGTTTATATATCTTTCTCTGAGATCACACATGTAGAGCAATTAACGTGGTACCTGATAGACAGCAAGGCTGAACAAATGCTAGCAATTATCTTCCCTGTTGCTCAGACCATAAACAATCTGTCTGCAATGCGGGAGACCTGGGTTCAATCCCTGGGTCGGGAAGATCCCCTGGAGAAGGGAAAGGCAACCCACTCCAGTATTCTTGCCTGAAGAATCCCATGAACAGAGGAGCCTGGTGGCATACAGTCCATGGGGTCACAAAGAGTCAGGCATGACTGAGAGCCTAACACATCATCATTATTTTCACTTAAGCACCAGTGTGTGTGCCCATCTTTATTCTGGTGGCTAAGACCCCGTGCCCCCAGTGCAGAGGGCCCAGATTCAATCCCTGGTCAGGGAGCTAGATCCCACCTGCTTCAACTAAGGCCCAGCAGAGCCAAATAAATGATCATTTTTTAAAAATTAAACGGAAAGAATTGGAAAAAGAGAAAGCTGAATCTAAGGGCCTTAGAAGGAGACAGAGCTACAGTACCTTCCAAGTCTGCCCCATGTGTATAAAAGACTTCGCCCTGAAGACCCAATGCACTGCTCCGCGCCCCACCAGGGACCAGTGTGCCAGTTATCCCCTTTCTGCAGAAGAGGAACCTTTCAAGTGAATCGACATAATAGCTCCCCTAACCTTTCCTTGGTCAGTAATCAAGGTGAGGAGTCAAGATTCTGATCTCCTGTCTTGTTTCCATTTGAAAGCAGCGACCCATTGGATATCAAGGACTTCTATTGTGCCGAAGTGCAGGGAACTAATTGGAATCATTCTGGCTTTCGTGACTCATAAACTTAATGCTCTTTTAGCATCATTTGGGCTGAGCGGATTTCCTAACCACGGTTTAATAGCAAAAGGCATTTAAAATAACAATCTCAAAAGTCTTGCCAACTTCTCCAATTAGAGTAAAATAAATTGGCTCTTAGAATTAGAGGCTGTGCCTTCTCAGGCTCTGGAACATCTTGTCAGTTTCTAATATCTTAACTCTGAAGGAAAATGACAATTACTAACACTCCATTTTCATCTTGCTCCCAGATATCGAAAGATTCCCACAGGGCCTGAAGTCACCTGCCTGGTCGTGTATGTTAACTTGGATCAGGATGTTATCCAGGAAGACCTGTGGTTTGGCTTGGCTCTCATTCATTTTGTTAATTAGTTATTTTAGCTTTTACTGGGTTTCTGGGAAAGGCTTTGAGGTTTAGTTTGTCATCTCTGGAGTAGCCAAGAAGATTCTCATGTTATCACTGTCAGCTAATATTTATTGAATTCTAGGCTCAAATGACAGACAGGGTCCTCCCATATTTTTATATTCTAAAAAAGAACAGATAATCAGATTACTTTAGAGTGTCTTTGTAATCATTTTGCTCTTATCGTTTATGAAATGGGAACAGTCCCTAATCCTAAATCAGTTCAGTAACAAAGATCTGATCGGTGGGCCAGCAGGTTTGAGGCTTGATCCAAAGAGACCCTGTGATTATGCCTTTACTGTTTTCTCCAAGTTTCAGTTCAGTTCAGTCGCTCAGTTGTGTCTGACTCTTTGCGACCCCATGAATCGCAGCATGCCAGGCCTCCCTGTCCATCACCATCTCCCGGAGTTCACTCAGACTCACGTCCATCGAGTCAGTGATGTCATCCAGCCATCTCATCCTCTGTCATCCCCTTTTCCTCCTGCCCCCAATCCCTCCAGAGTCTTTTCCAATGAGTCAACTCTTCGCATGAGGTGGCCAAAGTACTGGAGTTTCAGCCTCAACATCATTCCTTCCAAAGAAATCCCAGGGCTGATCTCCTTCAGAAAGGACTGGTTGGATCTCCTTGCAGTCCAAGGGACTCTCAAGAGTCTTCTCCAACACCACAGTTCAAAAGCATCAATTCTTCAGCACTCAGCCTTCTTCACAGTCCAACTCTCACATCCATACATGACCACTGGAAAAACCATAGCCTTGACTAGACGGACCTTCGTTGGCAAAGTAATGACTTAACCTTTATTTCTGGTCCAAAAGTGCATGAATGGAGTTCTTTTCTGAGACTTACAGACAAAATAATTAAGAAGAACCAAAACAAATAACAGTGATCCACCAATTTGACACACACACAATATAATATACACGTGTGTATATTATGTATACATGTACACACATGTGTGTGTTAGTGGCTCAGTCATATCCAACTTTTTGTGACCCCGTGGACTGTACTCGCCAGGCTCCTCTGTCCATGGAAATAATATACACATATTCACCATTAATCTTTCCTTAGTAGGATCGCTAACGTCCTTCCAACAATATTCCTTAGAAGCCCGCTTGCTGCTTTAGACTCTCCAGGAGTAAGCACCTCTGTGCATGGAGGAAAGAGGAATTAAAAGTCATTTAAAAATTCAAGATACTGGAAAGCTAAATTCTGTCTCAGCTCAGTGCCTGCACCTTTGGCTGTGACTTTATGGTTCTTTGACTTCCCTCTTCTGCCACTGGATTGTCCCCACATGGCAGCACATTGGCTTCCTGATACCTATTTCTGTTGTTTTTCCCTGTTTTTATGTAGTTCCAATACTGTGGTGTTGGAGAAGACTCTTGAGAGTCCCTTGGACAGCAAGGAGATCCAACCAGTCCATCCTAAAGGAGATCAGTCCTGAGTGTTCATTGGAAGGACTGATGCTGAAGCTGAAACTCCAATACTTTGGCCACCTGATTCGAAGAGCTGACTCATTTGAAAAGACCCTGATGCTGGGAAAGATTGGGAGCGGGAGAAGAAGGGGATGACAGAGGATGAGATGGTTGGATGGCATCACAAACTCGATGGATATGAGTTTGGGTAAACTCCAGGAGTTGGTGATGGACAGGGAGGCCTGGCGTGCGGCAGTCCATGGGGTTGCAAAGAGTCAGAAACGACTGAGCTACTGAACTGAACTGAACTGAATCCTGTGTCAGTTTGTGTAGCTGACCACAGCCTGTTTTGTTTTGTTTTGTTTTTTAATTGGAGGCTAATGACTTTACAATATTGTAGTGGTTTTGCCATACATTGACATGAATCAGCCATGAGTGTACATGTGTCCCCTATCCTGAACCCCCCTCCCAGTTTCTTCACTTGGTTCAGCCTCCCAAGCTTCTACAGTTTGGACATTAAACTCCCCATCCCCAGCAATCCCCAGTGCATGGATGCTCTAACAGAAGGCTGGAGACAGAACCACAGCTGTGCTGCTCAGCATCAATATTTTTCTTTTATATCAACATATGGAAGATTGGACAGGAATCCTGTTCCTTTTCAATCTTGAGTTACTCACAGATAGATTCCCTCTGTTTTGTAATTTCTGGGACATTGTGCACATACAATATGTGTGTATAAAGTTTTGGCTTTACCTACCCAAAAAATCGATAATTTTGCATTTCTGCTTCCTTTTTCCAATCTTTTCCTTTTCTTTCCCTTTACAGGTATCATTCTCGGAATCTCCCTATCTATTAAAGAAAAGAATCCAAAGAAGGACCTTTTCTCTGAGCTGAAGTTTGTCTGTAGTTCTAGAGACTATAGTTTTAATCTCCCCACCACACTCCTGACAAGTCCCAAAAGAAAAATTAAAGTCAGCTCCGGAGGTATGCAAGAAATGTCCCTTCATAAGGTTCATATTTTGTACAATCTCTGTCATTTCAAAGGAAGCAACTCACGGATACCCCTAGTCTGCGCACGTGCCTTTCTCAGTTTTGGAAGAGCTGAAGTGTTCCACTCAGACATTTCATTAATATATGCATGGGATCACAGTGGTAAGGGTCAAGAAACAATATCATCATGGTTCTAAGCCAGTCCCTCAATACCTGGATATATTATTTAGGTAGTGGTCAAGAGCAATAGGCAGGCAGTGTCACAGAACACCTGTGTCATATGTGGATTCATTCATCCATTTCCTTTTGTCATGTCTTAGCTGCTAATCCAGGACCAACCAGGAGAAGGCAGTACAGGCTAAACAACAGAAGCTTTCAATTTTCTTTAAAGTGAAAGAGAAATAAGCTGATGGATATTCTTTATAATATAAACCTCCATCCATACTGGGGAACAAAGGAAGCTTCTCCACACTGTCATCACCTCCTGCACATATCTTAACCCTCCCTCACCTCTGTCGTTCTATTTTCTCCTTCTACCGTCTCCTATGCTCTTCCTTATAAGTTGAAATGCACACGATATATTAAGTGGAAAAACATCTGCAAAGTTTCCTAATCCTGCCTTAAACCCTCAAATTTCTTTCTCCAGCATTATTACTTAAGGCAAGGTTTCCTTTTTAGACGGCATTTTGAAGGGCCCATGATGTTTTTCTATGACGAGGCATACTTATCATGAGTCCCCAAGGCCACTTGCTTCATTGCTGAAATACAGAAACATTTCATGCATCGAAAAAAGAGCTTTTTTTCCTCTGAATATGGAATGCTCTTCCCTAAGAACACTAAGAGTGGCTGAAGGCTGCTCACTAAAAGCCAGAAGGAGGATTCTAAAGGACCCTCAACCTCTGGCATGCTAGGAATCCAATCACTCTACCAGCCAAGTGGGGCGATGGAGGGGGAATCCCCTCTGTGTTCTGCAGGGCTCTGGGGAGAAAGGACAAGTAGCCATCTGGACATTTAGGCAAGTCAGTTTCTTCTACTCAGCCAAGTAGCACAGGCTTCATCAATCATTCAGCCACACTTCCAAGCACTCTTGTTTGGGTGATTGGGTTTTCTGGGGTGGTTATTACCAGAATGCTCTGCGCAAAAGTATGAAGTTGCCAAATCGGGCTTCTCTGCCTTCCATCTGCAATTCCTTCTTTAATATCACCTTTATTCTTTCCCCCAAGGGCACAGGGTCTCCACACCAACCCGCAGGAGCCAGGGCTCTCCTTGGAACCCTCCCACTGAGATGCTCCTTGTGTCTTCCCTTCCTGTCCTGACCCTTCACCTCTCTCTCCAGCGGAAACTTTTTTCTGCCTAAATCCTCAGTATCAGTATCAGGGTCCTGAATCTTTGTACACCAGAGCTCATCATACTACTTAAAACAACAATAGATTTAGAAGGGATCTTGACTATTTTAACAGCTAACTAGCACCCTGACGTCAGTTTCTGTGTAATCTCCAAACCCAATGATGAGGCTGAACTGAACAGGAGCCGTGAGAATGCCCTATGCCTCTTAAGCTATGAAGCCAAACTAGGGGCAAACTCGCCTCTTCCTACAGACCCACTCAATGGTCTTAATTCCTGGGTCTTAGCATACCCATTTCGAGAAAGCAAGCGAGGACACTAAAAAGAGCACCCTTCTTTCTCAAAAAAAGAAAAAAGTAACATGAAGTATATCAAACCTATAGATAAGGAAAGAGTAATAGAATGAAGTCTTATGTACCTAATATCTTGTTTTATCAAATATTAACATTATTCCACATTTGCTTCAGAATTACCTTTTTTAGAAAATAAAATATCACAGATAGAATTAAGCCTCCCCATTTATAACACCTCATTCTTGTCCCTACTTTCCTCTAAAAAGGCACTCAATCATGAACAGCTCTATATGTTTGCTCCATATTTATAACTATGGACATTATTGAATACACTTAACAATTTATATAAATAAATTTGGAGCTTCCCTTGTAGCTCAATTGGTAAGGAATCTGCCTGCAATGCAGGAGACCTGGGTTTGATTCCTGGATTGGGAAGATCCCCTGGAGAAGGAAATGGCAACCCACTCCAGTATTCTTGCCTGGAGAATCCCATGGACAGAGGAGCCTGGTAGGCTACAGTCCATGGGGTCNTGACTGAACCATAAATTATTCATTCTTTTTCCATTTGGTGAGCATTTATGTTGAGTGTTACAGAAATATTCTACAAGCTTCTTTTGCACCTGTAAGAGAGTCTGTGACAGATATATAGAAATGGACTTGCCAAGTCAAAGAGTGCGTTCATCTACTATTTAAATAGATCACCAAATTGGTACCCAGAGTGGTTATATTAATTTGCACTCACACCAGCAGTTTGAGTTACAAAACTCAGTTTAAGTACCAAACCAGCAGTTTGAGAGTAGTTTGCTCTTTCCCTTTTCCGTGTATTCTATTAATCTTTGCTGAGGAGTATAAAACAGCACCTCACAGTGTTTCTGACCATGCTCCTTAGCAAAAAATGATTTTGACTATCTCAGTACAACCATGTGACCCACATAAACGCAGCTTGTAGTTTCCGACACCTTACGTATATGTGTAATAATGTACTTAAGTGAAAACAGAACACACTATTGAAATTGGATGTACTCTAAAAATCCAGGGTGCACGTTTGTACACATTTACATCCTCGAGAGTTTCACAACAATGTGAATGTACTTAGCGCCACTGAACTGTACAGTTAAATATGGTTACAATTGTATGATTCATATGTGACTTTTACCACAACAAAGAAGCATTTTAAAAAAGGAAGCGACAATATTTCGAGATTGGTAAAAAGACTCCATTGCTGTATGGGGGTGTCAGAAACACTAAGTAAACTACAATTGAGGTTATGGTAACAATAAAATCAGTATAAATTTTTTTTTAAGTAAAAAATAAAATTGTCCATCTAGAAGGAATAAATTGATGTTTTCTCAACTCACAGTATGAGTTCACCCAAGCAGACAACCTGTATAAAAGTGGCACCTGAGAAGTCTTCTAGAATTACCTTTCATGGTCTATAGATGTTTAATTATAACAGATCAAGTCAGCTCGACTGGTTCCCAGGCTTCAGGCATTAGGTCTAAATTCTGAGCTGAGACTTGGTTTCCTACTTGCTAAAGAAAAACTGGCCAGTGTAAGGGGCAGATGCTTGTCTCACCACATCTCAGTACCTTAAAAATAGCTCCTATATTCTAGGCATAATAAATGTGCCACACACCGTGGCAAATGATTTATCTGAATTATTTCCCTTAATCCTTATAATGACTATAAAAATTGTACTATGACTGCCCCCATTTGAGAAATAACGAAGCTCAGAGTCTGAAAGATTAGGGAAAATCAGAGCGCTTATGAACGACAGAGGAATCTGGGTTAAATTCCTCCTGATTCAGAAATCCCAGATTGTCACAACATTACCAAGTGGCCTCATCTGAGGTTCAGAGGCCTATATAATTCTTCTAAGTTCTTTTTAATGTTAGAAATGAATGTTTTTTCCTCTATTTCTGTTCTGGTTCTAAGCTCAAAGGCAAAGCAATTCTGCATGCATTAGAAGACAACTCTCATATCCTCCAAAAGCATCTCTTTCCCCAGTTAGACACTCTGACACCCTTCAGCTGTTTCTGCCCTTATGTTCCCCATTTTCATATCCCGGTTACCATCCTCCAGGTGAGCTTCCGAGATGGGCCCCTCACCTAAAGTAGGATGCTTGGAACATATTGCAACAGCACATGTTCAAGTCATATTCAATACAATGGATCCATCAGCCATCATGTTCTGTACCTTATATCTGCTTACTGCTGTCCTAAATCACACTGACCTTTTAAGCAGCCATATCACACTGTTGACTCATTCTGAGTTCATGCTAACAGTAATTCCCAAGTGTTTTTTTTTAAACCTGTATTTCTGTCATGCCATGTCTTTCTCAGCCTGCATTTTTACAGTTTTTATTCTATCCAAATATGGAGTACTATATTTGTACCCATAAAGTTTTATTTCTTGCAGCCTGCTGAAAATATTTTAATCCTTGACTCCTTCAGTTTATTGGAATTCCCTCCAACTTTACATGACCTGTATGCTATTTGTCTTCATCAAATTCATTGATAAAAATCAACCTGGTGGTCTGGATAACAAGACTTCTGCTATACTCACAGAAATATTTCTCCAGACTTACACTGATCTCCTTAGAGAGTCATCAGAGTCATAGGTTAAGATCCTTTGACACTGTAAATCCATCTAAATGCATCAGCCTCAACCTCACAGTTCTTCATCTTGACAAGGATACCAAATTTTTGTCAAATGTTTTTTTAAATGTCAGATGGACTATATCTATCTTTTGTGACCTTGACAAAAAAGGAAAAATGAAAGCTAGATAGATGATAGATAGAAACTGAGCTAGTCTATCGAAGGTAATATATTCTGAATGATCTTCTGTTAGATTTAGTTTACTGTATACCCCTTTATATTCAATAGTAACTCTCCATCTGTCTTATAAACAATGAATTTTAGAATTTTGCTTGATATCTAAAATAAACTTACTAGTTTATAGATCTCAGAAGTCACTTCTCTTTTTCTCTTTAACAAAAAATGAATTTCACTTCTGGGGAAGATGTAGTAGGTTGTGGCAAGTCAATGTTTCTCTTGACAACTAGAGGAAAAAACACTTAAATTACAAAAATTGTATGTTTTGAGATATCACAAAGTTGTGGAGTTGATGATGACTAGGAGAACTAAAATTTCAGAGTTGAAAAAGCCTTTCCCAGGAGAGTTGAAAATCACCAACCATTTTCTTTCCTGGGGTCAATGAACAATTCCAAAATAGACATGAGGTTTGAAGTTGGTCCTTGCAGAGAGACTCTACCAGGGAAGGGAGAGTTGTGAATTTAGAGGTTTAACAGCTGCTGACCTGTATTAGTAACTAGAGAAGCCCTGGATGCAAGGTCAGTTTTGGCCATGGGCCAGTGCTTAAGTTCTAAGGCAGCGTGGGAGGCTGGGGTGGGGGCTAAGTTATGAAGGCAGAATAAAATCTTTCATAATGTCATGGTCTTTAGGATTAAAAAAAACAAACAAGAGAGTCTTTTCTGACATATATTACTGCCCTTAAAACATTTCCCAGACTTTAAAACTATGTAGGGCAAGAACCTCAAGAACTACATTGAAAGCCTCTAGAGGTCAGAGTTGAAGCCTCTAGTAAATAGCAATGCCAAGGAGATGGGGACCACAAAGAACTTAGCCCAGGGATGAACCAGAGGTAAACTAGATCTTAGGAAACACTCTAACCCAGTCCCAACAGAGATCTTTCATGACTAGACTGAAGTGACATGCCCTTCAAACTGAGTTCCTATTAGAAAAAAAAAATTAAGAACTTTCTTGAATGGAAAATATCATCACATACAGTTTCAGGTTTTTTATTCACATGGTTATACTATAAAAAGCTGCTATGTATGTGGAGTGAGAATAACGTGACCAAAAGAAACATTCAAAAAAAGGTAATTCCAATACTATATCACAATATATGTCACATTTTTAAAAAGACTAAAAAAAAAAAAATACTTCTATGAGGCAGTCAACAAAATGTAAAGGCAAAGAGACTGGAAAGAGAGCATTTGTATATTTCTGATAAGGAATAAATATTCAAAATACATATAAACAATTCAGATAACTCAATAACAAAAAATCCAATTAAAAATGGGTAAAGGAACTGAATAGATGTTTTCCCAAAGAGGTATACAAATAGCCAATAGGCACATGGAAAGGTGCTCAACATGATTAATCGTCAAAGAAATGCAAGTCAAAACCACAATGAAATATGGCCTCAAGCCTGTTAGAATGGCTGGCGTCAAGCAGTGTCATCAACAGGTGCCGAGAATAATGTGAAGAAAAGGGAATTCTAATGCATATTGGAGGGAATGTCAATTTATGCAGCCACAATGGAAAACAGTATGAAGGTTCCTCAAAAATTTCTAAATAGAACTACCATAAGATCTGGCACGGAGAAGGCAATGGCGCCCTGCTCCAGTACTTTTGCCTGGAAAATCCCATGGACGGAGGAGCCTGGTAGGCTGCAGTCCATGGGGTCGCTAAGAGTCTGACACGACTGAGCAACTTCACTTTCACTTTTCACTTTCATGCATTGGAGAAGGAAATGGCAACCCACTCCAGTGTTCTTGCCTGGAGAAACCCAGGGACAGGGGAGCTTGGTGGGCTGCCGTCTATGGGGTCACACAGAGTTGGACACGACTGAAGCGACTTAGCAGCAGCAAGATCTGGCAGTCCCACATCTGAGTGTATATCCAAAGGAAATGAAAACAGGATCTAAAAGAGGTATCTGTACTCCCATGTCCATTGCAGCATTATCCACAATAGCCAAGATATGGAAACAATATGTACCTGTCAACATATGTATGGATAAAGAAGATGTGGCATATACCTGAAGGAATATTATTCAGCCATGAAAGAAAGAAAGTGAAGTCACTCAGTCATATCCGACTCTTTGTGACTGTAGCCTACCAGTTTCCTCCATCCATGTGATTTTCCAGGCAAGAGTACTGGAGTTGGTTGCCATTTCCTTCTTCAGGGGATCTTCCTGACCCAGGGATCAAACCCTGTCTCTTGCATTTCAGACAGGAGCTTTACCCTCTGAGAAAGAAGGAAATTCTACTGCTTGTGACAACATGGATGGACCTTGAGGGCATTATGCTAAGTGAAATTAGACAAAGAAAAACAAATACTGTAGAATGTAACCTATCCGTAGAAACTGAAAAAGCCAAACTCATAGAAACAGATAGTAGAATGGTGCTTATTAGGAGCTGGCAGAGGGTGGGAGGTGGATGGAAATGGGGAGATCAAAGGGTTGGTAAAATGTTGCAAGCTTCCATTTATAATATGAGTAAGTTCTGGGTTTCTAATACAGTGTGGTAATAACTGTTAATACTACTATATTGTATATTTGAAACTTGCTAAGAGACTGTCTCTTAAATGTTCTCACCACAAAAAAGAAATAGGAGTTATGAGACATGATAGAGGTGTTAGCTGACACTATGGTAGCCATCATTTTTGCAATATATAAATGTATCAAATCAGCAAGTTGTATACCAACTTATACAGTGTTGCTTATCAATTACATTTCAATAAAGCTGAAAAAGAAAGGAATGAAAGCTTTTCAAACCAATATGAGCGTTTACCGAAATAAATACTGGGTAGTAAGCTAGGCCACAAAAAATGTCAAAGAATCATGCAAAATATACTTCTAATCACACTGGAATTAAAGTGAATGAAAATGAAGAAAGAGCAATGGTAGCAAGTGTCATGAAGCTACAGCAGTGCTTTAGGGGAAATTTTTTATCTTCAAATGGATACTTTAGGGGAAAAAGATCGAGAGTGATGGATCTAAGCTTCTAACTCAAGAGTCTACCTAAAGAATAGCAATATTAACCTAAAAGAAGTAGAAAGATGTGAATAGTAAAAATAAAAGCAAAAATCAATAAACAGAAAGTAGACAGACAACAGAGAAAAAGACATAAACAAGACCAAAAGTCACTTCTTTGAAGAGATTAATGGAGGTGATAAATACCTACCAAGATCAATTCAGCAAAAAGAGAGAACAACTATTACCAATATTAGGAATAATAGAAGAGACTTCACTACAAATCTTGGACATTAAACATATAAGAAGGGAATACTAGGAGCAACCTCCTGCCAAAAAATTTGATAACATAGATTAAATGGGCAAAATCTTTGAAAAGCACTATTTAAAAACTTACCCAAGAAGTAATAGAAGGTCTATTAATTCAATATCTATTAACAAAATTGAGTTCTTAATCAACAGCATTCCCTCAAAGAAAATTCCAGGACCAGGTGACTTCATTGATAAATTCTGTTCTATACAACTACAAATCAAATATAAATCAAATTTTAAAACCCTAAAACAAAGAAAACATGCTTTCCTTTGCATTTGACACTTGGCCTATAATTCTCCCTCTCCCCAAAATGCCATCTACTCCCCAACCTCCTGATACATAGAGTTCACCAGCTTGTACCTGCATCTCCCTTTGAACTCAAATGCAATGTATGTTCTCAGGGGGTCCTTCCTTCCTATACTCCATAGCATGCTGTGTGTGCCCCCTGATAACACCATGTCAAACTGCTACTGCCTAGTCATTTGTTAGTATTCATGTCTCTCAATAGACAGAGACATATATCTATATATCTTCCCATATAATATAGGTGTTACAATATATAATTTGGGCTTATATATATAAGAGGAAGATCCCCTGGAGAAGGGATAGGGTATCCACTCCAGTATTCTTGGGCTTCCCTTGTGGCTCAGCTTGGTAAAGAAGCCGCCTGCAATGCAGGAGACCTGGGTTTAATCCCTGGGTTGGGAAGATCCTCTGAAGAAGGGAAAGGCTACCTATTCCAGTATTCTAGCCTGGAGAATTCCATGGACTGTTTAGTCCATGGGGTTACAAAGAGTCAGACACGACTGAGCAACTTTCGCATTCATAGAGATGTACAATATGAGTTACATACAAATAATCACATATATATATGGAATACTTTATGCTGGATCTCTTAAGATCCTTCAGACATCCTGGCATACAGTAGGGCACATGTTGTTGGGAAAAACATCCTTGTATAAGGGAGACAGGAAGACTTGCTCCCAGCTCCAATCCTTAGCACAGGGAAGTGCCAATTTCCCAAGCTGTAACATGGAATATTAAAAAGCAGAGACATTGCTTTGCCAACAAAGGTCCATCTAGTCAAAGCTTTGGTTTTTCCATTAGTCATATATGGATGTGAGAGTTGGACCATAAAGAAAGCTGAGAGCAGAAGAATTGATGCTTTTGAACTGTGGTGTTGGAGAAGACTCTTGAGAGTCCCTTGGACTGCAAGGAGATCCTAAAGGAAATCAGTCCTGAATAGTCATTGGAAGGACTGATGCTGAAGTTGAAACTCCAATACTTTGGCCACCTGATGCAAAGAACTGACTCATTTGAAAAGACCCTGATGCTGGGAAAGATTGAAGGCAGGAGGAGAAGGGGACAACAGAGGATGAGATGGTTGGATGGCATCACCAACTTGATGGACATGAGTTTGAGTCAGATCTGGGAGCTGATGATGGACAGGGAGGCCTGGCGTGCTGCAGTCCATCATGTCACAAACAGTCAGACATGACTGAGCGACTGAACTGAACTGAACATGGAATGCCTGACTTCAGTAGTCACGTGCCTTATAGAGCTAATTCTAACAGAAAGCTGACTTTTAGAGACATAGAATTAATCATTCATTAACAGCTATATGTTAGTATTTGAAATGTGCCTGTTCATTAAGTGCAGCTTCATGAAAACAAAACTACCTAACTATATAAATGTCTAAACTAAAAGTCTACAGTCACTGCCATGATTTCATAAGCAATAAAGTGAATGAGGTCAAAGTCAATTTCCACTCACCCAGCATAAATCGTTGATCAGTCTGGACAAGGAGAGAGGTACTGGCCCTCTCCCAGGCTGAGCTAATCGTTTCCGGTAGCACGTGCCATGACTCGCCCTGGGCAATGTGACTGAGTGCAGCACATCACCATGTCCCTGCTGGGGATCATCAGATGAGTTCTCAGTCAGTGATCTGTTGCCAGGCCCCCCACAATACCACACTTGCCTGGCCACACGGGACAGAAGGGTACAGCTAGGAGAGCTCTGGACTCGGCAGCTGCAGCCTCAGAGCATGAGGCTGGATGCAGAAGAAACTTCTCAGCACAGTGTAAGTCCTTCCCTCCGCAGGAAGCACTCAGCCACCTCAACCCACCGACCTCAGGTACCCTGTTGTCTGCATCGTCCCTTTTGCTGTATGGATGCCCTTGGGTTGTTATTTCATGACTCGGCACCTACTTGCTGCTCAAAGCCTCCCAGCTAACCTCCCCTTCTTCAAAGAGGACTGGAGTGGGTTGCCATTTCCTTCTTCAAGGTATTTTCCCAATCCAGGGATCAAACCTGGGTCTCCCACATTCCAAGCAGATCCTTTACCATCTGAGTCACAGGTAGTTCAGTTCAGTTCAGTCGCTCAGTCGTGTCCGACTCTTTGCGACCCCATGAATCGCAGCATGCCAGGCCTCCCTGTCCATCACCAACTCTCGGAGTTCACTCAGACTCACGTCCATCGAGTCCGTGATGCCATCCAGCCATCTCATCCTCTGTCGTCCCCTTCCCCTCCTGCCCCCAATCCCTCCCAGGATCAGAGTCTTTTCCAATGAGTCAACTCTTCTCATGAGGTGGCCAAAGTACTGGAGTTTCAGCTTTAGCATCATTCCTTCCAAAGAAATCCCAGGGTTGATCTCCTTTAGAATGGACTGGTTGGGTCTCCTTGCAGTCCAAGGGACTCTCAAGAGTCTTCTCCAACACCACAGTTTAAAAGCATCACAGGTAGGATATCTATTATACAATTAAAGACAAAAGCTGATGAAAGAGCACTAACAAACCACCATGGCTTAGCTGTTCACTCATGTCTGCCCTTTGCAACCCCATGAACTGTAGCCCATCGGGCTCCTCTGCCCATGAGATTTCCCAGGCAAGAATACTGGAGTGAGTTGCCATTTCCTTCCTTTTCCTTCCTTTTTTTTAAATTTTTAAAATTTTTAATTGGAAGACAATTGCTTTACAATGTGTTAGCTTCTGCTGCACAACAACATGAATCAGCTGTAAGTACACCTCTACCCCCTCCTTCTTGAACCTCCCTCTCTCCCATCCCCGTCCCACTGAAATTAAAGTTTCTTGAGGACAAGAGATCTATTTTACACTATATGAAAGTGAAGTGAAAGTGTCAGTCGTTCAGTCGTGTCCAACTCTTTGTGACCCCATGGACTGTAGCCCACCAGGCTTCTCTGTCCATAGGATTTCCCAGGCAAGAATACTGAAGTGGGTTGCCATTTCCTCCTCCATCAGATCTTCACAAACTAGGGACTGAACCCAGGTCTCCTACAGTGAAGGAAGGTTCTTTACCATCTGAGCTACCAGGGAAGCCCTTTACACTATATGGCCTTCCTTAAATCACTTTATTTTTTCAAATTATTTCTTACTCCCATAAAAAATTATACAGTATACATTATAATGTTTATATTATTATATATATTTAACATATACATATATAACATATACATTATAATATACACATATGCATTTTAATATAACAAATATTTCAAGTACTTACATCTCAAGGTATCTCTACAGGCTCAAGCCACTTGTGACTAAATGACCAAAGATGCTGGGAAAACACTTGGCCTGCACTCAGGAGCTTCCCCAGATTTTATTAATAGAAGCGCCTGACAACTCAGGGGCTGCCTGCACTGCTGTTCCCATGGAAACCAACATTAGATCTCAGAAGCCCAAAGCATGAGCCCTTAAACTAATCATTGTGGCAAAAAAATAAAAAATAACAACCCATTTTCTTCTCACAATGTGGAAATAGTGATTAGGTTAACGGCCCCTGATCCCTGTTCCTGGAGGTATGCTTTTTATAAAAGTAAGGACAGAAATCCAGCCTATGAAAACTTTTTCCACACCTGTTCATTCCAAGCTACATCAATACCCTTCCCCTGCTAACACTTCAAAATTCAATAGGACCCCCATCCAACAATTAAGTAGGAATTAGAATACTAAACCACACAGCCTACATCTGGATCTATTTCTTTTGATCACTTTACTACAAGCATTGAGAGAGGAAAAAAGAGAATACAAAATTAAGTGAAAAACTGAGACCTCTCTGGATTAAGAGTTTAACTGTATGTATTAATTTCTTACTCTGCAGTTCTAAATGCAATACACTGGAGTTTATGGATAAAATATGATTCATAAGCAAGCTTAACTAGCCAGCATCTGTACTACATAAAATGCAAGGGTAGGCATTCATTTCCATTAATGCTACTTGTATAAGGAATAAAACCAGTCATGCTGACCATCTGGCTGACCCCAATTTCATAGACTAAACAAGAGAGAAATCATACATGTGCATTTCCATCAAAGGAACAGAATTCCCTGGAGAAAAAGATACTGCAAATCTAAGAGTGAGGCTGCAGCATTCTTTTTCAGTAAATTGTGGAAAACAGACCAACTTCTAGTGTCTTATGGGGAGCAAGAGAAGACTGAACACAAAGTTGCTTGAATTTAGATATGAACAAAGCTCATAGGGACTTCCCCAGTGGTCCAGTGGTTAAGACTTGGCACTTCAAATGCAGTGGTCACACGTTCAAACCCTGGTTAGGAAACTAAGATCACAAATGCCACGTCATGCGACCAAAAAAGAGGAACCCACGTCATATACTTACTGTAACACTTACCTTATCTCTAGTTCAATCGCACATGCCTTAACCCACCAACCCACCCTGTCCTTTGCAAACAGCAACAGTGATTATAGCCTCTGTCTCTGTTTACTCTTCAACCTAGTTGCTAATTCATTCAACCTCTTTGCTACTCAATTGGCAATTAAATGTTTTGTAAAACATTGTCGGTTAATTTCATTTTGCTAAATATTATCTGCATTTCTGTATATCATTAACATATTTAACTGTCTGATTTACATTACAATTAGAGATACCAAGGGAATATTTCATGCAAAGATGGGCACAATAAAGGACAGAAGTGGTATGGATCTAACAGAAGCAGAAGATATTAAGAAGAGGTGGCAAGAATACACAGAAGAACTGTACAAAAAAAGATATTCATGACCAAGATAACCACGATGGTGTGATCACTCACCTAGAACAGATATCCTGGAATGCGAAGTCAAGTGATGCTTCCCCAATTTCATAGACTAAACAAGAGAGAAATCATACATGTGCATTTCCATCAAAGGAACAGAATTCCCTGGAGAAAAAGATACTGCAAATCTAAGAGTGAGGTTGCAGCATTCTTTTTCAGTAAATTGTGGAAAACAGACCAACTTCTAGTGGTAGGAAGCATCACTACCAACAAAGCTAGAGGAGGTGATGAAACTCCAGTTGAGCTATTTCAAATCCTAAAAGATCATGCTGTGAAAGTGCTGCACTCAATATGCTAGCAAATCTGGAAAACTCAGCAGTGGCCACAGGACTGGAAAAGGTCAGTTTTCATTCTAATCCCAAAGAAAGGTAATACCAAAGAATGCTCAGACTACTACACAATTGCACTCATCTCACATGTTAGTAAAGTAATGCTCAAAATTCTCCAAGCCAGGCTTCAACAGTACATGAACCGTGAACTTCCAGATGTTCAAGCTGGCTTTAGAAAAGGCAGAGGAACCAGAGATCAAATTGCCAACATCCATTGGATCATCAAAAAATCAAGAGAGTTCCAGAAAAACATCTACTTCTGCTTTATTGACTATACCAAAGCCTTTGACTATGTGGATCACAACAAACTGTGGAAAATTCTGAAAGAGATGGGAATACCAGACCACATGACCTGCCTCTTGAGCAACCCATATGCAGGTCAAGAAGCTGAACTGAACAACAGACTGGTTCCAAATTGGGAAAGGAGTACGTCAAGGCTATATATTGTACCCTGCTTATTTATATGCAGAGTACATTATGAGAAATGCTGGGCTGGAAGAATCACAAGCTGGAATCAAGACTGCTGGGAGAAATATCAATAACCTCAGATATGCAGATGACATCATCCTTATGGCAGAAAGTGAACTAAAGAGCCTCTTGATGAAAGTGAAAGAGGACAGTGAAAAAGTTGGCTTAAAACTCAACATTCAGAAAATGAAGATCATGGCATCTGGTCCCATCACTTCATGGGAAATAGATGGGGAAATAATGGAAATAGTGACAGACTTTATTTTTTGGAGCTCCAAAATCACTGCAGATGGTGATTGCAGCCATGAAATTAAAAGATGCTTGCTCCTTGGAAGAAAAGTTATGACCAACTTAGACAGAATATTAAAAAGCAGAGACATTACTTTGCCAACAAAGGTCTGTCTAGTCAAGGTTATGGTTTTTCCAGTGGTCATGTATAGATGTGAGAGATGGACTATAAAGAAAGCTGAGTGCTGAAGAATTGATGTTTTTGAACTGTGGTACTGAAGAAGACTCTTGAGAGTACCTTAGACTTGGATCCAACCAGTCCATCCTAAAGGAAATCAGTCCTGAATATTCATTGGAAGGACTGATGCTGAAGCTGAAACTTCAATACTCTGGCCACCTGATTCAAAGAACTGACTCATTGGAAAAGACCCTGATGCTGGGAAAGATTGACAGAGGATGAGATGGTTGGATGGCATCACCGACTCAATGGACATGAGTTTGAGTAGACTCCAGCAGTTGATGGTGTACAGAGAAGCCTGCAGTACTACAGTCCACGGGGTTGCAAAGAGTCAGACATGATTAAGCAACTGAACTGAACTAAGCTGATACACTGTCTGCAATGTGGAAGTAATTTTCAATTTCTATCCAATACTATTCAGCCTTGTTTCATAAAACATACAAATATACCCAATTATGATTTGATGACGAGTTAAATAAATAAGTAGTTGGCACTTTAAATATCTTAAAATTCTGGTCTATTTCTCTATAGATGTTTAAGAATATTTTAGGCATATTTAAAGAAGGGATGGGGGCTTTTATATGGGCTCAGTTCAGTTCAGTCGCTCAGTCATGTCCAACTCTTTGTGACCCTGTGAATCACATCACACCAGGCCTCTCTGTCCATCACCAACTCCTGGAGTTCCCTCAAACTCATGTCCGTCGAGTCAGTGATGCCATCCAGCCATCTCATCCTCATTCGTCCCCTTCTCCCCCTGCCCCCAATCCCTCCCTCCTCATTTGAAAAGAGTCAACTCTTCCCATGAGGTGGCCAAAGTATTGGAGTTTCAGCTTCAGCATCAGTCCTTCCAATGAACACCCAGGACTGATCTCCTTTAGGATGGACTGGTTGGATTTCCTTACAGTCCAAGGGACACTTAAGAGTCTTTTCCAACACCACAGTTCAAAAGAATCAATTCTTCGGCGCTCAGCTTTCTTCACAGTCCAACTCTCATATCCATACATGACTACTGGAAAAACCATAGCCTTGACTAGATGGACCTTGTTGGCAAAGTAATGTTTCTGCTTTTCAATATGCTATCTAGGTTGGTCATAACTTACCTTCCAAGGAGTAAGCGTCTTTTAATTTCATGGCCACAATCACCATCTGCAGTGATTTTGGAGCCCAAAAAATAAAGTCTGACACTGTTTCCACTGTTTCCCCATCTATTTCCTATGAAGTGACGGGACCGGATGCCATGATCTTCGTTTTCTGAATGTTGAGCTTTAAGCCAGCTTTTTCACTCTCCTCCTTCACTTTCATCAGGAGGCTTTTTAGTTCCTCTTCACTTTCTGCCATAAAGGTGGTATCTTCTGCATATCTGAGGTTATTGATATTTCTCCTGGCAATCTGGATTCCAGCTTGTGTTTCTTCCAGCCCAGCATTTCTCATGAGGTACTCTGCATATAAGTTAAATAAGCAAGGTGACAATATACAGCCTTGACACACTCCTTTTCCTATTTGGAACCAGTCTGTTGTTCCATGTCCAGTTCTAACTGTTGCTTCCTGACCTGCATACGGGTTTCTCAAGAGGCAGGTCAGGTGGTCCAGTATTCCCATCTCTTTCAGAATTTTCCACAGTTTATTGTGATCCACACAGTCAAAGGCTTTGGTGTAGTCAATAAAGCAGAAATAGATGTTTTTCTGGAACTCTCTTACTTTTTCCATGACCCAATGGATACTGGCAATTTGATCTCTGGTTCCTCTGCCTTTTCCAAATCCAGCTTGACCATCTG
>SJYQ01006707.1:397398-445148 GCA_006410935.1 Redunca redunca | reverse complement strand
AGTTCACTCAGACTCACGTCCATCGAGTCAGTGATGCCATCCAACCATCTCATCCTCTGTCGTCCCCTTCTCCTCCTGCCCCCAATCCCTCCCAGCATCAGAGTCTTTTCCAGTGAGTCAACTCTTCGTATGAGGTGGCCAAAGTACTGGAGTTTCAGCTTTAGCATCATTCTTTCCAAAGAAATCCCAGGGCTGATCTCCTTCAGAATGGACTGGTTGGATCTCCTTGCAGTGGACTCTCAAGTCTTCTCCAACACCACAGTTCAAAAGCATCAATTCTTTGGTACTCAGCCTTTTTCACAGTCCAACTCTCACATCCATACATGACCACAGAAAAACCATAGCCTTGACTAGATGGACCTTTGTTGGCAAAGTAATCTCTGCTTTTGAATATACTATCTAGATTGGTCATAACTTTTCTTCCAAGGAGTAAGTGTCTTTTAATTTCATGGCTGCAGTCACCATCTGCAGTGATTTTGGAGCCCAAAAAAATAAAGTCTGACACTGTTTCCACTGTTTCCCCATCTATTTGCTATGAAGTGATCAATTGGTATAAATTTTGGAATCAGCTTGTCAATTTCTACCAAAAAGTCACCTAAGACTCTGACAGGGGTTGTGCTAAATCTGTAAATCAGTCTGGAGAGTATTACCATCTTACCAGTGTTTAGTTCTCTGATCCATGAACAGAAGATGTTTTTTCCATTTATTTAGATCCTCTTGAATTTATTTTATCAATGATTTATGGTTCCAGGGTATACATTTTGCACTTCTGTTGTTAAATTTATCCTTAAGAATGTTATTATTTTTTGTGCTATTGTGAATTGGAATTGCTTTCTTAATTTCATTTTCAGTTTGTTCATTACAAATGTATAAAATTAGAATTGACTTTTTTATGTTGATCCTCTATCCTAAGACCTTGCTGAACTCACTTATAGTTTTAATGAATCTCTTAGGATTTTCTGTATGTGACATCAGGTTATTTATATATTGGAGGAAAAAAACAGTTTATGATGCATATGAGTGAGTGAGCATTAGTCACTCAGTCGTGTCTGATTTTTTTGTGACCCCATGGACCCCATGGAGCCCACCAGGCTCCTCTGTCCATGGGATTTTCCAGGCAAGAATACAGGAGTGGCATGTCATTCCCTTCTCCAGGGGATCTTCCAGACTCAGGGATTGAACTGGGGTCTCCTGTATTGCAGATGAATTCTTTACTGTCTAAGCTTCCAGAGAAGCCATAAGGCACATACCTCTATCATAAGAACTCCACCTTTTAAGTCCCAGCATCCACCCATTATAGCATTGACCCAGGCTAAAATTCAGCATGCAGATTAATGCTTAAGAGAACGGCTTGGGACTTCCCTGATGGTCCATTGGTTAAGATTCCATGCTTCCAAAGATCCTATTCCTGGTTGGGAAGTAAGATGCCATGCACCGTGCAGTGCAACCAAAAAAGTTAAAATAATAAATAAATAAAATTTAGGCTAGGAAAACTTTGGGGAAAAAATAAGGCTTAATAGTTCCCACTGCTGTTCTGGAAGGTGAAGTGAAGTGGACAGTTGTTATACAGAAGTGCTCACTTCTGGAGCAACGTGATAGCACCTCATTTGAAATGAGATGTGTCAGCGGTTTTTTTTCTCAGAGAGAAATCAGAGCTCCCTGTCATTGACATACAGGTTTCTTCTGCTCTGACCTCTTTCTGTAGGTTGAATGCTGACCAGCTTTTCTATTGGTTAAATTAATATCACCAGGCTCTTTACACAGAAATTATCTTGAGGGATAAACTATTATTGTCATTTTCCATTTTAGGTGATTGGCTTGAACTTGAGTCTTTCCTATAGTGATGGAAGGTGACCAGAGTTCTACATTCAGTCTTCAAAGGACCACTCTGGGTTGAAGTTGAAGTCTTGGAGGGACACCAATAAATAGCACCCTTCTTCCCAAACAGGGATCTGAACAATTTGGAAAAGACTACAGATGGAGGCTAAAACATCAATATTTATAAAGATACACCTGGGCAGGAAGACATGTTCACTGAATCCCAGCAACACGCACCTGCCTGCATCCCAGGAAGTGGTAGTCAGTAGGGCAGACCCAGCCTAATGGATAGAAAAGAGCAGAGAGGAACGTCCACCCTCCCAGGGCAACCTCCTTCCCAAGAGGAAAACAAGCTGAAAAGAGCACACACAATTAATCTAATCACTAACTACAAGTAATCTGATTTGCTAATCAGATCCTATTCCACCACCAAGACAGAATTGAGACAGGAGGCAGATAGCCCCTCAGGGTAAAGCAATTGGAGATTCATTCCATATTGATCAAAACTCCAAGACAAGAATAAAAGGACAATTAACGGAGGAGGCTGGGCCCTGCCCCAAAGTCAGGAGACCTCCTCAACCACTCATGCACAGAAGGGCTCCTAGGAGGTCTTAGAGGGAGCAATGCTAAGGGATGCTTCACCTATACAACTTTGGGGTAGAACCAGCCCAAATTGGCTCAGAAATATGTGCTCACAAATGGATCCTGAGATATACCAAATATGGATTATGCACCAAGAAAATCAGAATGATTGGTCAAATGAAAACCAGAAGAAATGCCCCACATAAATGATTTAAACTGCCATGAGGCACAAAAGAAGAAATATAGACCAATGGAATAAGAAAGCCCAGAGATGAACCCATGCCAGTCAGAAAGGCCATTATCAAAAAATCTACAAACAACAAATGCTGGAGAGGGTGTGAAGAAAAGGGAACCCTCTTGCACTGTTGGTGGGAATGTAAACTGACACAGCCACTATGGAAGACAGTATGGAGAGTCCTTAAAAAAATACTAAAAATAAAACAACATATGAACCAACAATCCCACTACTGGGCATATACCCTGAGAAAATCATAACTGAAAAAGACACATGTATCCCAGTGTTCATTTTCGCACTATTTACAATAGCTAGGACATGGATGCAACCTGGATATTCATCAACATATGAATGGATAAAGAAGCTGTGGTACATATATACAATGGAATATTACCCAGCCATAAAAAGGAATGCATCTGAGTCATTTCTAATGAGTTGGATGAACCCAGAGCCTATTATACAGAATGAAGTAAGTGAGAAAGAGTAAAACAAACATTGTATATTAACACATATATATGAAATCTAACAGAGAAGGCAATGGCAACCGACTCCAGTACTCCTGCCTGGAGAATCCCACAGACAGAGGAGCCTGGTAGGTTATAGTCCATGGGGTCACTAAGAGTCGGACACGACTGAGCAACTTCACTTTCACTTTTCGTTTTCATGTGTTGGAGAAGGAAATGGCAACCCACTCCAGTGTTCTTGCCTGGAGAATCCCAGGGACGGAGGAGGCTGGTGGGCTGCCATCTATGGGGTCACAGAGAGTTGGACATGACTGAAGTGACTTAGCAGCAGCAGCAGCATGAAATCTAAAAAGATGGTACTGTGAACCTATTTGCAGGGCAGCAGTGGAGATTCAGACATAGAGAACAGGCTTGTAGACACAGGGTAGGGAAGAAGAGGGTGGGACTAATGGAGAGGGTAGCATGGAAAGATACATTACCATATGTAAAACAGATAGCCAGTGGGTATTCGCTCTGTCACTCAGGGAGGTCAGACCAATGCTCTGCATCAGTCTAGAGGAGTGGGGTGGGATGAGAGGTGGGAGAGGTTCAAGAGGGAGGGGACCTATGTATATCTATGGCTGATTTCACGCTGATGTATGGCTGAAACCAACACAATATTGTAAAGCAATTATCCTTCAGTTAAAAATAATTAAACTTTAATAAAAATAAACTGCCATGAGGGCGCAACTCAGGGACTCTCCGAGTCTGCCCCTGTGCCTATCCACACATACTGTACTCTTTATCGTCTTAACAAATACTTTACTTTCTTCACCACTTTTCCTCTTGGTGGAAATTCTTTACTGCAAAGCCAAAGGGCCAGGGGCTTGTCACTGACCACTGGTCTAGTGGCTAGGATCTGGTGTTTTCACCACCGTGAACCAGCCCATCTCTGGCTGAGAACCCAAGCCCTGCTCCAAGCTGTTACAGGCTGAGGCCACCCAAGATCAGAAGGAAGTACAAGACAGAGTGAACCTAACGGAACTCCCCTTATAGGAAAAGGAAAAAAAAAAAAACTTCAAATCGGAGAAGCAGCATTTCCCACTCCCAATCACTAACAGGAAGAATAAGAAAACCCCTCTGCTACAAAAGTTACCTCTAGGAAAACAAACACACACAGCTTGAATATTCTCTGCCTGTTTGCAAACATAACTCAATATATCCAATGAGACAGACCCAACATTAGGAAGGCAAGCATAAACATGTCTTGTGAGTTGTCACTCATTTTGACACTACATTGGGAGAGGTAATCTGGCTACATTCTGGGACCCCCTCCCCACACCTGCCTAGAACCTTCACCCCTGGGCTTTCTGTGTTTTTCTCATCAGTTTTAAATGATTGGTAATAAAAAGGAGGCATTCAGCAAAAATCTAAAGGCTCTGGGTTTTGGCAGTCTCTACACAGTCAAGTGAAGCATTGAAGGGATTGCCATACATTTTCAAACACATTCACAAGGGGATGTCCTATTTGTAGTTGAACTGTGACGAATAAATCCTTTACTAAATGTCATAAGTCTAGACCTAATGGAGTGAAATATGTGCAAAATGGGTAGGGAAAACAACCAACTCTACTGTCCTGGAATCAACAATTTCCCCCTCAACAATTGAATCAAATATTTGGAAACTTCATGGTATAAACAAATGTTCTGCAAAGATTATTTAGAAAGCTCAGATGCATACAGATAGAATGCAGTTTGTCATGCAAAGTGTTGTTTGGCAGGTTTGGCAAACCTGCCACTGGTTAAAGTAACTCCAGCCAGAAATTATATGGTTGACTGGTCAGTGATTCATCACCAAGAGATACACCGTAAATTGCCCAGCCAGGTGATATTCTAAATTTAACTCTTGAAAGAGCAAACTGAAGATCACCAGTTTTAAAAAAGATGGATGGGGTACTTCCCAGGTGGTCCAATGACTACGACTCCCTGCTCCCAGTGCAGGGAGCTTGGATTTGATCCCTGGTCAGGGAAATAGATCCCACATGCCTCAACTAAAACATCCTGAAACATTTTGGAGGCTGCAACTAAAGATCTCGTGTGCAGGACCATACACGATCATTACAAGGGAATATTGAGTGTTGAAGAATTGATGCTTTTGAACTGTGGTGTTGGAGAAGGCTCTTGAGAGTCCCTTGGACTGCAAGGAGATCCAGCCAGTCCATCCTAAAGGAAATCAGCCCTGAATATTCATTGGAAGGACTGATGCTGAAGCTGAAACTCCAATACTTTGGCCACCTAATTTGAAGAACTGACTCATTGGAAAAGACCCTGATGCTGGGAAAGATTGAAGGCAGGAGAAGAAGGGGACGACAGTTGGATGGCCTCACCAACTTAAAGTATGTGAGTTTGAGTAAATTCCAGGAGTTGGTGATGGACAGGGAAGCCTGGAGTGCTGCAGTCCACAGGGTCACAAAGAATTGGACATGACTGAGCAATTGAACTGAACTGAACTGAGGAAGTTCAGACATAAAGATCTCTTGGTTTGTTTTGTCTTTTTTTTTTTTTTTTAATTTAGACCCATCTTGTACAGATATCAGGACTTGACTGGGTTAAAATCAATGTTTACAAGGCAAATTATTATAACACTTTTCTCTAAAAACATTAAATACATAGAAATAACAGTTGATTTGGCCATGATATAAACAACACCTTCTGAATCTAGATATTTGGCTATAGTATATCAATTTTTAAAGTCTATCAGTTTGGGACAGTGGGAGATATGTTTTGAGAACCTTACTTCTTAAATTTAAGAACAACATAATCTGAGATATAACTTTATAGAGCAATAGGACGATTTGGCTCGATCTTTCTATTTATTTCAATTTTCCCAGTATGATCTACCTTCCTAGGCATTTTATACCCAGAAAAGTGTGCTTGTTCAGAATGTTTACAAGTATCAGAACAAACTGCACCAACAGGAACTTCCCTGGTGGTCCAGTGGGACCAATGAGCTGACTCATTGTAAAAGGCCCTGATGCTGGGAAAGATTGAAGGCAGGAGGAGAAGGGGGTGAGAGGGAATGAGATGGTTGGATGGCATCACCAACTCAGTGGATATGAATTTGAGCAAACTCTAGGAGATAGTGAAGGACAGGGAAGCCTGAAGTGCTGCAGTCTGGGGGGGAGGGGGTCACAAAGAGTTGAACACAAATTAGCAACCGAACAACAACAATCAGTGGTTAAGAATCAATATTGTAAAGTAATTAACCTCCAATTAAAATAAATAAATTTATGTTAAAAAAAAAAAAAAAAGAATCAGGGCTTCCAATGCAGAGGTACTGATTACATCCCTGGTTGGGGAACTAAGATCCTGCGTGCTACATGGCACAGCTAATAAATAAATAAATAAAAATGAATTTAAAATGCCCCAAGAAAAGATGCTTAATGGGATTTCCTGACTCTAAAGATGAATCTACAGTCACTCAGTAATGATCACCTAAGATTCAAGCAGGGGTGAGATGTTATGATCGGTACAGACAAATGAAGGGCACTGCTGAGCTGAACTCACAGGCTGGGTATGACATTGAGCCCCTTGATACTGTCAATGTAGAGTTAGATCCGAAACTCACATGAGGGAAGTCTTTGATGTTTCCTTTCATGTTTCAAAACAGTGAGAGGCCTAGAGCAAGGAAAAGTGCCTCAAATAAATCCAGAGAAGAGATGTGAGAAATGTGCAGAAAACAATCTAAAAAGTCAGGGAAGGAAAAAGGCAAAGTCAGTATCAACTCTGTAGTCACCTTCATTTATGTTGGCTGTACTTCACCCTAAAGCTTGCTTTCTAATCGCTGACCATCAGGATGATAATACTGTTTAAGTAATCCATAAATAGTCGGGAGGGGGGAATTGTTAGTGTAAGTAAAAGAGCCAATACTGTGATCACAGGTACTGGTTTTCAAAACTGTTCATGGAGCCAACTTCACTCCAGGTATGAAAGAGAAGTTTCCTTACATGGTAATGTCTGTGAAAATAGAATGAATGTCAATAATAAATCATTTAAGTTAAGACTTCCCTAGTGGTCCAGTGGCTAAGAATCACCTGCCAATGTAAGGGACATGGGCTCGATCCCTGATCTAGCAAAATCTCACAGGCCATGGGGCAACTGAGACTGCGCCCTGGAACTACTGAGGCCTTTATGCCCTAAGCCCACACTCTACAACAGAAGCTGCCACAACGAGAAGCCCATTCACTGCAACCAGAGAGCAGACCCTGCTCTCTGCAACTAGAGCAAGACCGCGCACCACAGCAAACACCCAGTGTAGCCAAAGTAAACACATTTTAAAACATTCTTAAAAATTTTTTTAAATCTCTTAAGTGAAACCATTACCCTTAATAATGATAAAGACTATATTGGACTTATTAAATGGCTCTTCTTTATGAACATGAATTCAAATTTCATTGTGATATTTAGGTCTAATAAAATTTAAAAAACAGAAAACTAGCTAATAAGATCTAAGTAAATTGTCAAATTAAGTGATCCCAACTCAAAATCCTTTTTTAAACTATTTTCAAAATAGCATTTTCATCCACAATATCTAAGTAAATTACCTCACTCATTAAAGGCCCTGTAAAATGAAAATTTTAGTGAGGTGTCAAGGTCTCAGGGGAAAAACCTTAAGACTATGAGAGGTTTACAGACCAATACTTTAAAACTCAAAATATATGTTAAAAATACAGAATTCTGATAGATACTATCCAAGGGAGGAAAAAAGGCAAGAACAGATCCCCTTAAGAAATGAAGTGTTACAGACAGAAAAAATACGTACTAAAAATCAATAAAAGGGATTTCTATTTAAATGGCAGTGCTTCCCAAATTTTGTACTAAAATACCAAGAAAGATATACTCCTGGTAGAAGTATAAATGGATACATGTTTTCTAGAGGGCAACTCTGTACTGTTCAACTTAATCTTAAAACACACTAACCATTGGTTTCAGATTCTCTGGCTCTAGAAATTTTTTTTAAAGAAATAGGGAGAGTCTCTAAAAATAATATATGTGCATGGCAAGTCATTATTTAAATGAAAAATTAGAAACAAATTCCCCCAAAAAGATGTTGATTAAATACAGCAGGATATTCAGATTGAATATGTTGGGGCACCTGGTAATACTGTTGTAAGAGGACATTTTAAGGCATAAAAATATACCCACAATATAGTAAATGGATCACAGTGAGTGCTGAGAACAGTGCTGTGGTTAACAGCCCAGCTGTTGGAAGCAGGCAGCCTACCTCCCACTCCTGATGTGACGGTGGGAGAGCTACTGTTCCTCATCTGTGAAAGCGGGAACAGGAGTATTTACTTCACTGGCTTGTTTTGAAGATTGAATGATTCAATGCATATATGGTGGTTAGAAAAGTACCCTACACGTAACAAGAGCTCAGTAAACTTAAGCCGTCATTCTTACCCGTCCAGTTAGAAAGTGCGAGTACAGCCTTTAAAAACTAGCAAAGTGCAAGTGAGAGTTGCTGAGTCATGTCCAACTCTGCGACCCCATGGACTGTATATATATTCTCCAGGCCAGAATACTGGAGTGGGTAGCCGGTCCCTTCTCCAAGGGATCTTCCCAACCTAGGAATGGAACCCACGTCTCCTGCATTGCAGGCAGATTCTTTACCATCTGAGCCCACAAGGGAAGCCCTAAAAAGAGTAACCAGGCAAAAAAAGAGAAAACAATCTTTAATTTTGTCATACTTATTAGAATATATGATTTCTATACAATAGCAGCAGAAAGTCCAAATAAGGGGAAAACTGAGGATAAAAGATGAATATGAGCAGAAAATAGAGAAAGAGACACAAATTAGGAAAATTTTAAGAGAGATAAAAATCACAATGTGTGAGTGAGTGCTTAGTCACTAAGTCATGTTCGACTCTTTGCAACCCCATGGACTGTAGCCCACCAGGCTCCTCAGTCCATGGGATTTCCCAGGCGAAAATACTGGAATGGGTTGCCATTTCCCCCTCCAGGTCTTCCCGATCCAGGGATCGAACCCTGTCTTCTGCATTTGCAGGCGGGTTCTTTACTATTGAGCCACCGGAGAAGCCCCAAATCACAATATCAGGACTTAAATGTAAACTGACTCAATGAAGCATAAGATTAAACTTGGAAAATCGAATCAAACAGATACAAAATAATTTGATAAAATTTTCAGAATATAGTGCAAAGATCCAAAGTGATCAAAAAAAGTTGATGGAAACAGTAGAGAAGAATAAAGGAAATAAATGTACTTCCCTGATGGTCCAGTCGTTAAGACTCTGCATTCCCAAAGCAGGGGACCCAGGTTCAATCCCTGGTCAGGGAACTAGATCTCACATACAGCAACTAAGTATCCCACATGCAGAAATGAAGAATGGCAGAGCCAAATAAATAAATATTTTTTAAAAACAGCTAAGGAAATAGAGATTTAACATATGAGATGCCACAGTTTTTAGGAAGATACCATAACAACTAAAGAAGAAGCAAGTATCTAAAGCAGAATTGAAAGATTACTCTCAAAACTAACCAGGGAGCCTCATGAAAAGGGCTTACCACACAATGTTCAAATCACTGGAAAGAGACCCACATAAAGAGATGCCCTGGAAAAAAACATATATTATTTTCAATAAGACAGATAAGTAATAAACTTTTAAACAGCAGACATTTTTTAAATGGGTTTACCCACAAAAAGAATAAAAATCAGACTCTCATCAAACTCTAAATGTCAAGAAGGCAAAGAAATTATATTTCATTTATAGTTTCAAGGAAAATATTATGTCCCCTAAATTCTGAAAGCAGCTACATTGCAACTCATGCATGAATAAACAGAAAGCTATTCTAAAATGTGTACTGTGCAGAAAGACGTTCACTTCCAATGGTTGTCCAAAGACCAGTGCTCCAACCTAGAATTAGAAAAGCCAGATGGAATACAAAATTATCTTTTCAAAAGCAGAAGAGAGTTGCTGAGGCAACAAGAAGTAAATGAACTAATACTTCAGAAGGGAAGGGACAGAGAGGTGAGCTGACTTCTGCAGTTGCTTTACTCGAGTGTATTGATGAATGCAAGAAGCTGAAATCTAGGCAAAGCCCAGAGCCACAGCCGGAAGCGGGCTGCTTCAGGGAAAGAAAGAAATCTGAAGAGAGTCTGATGGAGAATTGGAAAGTTTCAAGTGCACGGCAGTGTTTTTTACCCCAAAACATACCCCAATACTGAAGCAGTATGCGGAAGGAGACAAAAGCATAACTGGCAAGCCTCTGAAGAGCAAAACAGAGCTCTGTTGTGAAACTCAGAGCACAGAGATTAGGACTTGAGATACAGCAAAAACAGTCCTCTCCCCTCCCCCGAAAACATCAAAATTCTAGATGAAAATATGAAGGTCAGGGCTTGAGCAGGAGGTAGTCTGACCTTTACACTNAGTCAGTGATGCTAGTGAAGGATTTTCTGAATGTTGTTCAGTCATGTCTGACTCTTTGCAACTCCATGGACTGCAGCATGCCAGGCTTCCCTGTCCTTCACTCTCTCCCAGAGTTTGCTCAAATTCACGTCCATTGAGTTGGTAATGCTATCTATCCATCTCATCCTCTGTTGCCCCCTTCTCCCCTTGCCCTCAATCTTTCCCAGCATCAGGGTCTTTTTCAGTGAGTCAGCTCTTCACATCAGGTGGCCAAAGTATTAGAGCTTCAGCTTCAGCATCAGTCCTTCCAATGAATATTCAGGATTGATTTCCTTTAGGATTGACTGGTTTAATCTCCTTTCAGTTCAAGAACTGCATTTCTAGCACCACAGTTTAAAACTGAAGACTTAAACAGACAAGATTAGCCAGGTTTCAGGGTTATCTTGAAATTGGGCAAAGAATTGGAGTGAGAAAGAGCCCAATTCACCGAAGTATAGCTGATGGCAAAGGGAATAGTATCATTTGAGTTACAGTTGTGTACAATATTGCAGGCATCAACCACATGTGGTTATTTAAATCTAAATATATATTTACAGCAAACTCAGGGAGATTTGAGCAAACTCAGGGAAATGGTGCAGGACAGGGAAGCCTGGTGTGTTGCAGTCCGTGGGGTCGCAAAGAGTCGGACACAACTGAGTGACTGAACAACAAATTGGTTAGAATTAAATGCCATTAAAATACTAGTTTCTCCTCTTCACTAGCCTAATTTCAAGTACTCCCTGACCACATGTGGCTAGCAGCTTTTGTACTGAGCAGGGCTGGTAAAGGACATTTCCACTGTTACAGAAACTTCTATTGGATGGTGCTGATCTACAGCCATCTGAACAACTGAAGGAATAACAACCATAGCCTGTAGCCACACTTCCTTGCTGTGAATATAGTTTAACCAACTTCCCTTTTCTTCCCTTTTCTCTTTATCCCTATATGGTATGTAGCATTCATGAGTAGTAATTAACTTGAGCCATCACTTATGAAACACTGAGGAGACTTCCCTGGCAGTCCAGTGGCTAAGACTCCATGCTTCCAATGTGGAAGGCACAGGTTCAATTCCTGGTCAGAGAACTAAGATCCTACTTGCCACATGGCTTGTTCAAAAGATTTAAAAAAAAGAAAACACACACACTGAGGAGGGATTATGACGAAACCAGAGAAGGGCTGATATCAGGCAGAGATCTGGGATGTAGCGAGAGATGCGAGCAGGACCACGCACAGCTCCCTGCAAGAGAAGGAAAGACTGGAGGCCTGCCGGCTCAGGCATCTTTCAGCTCCGGGGTAGGCGGGAGACTTGAGCTTAACCCATTATGCACTCATGCGAAACCTGGCATGCTGCAGTCCATGGAGTTGCAAAGAGTCAGACATGACTGAACAACATTCAGAAAATCCTTCACTAGCATCACTGACTGAATGGACGTGAATCTGAGCAAACTCCAGGAGATAGTGGAGGACAGAGGAACCTGGCAGGCTATAGCAACTGAACAGCAACAATCATTCGCTTAAAACTGATCACTGAATGTGTCAGGGAAGGAAGGTGTCCCACGACAGCCTCCTCCGTCCTTATGGAGAAAGAGCAACCTTATTTGCTTTTTAAAAATAAGTATGTATTTCTTTTGTAAATAAATAATGTCAGTTACCAGTGTCTTCAACACCCTTTCAAATCTATTCACCCAGTGGTGCAGGAAGCACTAATAGCCAGATGGCAATTCAACAGGATAGTTGAATTCAACCCTGCCTAGTGGATTGCAGAGTTAGGAGAAGTGAATGTGTTTGGGACATTCATGTGCGGCAAATGATGCCCTGAAGCAGAGAAAACCTTACAGAAATCATCTGGCGGCGGCAGCTGTGGCGTCTGGAACCCAGGCCAGCACAGGAAGTGTCTGGAGGCACGTTCAGGGGACCCAGAGACCAGGGTGGCGGCTGAGACATCCAGAGAGCTTCTCCTGGGCAGTAGCCTGCCCTGTGGCAGGCTACCAATGGCTTCTCCCAGTGTACCTGCCCTCCTTCCCAGCAACTCAGGAAACAGTTCCTCATCCTTCCCCCCCAAAATTCCTTTTCTGCCCGATTTAACTTGAGTCAGTTTCAATTTACGTATAAAAGAACTCTCACCAAAACAGAAAATGATTAATAATAGATTAAATATTTTCTAAAGGCCGAAAGAAAAAAAAAATATAGGAATGTTTATCTTTCAAAACAATGGAAAAGGAAAGAGCAAACAAAGCATACTATACAGAATAGAAGACATAAATCCAGAGAAAAAGAAGAAAGCAAAAAAATATAAAACATGATGACAGAGGCGGGGGCCAAGTGTACAAGTTATGATATCCATTTAAGTTATTTCAACTCCCCATTAGAAAAGAAGATTTTGAACATCTCTTCATTTGCTGTTTAAACTTAAAGAAACATATTAAATTGACAAGAAATGTTTTTTTACCAATAAGCGAAGCTTTATCAGATAAGCAAAACTAAAAGGAGAGAAAGTGTGGCCCCTTTTATTTCAAACAAAATTTAATAGAAGGCGAAAATGTTTTCATGGCAAAGAGGGTCATTTTATATTCATAAAAGGCAAAATCTACATAAAATTTGTAACAGCCCTGAACGTTTATGCTTCATATAAAAGCATCAAATTATATAAAACAAAAATAGAATTGCTGTGAGAGACTGTAAAACATCTCTTTCCACATTTTATAGATCTATTAAGGGGGAAAGACAAATGGAGAATAAAACTGGGAGATGGAACAAATTTAATAGAAGGAGCACAGATGTGTCTATCCATTTCTCTTCAAATCCATTGAAATCACGTGAAAGAATAAATAATTAAAAATAAATTTACAGCAGTGCTGAAAAACAAGTCATTATTGTTAATCAGTGGACTAGAAATTTTGAGTCATCTTGGCAAATGAAGCATCAATGACAGCAGAGTGACAGAGAAAGGAAGGAAAAAGAAACTTTAGTCCAAAACAACGAAGGAAAAAACAACTATGGGCTTCCCTGGTGGCTCAGATGGTAAAGAATCTGCCTTCAATGCAGGAGACCTGGGTTCCATCCCTGGGTCAGGAAGATCCCCTGGAGAAGGGAATGGCAACCCACTCGAGTATTCTTGCTGGGATAATCCCATGGGCAGAGGAGCCTGGCGGGCTACAGTCCACGGGGTCACAGAGAGTCAGACACCACTTAGCAACTAATACTTTCACTTTCATGGACATAAAAGCAATTCTAAATACTGCAAGTTAAGTTGAAGTCAACACATACAAAGGAAAGAAGGTCTGTGGGACAAACAATAAGATGTTTAACTAAAGAACTAAAATGCTGTAAAGGCAGGGACTTCCCTAGGGGTCCTGTAGTAGGGAATCCAGTGCGGGGGGCACAGGGTCGGTCTCTGGTCGGGGAACTATTAATACACTTCCATGTGCCTCGTGGTGTGGCCAAAAAAATTTTTTTTAATAAAATAGATAGGCAAAAAGGATCTGTCACATAAGCACAGGGGAAAAAATTAAAATAGAATAAATAAAATGCTGTGTAGCAGCCTCCTTCCTATCTGCTTCTCATTGAGCAGCAGATGAACATTGTTTCTGCTCTAAGATAAAGCCTAAGAACTTTTTCCAAACTTCTGTGAAAGATCCGCTGGAGGCCACTTCCTAGCACTGTAGTCTGCAATTGTAGCTGTAAATGAGAAACAGCCCAGGTTGCTTTAAAAAAATCCCAATGCCCAGGTTGCTTCCAGAACAAAATAAATCAGGATCTCTGGGAGCAGGACAAAGGCTTTAGACGTTACTTTTTTCTAAGGCAACCCAACAGACTCCAATAAGCAAACAAGGGTGAGAACCGCAGGCTGAGTAGAAGCGCTGGGGCTGAAAATAAAAAAAGCAAAGACTAAAGGAATGCTGAGCTTCCACATAAACAGAGAAGAAAACAAATTGAAAGGAAGTAGTCGTCTCTGGCTTTGGTCCCTGAGTAAGAGCAGTGAGGGCCACTCTGAAGAAGGAGGCTTGGCCCTCAGGACTCCAGGCTGGCTCCGTCAGACAGCACTGCCTCACCCCCATCGTAACCTGCAATCCCCACCTGAATACCCAGTAAAGGAGACCACTGCGGCTTCATTCTGAAATTTACATGCTAAAGGCTACGGCCCTGAGTAAAATAATGAAAAGGAGAAGTTTAATTAGGCCAAAAAAAAAAGAATCATTTTAAACTGCTGGCCATATCTACCATATATTGTTTTCCTTCCCTGACTCTATCATTCCATTATTTTTCATTTAGCAACTGAAGGCAGAAGTATGTCAGCAACTATGTTTGCTGTAGGAATAACTGGACTGGATTTTGCCGTGTGCTTAGAACAGAGCATCCTAACATCACTGACATTAATGAGACCTACAGAGTTTAAAAATGAGATGCTGGACTACACGACCTCCCAGTATGAATAATGTATTTACCCTCCAAGAAAGTACATTTTTCCTGTGTACTTTCAAGTTGCAAGTGCATCAACTTGAGCAATGTAGCACAAATAGCCTCCCTTCATTTGTAAAACAATCCTGAAGTTCTACATTGAATCCTCTTAGTTCAGCTTCTCTCAGGAGCTTCCCTGTAGTTCAGACAGTAAAGAGTCTGCCTACAGTGCAAGAGACCTTGGTTTGATCCCTGGGTCAGAGAGATTCCCTGGAGAAACCCACTCCAGTACTCTTGCCTGGAGAATCCCATCGACAGAGGATCCTGGTGGGCTACAGTCCACGGGGTTGCAAAGAGTCAGACACAACTGAGTGACTAACACAACTACTTTGAGATACTTAAAAATATAATTATATTGTCTTAGTTTTTCTTTCTTTCTTTCTTTTTTTTTTTTTTTTGCTTTTTGGTTTCACTTTTCAGGGAAAGAAAAGGAGTGATGAGATAATAAAATGAACAATTTCAAAAGCACACATGTAAAAAGAAGACAGCATCATACAGTTTACTGGCCACACACCCCAACAGCCCCTAAACCATCTGAGTACAGGTTTCTGTATTCAGAACCACCAACAGGCAAAGAAAAGAGAGTCTCAAATAAAAATAGGAGCCACCAGACAAGAATCAATGAATGTTAGAGGAAAATCAACACCCATGAGAGAGGAGACAAACTCAATAAGTTGCCTAAAACACAAAGGAAAATAAAGTTATAGGATAAGGATAGTTAATATCCTCAGAGAAATAAGAAAAAGCTTCTATAAAAATATAACAAATGGAGATTCTCAAAATTAAGAATATCATATTTGGGGGAACTGCTTGGTGGTCTAGTGGTTAAGACTCTGCTCTTCCACTGCATGGGGCACAGGTTCAGTCCCTGGTCAGGGAACTAAGATCTCACATGTCCAATGGCTTGGCCAAAAAACAATTTGAAAAAAAAATCATATTTCAAAACTTGATAGCTAGGCAAAATAGCAAAATAGAGAGATTGAAATCATGTTGAACTAAAGAATTCTCCCATAAAGCAGTAAAAAATAAACACAACCAAAGAGAGGTGGAAAATATGAGATAAGCTGTAAGTTGCATGGAAAACAGATCCACAAGATCTCTAATAGCAAGGAGAAAATAAATACCACTGACCCTGAACAACAGAGGACTGAACTGCATTGGTCCACTTATGCAATGACCCACTTACTTATTTTTCCCAATAAATTAGTACCAAGTTCATGGTTGGTTGAATCTGCAGATTTTGACCTCAGATACACAAGCCAATTGTAAAGTCATATTCAGATTTTCAGTTGCATGTAGGGTCGATAAACAACTCCAACTCCAGCATTGTTTAATGGTCACCATACAAAAGTTCTTAGGCACACACATGGGGGTATATATTATATTTACACACATGCAGAATTCCATACATATATATGTATGTATGCATGTGTGTGTGTGTGTGTGTGTGCATTATATTGTTGTGGGTATATGCATATAGAAGAACTTCCAGAACTAAAAAAAGACCCAAATCTTCAGAATGAAATGCTTACTCAGTACCAGACAGAAAGAAAGAACAAGACTTCCATCTATGAAAGATGTACAGGTCAAAAATATCCCTCAGTTGCCATTTGTCTAATGTTTTTCTTATGTTAGACTAGGCTCATGGGAATGGGGAGGAAGTAAAGTGCTGTTTCATCACATCACATCAAGGGTGTATGCATTCAGGCTCAGTTGCTTAGTCATATCCAACTCTTTTGCAACCCCATAGACTATAGCCTGCCAGGTTCTTCTATGCATGGGATTTCACAGGCAAGAATACTGGAATGGGTTGCCATTTCCTTCTCCAGAGGATCTTCCTGACCCAGGGATTGAACCCACATCTCCTGCATTGGCAGACAGGTTCTTTACCACTGAGACATCCCGGAAACCCCATATCAAGGGAGGGTGCATGTGTGTTATTTACTCAGTCGTGTCCGACTCTTTGCAACCCCATGGACTGTAGCCTGCCAGGCTTCTCTGTCCATGGGATTCTCCAGGCAACATTACTAGAGTGGATTGCCATTCCCTTCTCCAGAGGATCTTCCCGACCAAGGGATCGAACCCTGGTCTTCTGCACTGCAGGTAGATTCTTTACCATTTGAGCTACAGGGAAGTCCTCATATCAAGGGTACATAAGCAGTATCACTTGTAACTGATCACCTGGCTGAGTGATGTTTGTCAAGTTTCTCCACTGTAAATTTACGTCATTCTGTTTTCCCCCTTTCTACTGTCCTCTTGGTAAGGAGTCACTCAAATTTAAGGAGCAGAAATCTATGTTCTGTTACCTCAAGAGTGGAATATTTGAATAAACTGTTTGACATTCTTCTGCTTCCCTGGTGGCTCAGATGGTAAAGAATCCGCCAGCAATGCAGGAGACCTGGGTTCACTCCCTGGGCTGGGAAGATCCCCTGGAGGAGGGCATGGCTACCCACCCCAGTATTCTTGCCTGCAGAATCCCCATGGACAGAGGAGCCTGATGGGCTACAGTCCATGGAATCGCAAAGAGTTGGACACAACTGGGCAACTAAACACATTCTTCTGCATGAAAAAAAAAAAATGCATTTCAGAACTCCACAGAAAAAGAGAAGAAACTAAAAGCTTCCAGTGAGAAAAATTATGCTACTTACAGATGAGATGAGATTGGAGGCAAGGTTGCAATGTCAGATGGAAGGTCATGGAAGGACGACAGAGAAGGAAAGATCTGGACAGACCCTGAAGGAAGTGTGAGAGAATTCACCTAGCAGACATACAAGGATTCCAAAGAAAACACTTTCAAAAATGAACACTAAAGCAAAGCTAACAGCAGAAAAATGTGATGAGTTTGAGGGTTTCAGGGCTGATAAGGCAAAGATAGGGCCACAAGCTGGCAGTCTTGCATAGAACAAGCTTTATTGGGTGGTGCTTGGACAGGCTTGCAGGAGAGGGATTGTGTCTCTGAGCAGGAAACCTTCCAAAAACTTTGTGTGTGTGTGNGGGGGCGGGGTGTCACTTCCCAGAAGGGGAAGGGAGCATGGGAAATCCCAAGAGAGAGGGGACTCCATGTGGGCAGATACATGGTGATGTGATGTCTCAGCAGAGAGTGGGGATTTCTGGGTCAGAGAGCCCCAAAGGGCAGCAGTAATTTGGGGTCTTTTAGAGCTGTGGTGGTTTGCTTTATCTATGGCTAGCAGATGTTGGGTGCAGTTTTCAGGGTATGCAAAGCAGACAAGTCGTAAATGGTTGAAAATATGCTAATGGGAGCCACATTTAAAAGAATTTGAATTTGGTGCGGGCAGGCTTTGAGTTAACCTTCTGCAAGAAAGTAAACAATATGGGGGCCAAAATACAAGAAATATACAAGAAAAAAACATTCCTTTAAAAGTCTCACATGATGAAAATGAAGCATATTGTGTGTGTGTGTGCATGCTAAGTCATTTCATTTGTGTCCAATTCTGTGAGATGCATGGACCGTAGCCTGCCAGGCTCCTCTGTCCATGGGATTCTCCAGACAGGAATGCTGGAGTGGGTGGCCATTTCCCTCTCCACGGGATCGTCCTGACCCAGGAATCAAGCCCACGTCTTTTACGTCTAACCTGCATTGGCAGGCAAGTTCTTTACCTCTAGCGCCACCTGGGAAGCCCAAAGCATATCACACTATCCAATAAGTATGACAAAAATAAATACATTGTCATAGAATAGAAAAACTATACCTCAAAACTAGCTCTTTCCTTCTTTTATATTCCTAAATAATATATATCCACATATTATTTGTCTGTATCCACATTATTTGTCTGTATCACTCTGCCTTTCTTTATATGTCTATTCCCTACTGGACTGTAAGCCATGGAAAAATAACAATCACTCCTGGCTCATCTTAAAACTCCAAGTATCTAGGACAAATTTCTAGCACATAATACATATCTTACTAACATTTTCAAATAATGAATAAAGGAACATGAAGAACAGAATTACAATATTTCAAGGTCCACAAAAGAACCAAGAATAGTTTTATCACAATCCACATTTCTTTTGAGGCTGTTTATTCATTTTTCTTAGCTTTATAATTCTAAAATAGCACATCGATCTTTTCCCATTTGTCAAATCTCTTAATCAGCAAACTACCAGCTCAAAAACACTTTTAAATATAATAAGATTATTGAGAGATATTCTTTAATTCTATCACAATTATTCTTGTGGATGGCTGAATCTCTTAATTAGAAAAATGGAATAATCTAGTTTATCATTTGGAATGCCTTGGGCCATAGTTTTAAAAGCACCTCATTGAAAGTGGCTTCACATTAGGAATTTGCAATTCCCATATAAGCAGAAGTCTAAAAGTAGGTTGTTTAGCTAATTTGCCCCTCAGTGAAGTCCAAGTTCCAATTTAAGTTCTGTAGAATTTTTTGACTTTTCTTTCAGGGTATAAGATGGCAGCCACAGTTCCAAGCATCATGTCCTATACAACAGTATCCAATGGTAGGAAGAGTGGAATTTCTCCAGGGCTCTTTATCAGGGAGAAATCTCCCTCCCAAAAGCTTCAAGCAGATGCTTCCTACTGTCTCGTTGGCTAGAACTCTGCACTGTTCCCACTTCAAACCAATCACCAGCAAAAGAAAATGGACTTTTTTGGTTAAAAAAAAGTTAAGCAGAATTCCTGGTTTCAGCTCCACTGAGATGGAATTAAGCACATTCTATCCCATCGCTCTCACAAATTACAATAAAAGCCTTGCACAGGATGCACAATGCAAGCATCCCGGGACTCTGAGAGGCATTGATTAAATAATACCAGGCATTTGGAAGGGAAATCAAATCCTGAAGAACAACCCAAATGGCAATGAATTTCCTGACTTTTTCCATTCCATATCTCCCAGTTCAGACTTTTGGGCAGTCCAAATCCAGGGATTGCACAGCAAGTGTAGACAGAAAAAGTTCCAAGAAAGACCCTCTGTTTCTAACCAGAGTACTAGGGAAAGGGGCCCCTTGTGGGATGCAGAATGTAGTCGAAGGGGGAAAGCACCACTCTCCTACTTTTATTTTCCCTGCCCTGCCCTAAGGCAAGCCCCAAGTGGGAAGCTGCGTTCTCTGGATAGCCTGAGCATGACAACGAGGTTATTTGAAAGAAAATACTTCCTTCTTTATCCCTAAAACAACTGGGATAAGGAGACTCTGTGGTCCTATGTTTTCTTATGACTTCTTTATGGTTTCACATTTTACATTTATATGTATGATCCGGTGGGATTAATTTTAATGTCAAGTCAAGGTTAAGTTTCTTTGTGTGTGTGTGTGTGTGTGTGTGTGTGTGTGTGTGTGTGTGTGAATGACAAAGAGTTCCGATACCATTTGTTGAAAAGACCATCCTTCCTCCACTGAATTACTTTCATATTTTTGCCAAAAACAAGTCGTATTTGTGTAGGTCTATTTCTAGGGTCTCTATTCTATTCCACTGATCTATTTGTCTATTCCTTCACCAAATATCACATAGCCTAGGTTATTGTTATTCTATAGGAAGTCTTCAAATCTGGTTAGGAGATTTCTCTAACTTCATTCTTATTTTTCAAAATTGTTTTAGCTATTCTAGTTCCATTACCTTTGCCTACAAACTTTAAAATCAGCTTGTCTATATCTACAAAACATCTTGCTGAGATTTTGACTGGTGTGACATTAAATCTATAGATCAGATGAGGAAGCTGACATCCTTACTAGACAGAGTCTTCCAATTCATGAACATAGTATGTTTCTTATTCAAACACTATTTATTTAACTCTTTGATTTCTTTCCTCATGTTTTGTCAGCTTCAGCATACAGATTTTGTACATTTTCTTAGATTTATACCTATGTATTTCATTTTTTGAACTATGGTAAATTATATTAAAATATCAAAATTCTTATTCTGAATATTCAGATTATATACTTAATTTGACAAATATGCATTGAGCATCTACTCTGCCAAGAACTGCTATGCATTCTAAAGAATGCAAAAGAAACAGATTTATCCCCTTAGTTCCTTGGTTCTCATTTCTGCTGTTTTCATTTGGTCTTTTTCACTGCTTCTTAGCAGATGGAAAAGAAGAGGGGGAAATGGAAGAAGAATTCAATTTAAAGCAATATACAATTTTTAAGAAATTGTGAAAGGAGGTTACAACTTTTGTTTATAACAGATGTCTCAATTGTTGCTCTTTCATTGACTTCATTTCCCTTCACCAATTGATAACTGAAAATAGGCTGCCATACTTTGATGAGAAATTACTCTTACTAATGATCTGAATAGATCTCATCTTCACTTTAGTGCAGGAATTAGCTTAGATTCAGGACTGAAGAAGAAATTCATCTCTTGAGATATCTTTAAGGAAAGTAGGGTTTTAAATGCAGCTGGTTATCATTTGTTCATTCACTTTATTTCCCTTGATGGAGGAATTATCAAACTACCTTCAAAAATGAGTTTCACAGCTATTTCCCAAATTCCTTGGCTATGGAAAAAATAACCTGATGTTGAAAAGGATTATTTTATTCAACTTGCAACTGAGTTACATGTATTAAGGATCTCTTGGTTGTTTTAATGCCTGTCAGTCAAAGACCCATTTAACAACTTTTTAGAGTGCTTTCAAGTACAAGAGCTTGAAAGCAATGAGACCAGATGTCAACTTAATATGGCAGGTGGCTCACAGTTCTTGACTTTCCTTTCCTGCTCACAAGTTGTCTAAGTTTAAAAAAAAAACAACACTAAGTCACAAAAGCCTTGGAAACTAAGACAATCAGACAGTAATGTTCCATACTCTCAGAAAGAGACCAGCAAAGAAACAGTTATCTAGATAAGCAATTTTTTTTTACATAATGTAAATAAAGAGACCACGTATCTTGGGTAAATGTCTTAAATTTTACTAGAGACAGGCCAAATTACCATGAAGACTCATTATTAGGGCCAAGGAAGTCTCAGTTTAGACTCTAAAACTGAGAATTGAAAGGGAATTTTCATTGACTCTCTGACCTATGGAAATAGTTGAGAAGCACAATTTATGGCTTACCTATTCTACACCACTAGAGGAGGCCAGCTACAGGGCCTGTGAGTAACTTCTTCATGGGGTTAGCATGGACCAGTCTCATGGAACTAGTTAGACTTGCCTGTCAGGGTCCGGAGTTTCACTGGACAGGCTTTCTTTAACCTGAAAAATGTCTGACACCAGTGGGTGGCTAATAGTCTAGGTCCTCTCTTCCTCTACCATCTGTTCCTCAAAAGGAACTAAGAGAATGGCATGTTACTCAAAGGAAACATGAGCCAGACCCTTCTGTAGGTAAGAAGCATCAGAATAGCAGCCTTATGCAGGGCCTGGAACTTTAAGAAAGGCAAGGTTTTGGCAAGTATGGCAGAAGATATTAATATATCACCTCTCATTGGGCCCTCGGGGACATGCACTTAAGACATAAAGAGAGAGTTCCCTGGTTGCCCAGTGGTTAAAAATCTGCCTTCCAATGCAGAGGACATGGGTTTGATCCTTGGTTGGGGAACCAAGATCCCACGTGCCACAGAGCAGTTAAGCCCATGCATCACAACTAGTGGTGAAAGACCCCACGTCACGCATCTAAGACCTGGTGTAGTGAAATAAATACATATTTTTAAAAAAAAACATATGAAAAGCGAAAACAGTGATAAGAAGATCTTGCAAGTTTGCTGGTCTGGAAATAAACAGAAATAAGAAAGTCTGGACCTGGGAAATGCAAGGTCATGACGATCATGGAGCGCTCACAAAGGAGTTAAATCCATGTCTTTATAAAGAGTCCACCATTTATTGAAACTTGTGGACACAAGAACACAGGCGTTAATGGAGTTAGAAGAAATAAACTGGGAAGTGGTATGTATCTGAGGAAGGCTCCTAGGAAATATCCTTGTTTATGATTTCCTTCCCGGACGGCTCAGCCAGTTAAGAATCTGCCTGCTATGCAGGAGATGCAGGAGACTCAGGTTCGAGCCCTGGGTCAGGAAGCTCCCCTGGAGGAGGAAATGGCAACCTACTCCAGTATTCTTGCCTGGAGAATCCCATGGACAGGGGAGCCTGGTGGGCTACAGTCCATGGCGTTGCAAAGAGTCAGACACAACTGAAGTGACTTAGCACGCATCATGAACTCTATGAGAGAAGGCGATTTGCATGATGAATGAATGAATGTTTTTCCAAAATATGAAAATTTGAGTGTCACAGTTGACTTATTGATGGGAGAGTTCTGCGTGTGGAGTTTAAAGGTGACTGAACCAGAACAACTGTCGTGGGTCGACTGGTATGCTAGCAAAGCCGAAACCATAGAATATCTGTGGTTTCTTTCTCTTTCAGGTGGTTGTTTTGAATCCCTTTCGACAATAGGAAGTCTTGGCAATGGTCTGACTAGTGACAGTAGAAAGGTTCCAGATCAGCAGTTCCCAACTTTGTTGTTTCTCTGACACATTTTTTGAATGCTATCATTTCTGGCACTCCAAAAACACCAACACTAAACAAGCCAGGAATAATTATAGCACAAACACTCCTAGAGAAGAACGTCTCACGCTCTTTCAAAGAGCCTGCCTATTGTGCTATTCACATGGTCACACTTCAATACGGTCCCACTGTTGAAAATAACCCTCTTCACAACAATGACCACACTGTCAGAAGGCAAAGTCCTTGCACGCTCCACTGAATCTCTTTGGGTACCAACTTGACAAGGTGTTAACATTTGAGCCTCTGATTTCCAGCACAGAGCCCTACTGCATAGCCCATTACATGACCTGCTTTGCTCAGCGATTCAGCCATTGGACAGCACCCTTTCAAGACATATCCACAGTTGTTGCAAAGGTCCAAGAGGGAAGGGAGACACATATACACAAAGCTGATTCACTTCATTGTACAGCAGAAGCTAACAACACTGTAAAGCAACTACATTCCCCCCCACCAAAAAAAATCAATCAAAGCCTCACAGGGCAACAATGTGACGCCTCACATGGTTTGCGAATCTCTGTTCTAAATTCATGCATCTTGCTTAAATAGAAACAACTATAGGGCCCAGGAGAAAAGAAACAGGCTTGAGGTGGTTGGCAGAGATCAAGAGCCCTAGGTGTTAGGAAGCAAAATTCCTCCTCTGATACCCTTTCTAAAGGATTCATCTTTCTGTGGTGTTGGCCTGGACTCAGAACCAAGGAAGACTGTGCTGGACGTGGCCACAGGGAAAAAGGACAAATAGGGCCCAAGCTCCATGTGGTCTAGCCTGGAGCCAAGATTCTTCACGGGTATTGGAATCTGAAGCTTTAGAGCAATACTACGGACAGTTCCCTTGAGAATCTACGAGAACATAGGGGCTGATTGAAGATGTTAGGATCCAGGATCCAAGCCAATCTTCTGCATTACTACCTTGTGGAAACAATTAGTATAATGTAGAAAAATTGCCAACTTAAATCTTTTGTGACAAAATGCATGGTTTACATGTATAATAACTTCCTATGTTCATATATCCATTTTTTAAAAAATAACAATAGTCACAGCATAGAACACTTCTCAAAACTGAGGCTCTGTCATGAAGGGACAATGAAAGAGAATATGTGCTAAATTCTTCATCTAACATGGAGAGAACAAGAAGACCGTACTTCTTTCTTGATAATTAAAAAAAGAACAGTTGTCTAAATGCATTTGAAAAATTTGAAGTTAAAAACTGAGAGGATTAAAAGCAGATAGATAGATTTTCTAAATAATACAAGTTGTAAATGCAGATAATTCATGATCCAAATAGCTACAATATTAAAAATTGAGGAAGTAAAAAATAACTTTTAAGCAAGGGGAAAGACTCAGTCTTTAATGCAAGTGAAGAAATAAATTTAAAAACACTCTGTAGTACGAATCAAATTTTGTTTTTAAAATGCTTTTTTATCGATGTCTATCTGTGTATATTTATACTCACTATTGGAGAAGGCAATGGCACCCCACTCCAGTACTCTTGCCTGGAAAATCCCATGGATGGAGGAGCCTGGTAGGCTGCAGTCCATGGGGTCGCTAAGAGTCGGACATGACTGAGCGACTTCACTCTCACTTTTCATTTTATGCATTGGAGAAGGAAATGGCAACCCACTCCAGTGTTCTTGCCTGGAGAATCCCAGGGACGGGGCAGCCCAGTGGGCTGCTGTCTATGGGGTCACCAAGAATTGGACATGACTGAAGCGACTTAGCGGCAGTAGTAGCAAACTCACTATGCGCTAAGTCGCTTCAGTCGTGTCTAATTCTTTACACCCCTATGGACTGTAGCCTTCCAGGTGCCTCTGTCCATGGGATTTCCCAGGCAAGAATACTGGAGTAGATTGCCATTTCCTCCTCCAGGGGATCTTCCCAGGGATTGAACCCAGATCTCTTATGTCTTCTGCATTGGCAGGCGGGTTCTTTACCACTGGCACCACCTGGGAGGCCCATTTATACTCACATATGCCTTCAAATGAAAAGAAACCCAACTGTTGGTCTATAGTTGGTGGGTAGGTTTTATTTTCTTTAATTTTTTCCTGTTGTCTACTATAGGTATATATTTATATTACATTTATAATTCAAAAAATTATTGTGGAGTTTTCAAAATTACAGTATACAGTTAGAAGTTAATAAAGGATATTGTGTGTGTGTGTGTGTGTGTGTACTCAGTCATGTCCAACTCTTTGTGACTTCACAGACTGTAGCCTACCAGGTTCCTCTGTCCACGGGATTTGCCAAGCAAGAATACTAGAATAGGTTGCCATTTCCTTCTCCTCACAGGATATTAGGAGAGAGTGTATTCAGCCATGTGGTAGACTAAAATGAAGACTGTCTTGATGTTACAGACTGAATGTTTGTTTCACCCCAGAATTCACACATTGACATCCTAACCCCCATTGTGATAGCATTTGCAGGTGGGACCTTTGGGAGGTAGTTGGGTTTAGATGAGCTCAGGAGGGTGGCTGCTCCACCCTGCCATGTTGGGATTAGGGTCCTTATTAAAGAGGAAAAGATCAGGAGACCAGAGGGCTCTCTCTGTCTCTCTCTCTCCCTTTCTCTCTCTCCAACTCTTCTGCCTCTCTCTCACGTCATCTCTCTCTTCCTCCTCTTTTTCTTTTTCTACTTCTTCCCTCTCCCCCACTTTTCTCTCTACTTCTTCTATCTCTCTCTCTCCCCCTCTTCTCTCTCTCTTCTCTCTCTCTCTCCCTTCTCTCTCTACTTCTTCTATCTCTCTCTCTCCCCACCTTCTCTCTCTCCTTCTCTCTCTCCCCCCACCTTCTCTCTCTCCTTCTCTCTCCTCTTCTTTCTCTCCTTCTCTCTCTCCCTTCTCTCTCTACTTCTTCTCTCTCTCTCCTTCTCTCTCTCCCCCTCTTCTCTTCTCTCTACTCTCTCTCTCCCTTTTCTCTCTACTTCTTCTCTCTCTCTCCTTCTCTCTCTCCCCCTCTTCTCTCTCTCTTCTCTCTCTCTCCCGTCCTCTGTGTGTGTCCTATGTGGGATCTCACCAGAACTCAGTTGCCACCCTGATCTCAGCCTTCCAGCTTCCAGAACTGTTTGAAATAAATGCCTGTCGTTTAACCCACCCAGTCTATGGTATATAGTCAGAGCAGCCTGAGCTGCCTAAGATGCTCAGACTATCTGATAATAGAGTTAAAATTGCTACAAAACTAGCTGAGTGATCTTCAGCGGTTTAAAAAAAAAAGTTGCAAAAGGAGACTCCATGTTCTGTAAGATCAGGGCTATCTAAACAGCTGGGCTTTAAATTATCCAGAAGCGGCCGTGGTGAAGGGTGTCGAGGGCCCCCCGGGAAGGAGGCGCAGTCTGCCTCAGCGGCCCGACACCTCCGCACACGGCTGGCGCCTCTCACCCAAGGGGCTGCGGCTCCGCTCTGCGTGGGTCCTCTGCCAGCCGTGAGTTGAGCCGCTGAAAGGCATCAAACAGGCACACCGGCCTTCGTCCAGAATGTCGTTTAATGGGGTTGGTGTGGTTGCCCTCAGGTGAAGATAGAGCATCATTTGGATGAAAATATAACTGCGTTTTTAACACTAGGTCTGAGCGGAATATACTACAAAATGACAAGTCACCAGAATAAAGTGTCCTTCGGTACGAATGCAAAGTACTGAAACAGTTTTCGAGTAATTCAGGCCTTGGACCCGAAGAGGGCTGAGGAGGTTCCCCCCACAGGTCCCCTTGCTTGGAGGGTGCCTCATCCCACCAGCAACAACTCGTGTGTCTGGTTTGCTTCGTGTGGTTCTGTTTTGTTGGCCTTCTAAGAAAAATGGGGGAAGTTCAATAATTTACTGAGCAAAAGAGCTGTTGGGAGAGAGGCCTGGGACAAGCGGAACCAGGTCTGGACTGGGAGCGGAGGAGTGTCTTGGGGGCAGGGAAGCGCCGGGGAGCCGAGGAAAGGCGGCCCCTCCCCGGGAGCCGGAGAAGGACTGGCCGCTCCCAGTCTCCCTGGACTGGGTGTCTGCACAGCCTTGTTTCCCTCAGAACTAAGTTCCCTCCCACCCCCTAGCTCTGAAGGTGTGTTGCTTGAAAGCCACTTAGAACTCTCTGGAAGGTCCTTCATCAGAAGAGGGACATGAGCAGAAGGGGAATGGCCCCCTGACTCTGGGAGGCACTGAACCAAGTCAGACACGCCCAGTCCCACCCAGGCACAGGCCCAGCGCCTGCCAGCTCTGACCCAGAGGATCTGAGGGCCGTGCAGACAGGCGGATGGGGCCTGAGAGTGAGGCCCCAGTCCCCTGCAGGTCTCCAAGAAGATGTGAGAGGGGCCATCGCTCGGCCAGGGCAGACTGTTGTTTGGGCCATGGGCCTGTCTTGATTTCTAACCTTGAAACGGTTAGACACAGTCTTGGCCCTGGTCCCACAAGTCAGTGGGTCCGACTCTGTCTTACAGGAATAAGTTTACCATCTACAATGGCATTCCAAAAGCTCTGCATGCATGCGTGCTCAGCCACTCAGTCATGTCTGACTCTGTGACCTCATGGCCTGTAGCCCACCAGGCTCCTCTGTCCATGGGATTCTCCAGGCAAGAATACTGGAGTGGGTTGTCATGCCCTCCTCCATGTTGGGAGGAGGAGGTTGGGATCTTCCCAACCCAGGGATTGAACCTGAGCCTCCAGCTTGGCAGGCAAATTCTTTACCACTTGAGCCACCAGGAAGCCCTAAGAGCTTGAGCTTTCTAAAGCCTACAAGCTCCACCTTAAGCTACAGCCCTGGAAACAACCTGTTCCTTCCAACCACAAGACCCAGGTGCTGGGGGCCAGCCTCTCACTCTGGGACCCCAGACTTCCAGGATCCACGCCCACTTGGGAAGAACAGTCTGAGCAGCACTTTTTTCGCCAGCCTGTGATAAAGTATTTCCTCTTCATTGTTCCCTCTACATATTATGTCTTGAGTACATAGTTCCCTTTGACAAAGGAGCCTTTAAAAGCCCCATAAAAGACAACTTGAAAGAGACACATGGTTATTTCCTTGATGGGGATATTTATAAGGACTCAGGCTGTGACAACAAAAACATTTGTTCCTTGTTCTAATAGCTTGAGGAGTGGCTTTCCACCTCATCGTGCATTATCTGGGTCTCTAAATCAGGATCGGGAGGAGGGATGCTGTCCTGAGAGGCAGGGAGCCTGGGTCCGGGAACCGGCTCTGTGACCTCAGGCTGACTGGGTGGTCTTTACTGCTAGTTGCTCAAACTGTCTTGGCCTCAATCTCCTCTGCTATAAAATGGAAATAATACGCTCTCTGTCTACATCACCACACCCAGACAGGCTTTGTCACAACCATCATCCCTCCCATCTATTTGTCCAAAAGCCCGTTCATTCTAAAAATCATTTAGTGTCCCCTAAGAAGCCCACATGACCTCCCACCTTTTCCTCTTAAGATTTAAGCCTGAATTCTAAAGTTGCTCCTTGGGTTACTCACTTTTCCTGGGTTCTGTTTATTTTACTTTTGCAAATCTATGTTTTATGAGGGGGGTCTCAGTCAGGAACTCAGAAGCGTAGAGAGAAAACTCCTTTTCTTCCCAACACGGGCACATTCCTTTACTGGGGCCTTGTACCTGCTGTTCCTTGGCCTGAAACGCTTTCCCTAAAAGGCTCCCTCAGGGCTTTTTCCCTTCAGGACTCCCTCATCCCCTCCAACCATCTTATCTGTGAGGCCTCCCTTGCCTATACTGAGTCAGATAGAGAAAGACAAATATTGTATGACATCACTTAGATGTGGACCCTAAAAAAATGATTGTAGAAACGAACTTTACTTTCAAAACAGAAATAGAGTCACAAGATGTACAAAACGAATGTATGGTTACCAAGGCGGAAGGTAGGGGGAAGGAATAAATTAAGAGATTGGGATTGACATATACACACAACTATATATTGAATAGATAACTAATAAGTCATCTGTGTATATAGCACAGTGAACTCAACACTCTCTTAAGGACCTATATGAAGGAATCTAAAAGAGAGTGGCCCTGTGTAAGAACCTGCCTGCCAATGCACAAGACATAAGAGACGCAGGTTCTATCCCTGGATCAGGAGGATCCCCTGGAGAAGGGAATGGCAACCCACTCCGGTATTCTTGCCTGGAGAATCTCACAGACAGAGGAGCCTGGCAGGCTACAGTCCATATGGTTGCAAAGAGTTGGACAGGACTAAAGCAGCATAGCACACACTTATGTGTATATATAACCGACTCACTTTGCCGTACAGCAAGAACTAACGCAACACTGCAAATCAACTATACTCCAATAAGAATTAATTACAAATAAAATAAACCGGGAGACTTCTCCAGCCCCACACCTCCTAGGCCTTTCTTCCGCCATCTTTAGCACTCAGAAGCATCAGGTGTGCCATAATCCTAACTTGTTTTTCTTACTAACAATCTGTCTCCCTCTCATTAGAATAGAATGGGGGCATAGAATTTTATGGGTTTTTTTATACATGGCTCTATTCTCTGCAGCTTAGAACAGCACCTGGAATATAACAGGTGCTCAATAAATACATTCTGAATGAACAGATCTTTTTTCGACCTATAGAAATTATTCCTGTTTTCCTCTTTGTCTATGCTTTCCTCTGTTTCTTCTGTCCAATAACTTCTGCCCAATCGGACCGATCATCTAGGTTTAAACTGCTTTCATCTAGATTATAATAAAACATTTGCATATTGCTTGGTTTAATAAATATTTCTTGACTCCCTACTATTTAGACCGTTCTAGAGGCAAGGCTATAGGAGCCAGTGTCACTGCTCAGCTCACACCCCTTGACCCCGAGGAGATCAATAGCCATAATTAATCCCTTACTGGCCAACAGCTTCCCACCTCTATTTAGCTCATGGTCTCTCATCTCAGCCAGAGTGCCTTCTCTGACACAGAATTTGCATGCTCCGTTCAGTTACAACCAGAAATGCAGGGTTAATACTTCTGGAGGCATAAGTTAGTGGATCAGTGTCCCAGCCTCCAATTCACAGGACACAGTTTCTTGAGGGCCCCACGGGAACTGAGCCCCAGCTTTCCCCAGCAGTGATCCACTTATTAATACCCCCTCTTGTTGGATTTTCTCTCTTATGTCTCACACTGTCATTTCCTCACCTGTGTTTCCTGGGTTCATCCCCCAGCTCAGCTCCCTGCACCCAGGTCCTGATCTCAGGTTCCCAGGAGTTGGGGAAGGAGGAAGGGAAAACCTGGCTGGTTGCTGTGTTCAGTTGGACTGGAAGACCCATGGGTTCTAAGAAGTACCCAGGCTGCTGCCAGCGAGCAGAGATCTCATGTCTCCTGCGCTGGAAGGTGGCTTATAACCTGAACAGCAGCAGAACATCAGTGCTGGGAGGTTTCCTGGATGACCCTGCAGCAAACCTGCCAAGTGCTTACTACAATTATACTCTCAGTTGAACAGGAAAGTCTGAGCCGGAAAGAAGAATCCTAAGTGCATACTTGTAGCCATGCTCTTCGAGGGCTGTGGCTCCAGAGATGACCAACATCCATTCCCACCATGGTCTTCCACCCTCTCCTTCACATCCTCTTCTCTCTTCATTCCTTCCTCCTGTCTCTTTTCCTCTTTCTCTTCCTCTAGAAAAGTGGGGTCTGGAGGGATGGAGAGATTGAGAATAGTCCTACGTAATAGGCTGCAAAGGATGAGATTCCTAAATGGGTCAGTACCTTGGTGATTCATGCCGAGGTGGACAACACGGCAGCTTAGCAGAGAGAAGAGCAACTGGATCATTCCAAGCACAGCCCTGTGGAATGTCCCAGAAATGACAAGAGTCACTGAGAGGCATCAAGCCGAGCACCAATACCAGCAGTGTCACCATCTATAAAATGCAGCTAAGACGGTTCGATCACACTATCACAGATCATAAATCCAAACTGCAATTAAAATGCAAAAGAGAAGATGCCAGCTTACATGGAACCCCAATGGAAAATTGCTCTTGTTTAGGGGTTTTTTTTTCCTTTCTCTTTCTTGGTCTACTGCCATTTGAATGGATAAGAGCACAGGTCTGAGTTTGGCTTTCTGATTTGCTCTGGGGCATTTTTGACATTGGCTTTTTTCCTCTTTATTTTTTTAGTTTCATCCGGTACAGAGGCAGGGGGTGGCAGTTCCCTGGTGGCTCAACTGCCGACTAATGCAGGAGATGCAAGAGATATGGGTTCAATCCCCAGGTTGGGAAGGTCCCCTGGAGGAGGGCATGGCAAGCCACTCCAGTATTCTCGCCTGGAAAATCCCACGGACAGAGGAGCCCAGCAGGCTACAGTCCTCGGGGTCACAGAGTTTGACACAACTGAGCATACACACACACAGAGGACAGGGAGACAAGAAGCGGAGAGCTGAAAGGTTCAGGGCATCAGAGATCTAAGTCCTGATTCAAAGCAGACATGCTGACAAGCAGTTTTCAAACAGTGGCCCAGGAGCTCTGATGAGGCATCTCACGGCCGCTGGGAAGCAGGGACAGATGATTCTGATTTTCCACACCTATTCTATTTGATGCATCAGAGTTCTCTGAAGGATTTGGTTTGAGGGGAAAAAAATCCCCTGCCAACATTAAATCTGAAAAGCATTTATATTTTAATATATCCTTTATATAAAGTGATACTCCATTAAGAAAAAAAATGCCTCCTCCTGATCAATAAGCTTTATTCCTGAAATGTGAGGGAGACAATTTTTCTTATGTCAAATTGAACTCACAAGAATACACTTTGGATGGGAGTTGGACAACTGCTTAATTAACTTTTTCACTGCAACCATCTCCCATTTGGAATTTAGAATTTATGCAATTATCCAGAGACTTCTAAAAGTCACTCACTATATGACTGTAAGATGTTTTCAAGCACACCTCTCTTCATAAAAGCAGAATGGATGACAGATGTTTTGGACTAGAGTTAACTTGCCCATGACATCTCCAGTGAGAAAAATTAATAGTGGAGATATGAGTAATGATATTAGGCAGGGTAAGTTATGCTACACCAATGTAACTAACAAAAACCCCAAATCTCAGTGGCCTAACAAAGCCTTCACTCCTCACTCATACACTTCTGATGTAGGCTGGGGGACTCTCCAGGACAGACTGCTGTCCCTGTCTTTGCATCCGTCCTTGAAGAAACAACGGGCTTGTTGCCACTGGCCAAGATCTTGTGCCCAAGCAGCGTCCCTTGACCTCAAATTCTTACAAGTATCCTCAGGAGTGTTTAAAAATTCTTTAAACAAGCATCTGAGCAGGAAGAGTCTCAGCTGCTGCAGCGCTATTGTTTTATATTATTTATGATAGCTATTGTGATTATCAGAATTTATAGCAGTCATTAGGCAGCAGACACCGTGGTGCTCTCAGCCAGCAATCTGTCACTCTTCTCGGTTGAAGGGAGAAGAAAGGACATGGGCAGTTACAGGGCACCCAAAGCTCCGGGTAGTCTTGTGCTAAGAATGATGCAATCTTCCTCCCAGAGAGCCGGTGAGACCTTGATAATGGAAAGAGAGAGAGAAAGAGAGGGAACAAGGAAAAAGGAACAAGAACAAACGAAGGAGACCAGGCATGCTGTCAGAACTCAGAGAGCCACAGCACTGGAGATGAAAGGAGATGGTCACAGCACAACCCGGGTCCAGGTGTCTGAGAAGTTGGTTGTACCCTGAGCAACCAGCTACAAAGGGTGTCTGCATTCACAATAAACATCAAAACTAGGGATGCCAAAAGGTGTTTGTTTGTTTTCAAGGCAACAAGCAACACTGGCTCCTCGATCCTGATTTAGCATTCACTGTTCAGCACCCACATTTGCCCTCTGACTCACAAACTAATAAAAGGAAGACCTCACCTGGTGAAGAACACAACTGCATAGAGCTGGAGCCATCCGTGTCGGACACCACCATTAACTTCACAGGTTAATTTTAATGACTGTCAATCTGTGGGGAAACATTCTTTAGGAATACAGATTCTCTTGTCTTACCTGAACCACTCACAATCTTCCTCTTAGCCCACACATCCATGGGTAAAAAAAAATGCAACAAGCTATTTGTCATCCTGAGGTTGTAACAACTACGATGTCAATACTAGGACATCCCTTCATGTTTGCAGAGAAGGTTTTTTTTTTAATCTGTTTCAAAGTGCTTACAACCCATTATCTCATTTGATTTTTATGAGAACTCTCTACAATGGGCCATTATGCTTCATTTTCAGGACCCTGCGCTAACTCCCCAAGGAGAAGGATCATTTCTTACTGAAGCAACCAATCTGCAGACCGAGCGCAGTGGCTGCTACAACCAACTGCTCAAAAATGTTTACAGAAAGAATTAGCAAATGAGGGAATGTGTGAAAGTTACTTCTGTTTGAATAATGAGAACAGTGAAGTCTGTAGAAAGCCACATTTACTTATGTTCATGGTGCTATGTGGTGGCAGAAGCTGGTATTGTGTCTCTTAGATCTGTGCTCTTCGCACTTACATAAATCTCACTGTAGAAATATTGCTCATTACACAAAACTTCAAATAAGAAAACCCGATCCAATGTGCACATAGCAGGGACAAGCTAATCTAATACAAAGCATTATTCTATTTTTTTAATTTGAGTTCTATTTCCTATCAGCTGATATGGTGTAAGGGCTACCTACAAGCCAGTTCTACTTTTCATTGTTGAAGCTGATGTTTTAATATACCCATTTGTTGTTGTTTAGTCACTAAGTCACGTCCCACTCTTGTGACTCCATGGACTGTAGCCTGCCAGGCTCCTCTGTTCATGGGATTTCTCAGGCAAGAATACTGGAATGGGTTGCCATTTCCTTCTCTAGGGGAATCTTCCTGGATCAGGGATTGAACCTGCATCTCCTGCATTGCACACAAATTCTTTACCACTGAGCCACCTGGGAAGCCCCCTAATATATTCATAGTAATTGATGAAGTGTGACAGACAAACTCACAGAAGTGTGCTGAGCCTTCTGAAGAAAATGCCTTTGGTTAAAGAGGCACAGAGCAAAGAGCTAAAGAACCTCTTGATGAAGGTGAAAGAGGAGAGTGAAAAAGCTGACTTAAAACTCAACATTCAAAAAACTAAGATCGTGGCATCTGGCCCCATCACTTCATGGCAAATAGAAAGGAGAAAAAGTAGAAGCAGTGACAGGTTTTATTTTCTTGGGCTCCAAAATCACTGTGGACAGTGACTGCAGCCATGAAATTAAGACACTTGCTCCTTGGAAGAAAAGCTACAACAAACCTAGACAGCATATTAAAAAGCAAAGACATCACTTTGCTGACAAAGATCCATATACTCAAAGCTATGGTTCCTCCAGTAGTCATATACAGATGTGAGAATTGGACCATAAAGAAAGTTGAGCGCTGAAGAATTGATGCTTTCAAATTGGGTTGCTGGAGAAGACTCTTGAGAGTCCCTTGGACAGCAAGGAGATTAAACCAATCAATCCTACAGGAAATCAACCCTCAATATTCATTGGAAGGACTGTTGTTGAAGTTGAAGTTCCAATACTTTGGCCACCTGATGCGGAGAGCCAACTGATTGGAAAAGACCTGATGTTGGGGAAAGATTGAAGGCAAAAGAAGAGGATGGCAGAGGGTGAGATGGTTGGATGGCATCACTGATTCAATGGACATGAACTTGAGCAAACTGGGAGACAGTGAAGGACAGGGAAGCCTGGCGTGCAGCAGTCTGAGAGGTTGCAGAGTCAGACATTACTTGGCAACTGAGTAAAAACAAAGGGGCCCAGAGGAGACAGGCTAAGAGAGAGAAAGGAGAGACAGTGGAGGGGTGGAAGTGGGAAGGAAGGAAGGAAGAATGGAGGGAGGGAGGGAGAGCAGGAGGAAAGGAGGAAGCCGACAGGTTCTTCTGGGCTTGTGCCTGCAGCGTGCCATGGCCAGGAGCATGGGAGACACCCAGTGGTGTTCGCCCACATCAAGTTTCAGTGGGCTCTTCCATATTAAAATATTTGTTTGCCATCCAGGAGTGCAATACTTATTTGTATTTTGGTTTTTTGACTTGATTTTTTAAAAATATTTAACTCCTTACTTACAGTAGAATTTAAATGAGAACTTTAAAAACAAACCGGATTAGAAAGTACAGTGGGAGAACCTAGTAATGATTGGGTTGTGCTTGTTTCTTATTCAACACTTGGAAACAAAATTCCTAGTGAGCTAAAAGTGGTCACTGAGGAGTGTGCACCTTTAATTGGCTCATTAGAAACGCAGTCAACATGTTTCACCCTCGAAATGAGAGAGAAGTGTCTCAATTACCCAGCAAGTGCCTGCGTGTGCCACAATTAGCTAATTATTGAGGACATTTTTTTCTGCGCTTGATCAGTCAGGCAGTCCCTAGAAAAGAGGATGCTAGCATCAAAAATCCAAATCCAGAATTTTCAGAAGTTAATTTTGATTTGCATGTTCAAGAAACAAATATTAGTATTTGGGGTGGGGGGTATATATTCCTAGTCACTGATCACACTTGGTTTAGGATATTATTGTTTGAATTAGGAACAAACATCATAGATTTTTACAGCTATCAGAGAAAATTGACTCCTATCACTAGAGACATTTGCACGGAAGTAAGAAATTATCTGAACAGGCAATTGTTTCAAAACTTGTCACATCTTCCACTTGTTTTCCTAAGGCTTCATTTATCTTCCTAAAAGCCCCTTATTTTCCCAAAAGCACCCTTCCCCTTCCTCAATTAGGATGGTGTGTGAGCCCCAAATTCTATCTGCCTCTTTGAGTCACATTTTTCATGAGCTCCCATTTACCTACATAAATAAACGTTGTCTTTTCTCTTGCTAATTTGACTGTTATTGATTTAATTCACAGGCCCTCTTTACCTTCACATAAGAGGTTGAGAGAAAGTTTTCCATCCTAAACATTATCTAGATTTTTGTTCTCATTTGATCATTGGATTTGTCATACATGTGTGTTAAATGTGATCAAGTACATTTTATGGATCCATTGAGATGATCATGTGTAATTCAATACATTAACTGAATCATTGCTTTAATAGATTTTTTTTCTTTCTAGATCATTTATTTAATAGATATTATCTATATTTGCATCCTTAGGTTTAATCCTACTTGATCATTGTGGCAGAAGCTGCTAACTGTCCACCAAAATTTATTCTCCCTACATCCAGAGTAAAAGAGTGGAAACTGGGGCTGAAGCAGCTGAGCTATAGGCAAGAAAGTGTGGGTAAGTGTTTAAAAAGTGGTCCCTGTATTGGGGGAGCCATGATTCATAGCATTTGCCAGTTTCTGTGCTGTTGTTACACTATTGTCAATTTCAAGCCACCAGTGTGATATCACTAAATAAAGAACTGGGAGAGATTTTCCCAGCATGCCATTGTCTAGAGATCATATTTTCCAGTGTCACTTGCAGTTAGATGCACACACAGTGGGGGAATCTAGATGACTAGAGTCTTGCCAACAATATGAGAAGGAAATTGACGTGTGAAATTTCTTTTACCTTAAGATAGTAATCAAACAAATCACACAGCCTCTTTTTCTTTTTCTGTCACCTGGAACCCATGGTGACCCATTTTTCACCATGTAGATGATACTGATGTTCTAGTAAAAGTAGGATCCCAGACCAGTAGTGCTGTAATTACCCGGGCATTTTTTTTAAGGTGAATTCTCAGGGCCCACTCAAAATCAACTAACTAGAAAGTCTGAGGGTGAGAGCCAGCAGTCTGGATTTTTTAAGGCTCTCTAGGTGACTTCCGAGTTCCACTAAAGTTTGAAACCCACTTCCTAAGCAATAATGAAACAACGTAATTGAAGGAACCCGGGTTCCTGGGTGAACAAAAGGAACAGCCAGCAAGCCTGGAGCCTTGTAGCATCAACATGAAAGAGGAATAAATGCCTATGTTCTTTAAGCCACTGAGGTCTTTTTAGTCCATCAGCTTTGCTTCACTTTAATTAATATAGCTTTGATTTTTTTCATCAGCACTGAATTTGATTGGATAATAGTTTACTTATGATTTAATCTACCAAAATTCCATTGAATACTTCTGCATTTACATTTATCATGTATCTATTTCCTTTATATCTGCCCTAGTCCAGTTTTCCTTTTGAGGTTATACTGGCCATTGTCATTTGTCCATTGCTTTATTTCTCATCTGCACACCATTCCTCATTCAGGATCTCTTATGACTATCTCCAAATCCAAGTCTGACAGTCTTGGTGTGGGGCCTCTGTTCCATGACAATATGGGTCAGAGTCCCTCACCTGCCAGCAGCCAGCCTGGTCCAGTTTCTGGCGATGGGGCCGCATCTGTGGCTTTCTACCTCCCAGGCCTCCTGCTAGCCCTAACCTGGTGGTGGTTAGAAGAGATTTTCTTTTGGGTATTTTAATAACATTAAAGAGAATAATCATAATTCCCTACAGCAACCATGACTTAGAAATGCAAGTCATTAACTGGATATATTATATTTCCAAGTCTGATTCTTCTTAACCATCATTTAACATATAGATTTTTTTTACTAAGATGTATACTCAGAGAGAGCAAAGTATCTTGATCTTATGACATGTTTGCTCCACCTGACTCATTTACGGTGCACGTGTGCATGCAAATCTCTTCAGTCATGCCCAACTCTGTGGGACCCCATGGACTATAGCCCTCCAGGCTCCTCTGTCCATGGAATTCTCCAGGTAAGAATACTTGAGTGGGTTGCCACGCCTTCCTCCAGCGTATCTTCCCAGGGATCGAACTCATGTCTCACATCTGCATTGCCAGGAGGGTTCTTTTCCACTAGCACCACTTGGGAGACCCTTATTTACAGTAACTGTATGCAACAGATTATAAATGTGTTTTAACATTTCATTCCTTATTTTAACTGAGAAAGATAATGACCAGTTCAGGACTTTGGCTTTCACAAAATTCTTACAAAATACTATGCATTCTTACATTTCCATAATGTAAGAACAGATCAAGAAATCAAGGCTTACAATTTTTCTTTCTACATTTTGAGCCTATGCTGTCTCCTATATTTGGGCATTTCCCTGATGGTATTAATTTCTTCTATCACACATCTGCCCCTTTTGCTTTCCCACTGCCAAGACTATTGAGATGATCTGCAAACACGTCTTCTTTGCTCATTGTATTCCCCCTCCAAATGATGTTACCATCTACTACCTACTTCTAACCACACACCTATGTTGCTGATAATACTTTAAAGTCCCCACATTCACCAAATGCCTAAAGAATGCACTCTCAGTGTCAAATTCAAGGCCCTCAAAGGCCTGACTTATCTCTCTAAGTTGTACCCAAATCCATGTGAGCCCAAGAGGACGCGTTCCCATTCCATGCATTTAACACTGCCTTTCTACTCACCTCTAACATCCTTGTCTACCACTGTTTATAGACATCAAAGTCCCACCTGTCCTTTGAAGATCAGGTCAAATGCTCTGCCTGACATCTGTCTTCCATAAATGTTCTAGCTGACAGTTGTTTCACCTTCTTCTGAAATCCTATAACATTTTATATCTCCCTTCTGGCAGTTTGCAGTGTTTTACTTTGTACTTTTGCTCTCTGTGTCACTTCTGCTTTTGTACACCGATTTGGGTCACACACCCTAATATCATGGGAGGTGCTCATGAGCTGAGTATATAAACTCATGTATTTTTTTAGTTACATGGGAAAAAGTCACCATTTGCAACCCTAACCACCACTGTAGTTTACTCAAGTCAGATTAGAGATGCTGAGAATTTGATACAGGGCATATTCACAAAATTCAAATTTCATAGCTTCTGGCAGTTCTTTATAACCATGAAAGGTATCTCAAGGTTAATAATCAATTTATTTAAATTTAGCAAAGTACATTGGTGAGTTTTTAGATATGCAAATAATGGCTATTATAGAAAGAAGTTTTACCTAAGGCTGATTTTTAATGAGTCTCTGTTACTCAAAACATTTCTGTCTTATTTTTTACTGTTTGGTGCTCGGCACAGTAAAATTTTTCCAGATCCCAACAATCTGAGTTCTGGACTTCCTCCATTCCCTTCAGTCTCTCCTTCCAAACTAGCCAGTTCTTTCCTGAATTCATCTCATTCTTGCAATAACTTGATAATGGCAGCCAATAAAAACCAACACACGCTCCTAACACACTGCTTTTTGATCTTGAACTTTGGAACAAGAGGTACAGTAGACACAAGATCTAACTTCAAGCTTTTCATGGTGATAGTTTTACCAAAAACACTGTCACTGCAAGAGACAGAACTCCAGGCTTTCTGTCCGTAATGCCAGCTTTCTCACCACTCAACTTCTAAGCCAAGTTCACACAACCTCAGTTCTTAACAATAGTATGCTGTTTAAATGATACAGGAATCCGTACCTCAAAATCCACACTAGCTGCTCCAATATACAAATTCCAAACATCTCACAATAAAAGCCTATTTCTCATTCACATGAAGTCCAGTGGCTGCCAGGAGAGAATTCTATTCCATGTAGTCAGGCAGGGACCCAGAGGGACAAAGGCTCCAGCATCTTCTACACAAGGCTTGCATCACTTCTGTGGTTACCCTGTATGTTATCATCACCTGGAATGTGGGAGAAGAAAAGGTGGACTCATACAAAAGATTTTAGGGAACAGGGCTGGGTGGGGGGTAGAAATATATATATATATATAATTTCTCTCTGTACAGCCTATCAGCCAAAACTCTATTACCTGGCCATAACTAACTCCTCGGCTGCCTTACAAAGGTAGTCTGGACGTGGACAAGGAGGAAGAGGAGCCAGGTTTACTGAATCCATCATCTGTGTCATTGATATGGTGACTCGTGGATCTGCAAGGAAATGTGTAACTGTGGCCTGAGAAGCAACGTCTTAACATGGAAAGAGCTTGGTCCTGATTGACATCAGGCCCATCGAGGCTTCAATCTAGGCCTAGGTACTTATTATGTATGTGACTTCGACTGTTTTTATGAACTTCTCTGAGACTTATTTCTTCATCTGTGAAATGGAGCTATAGCACCTATTTCATGTAGAACTGTGATGAAAAGTAAAATAATATATTTAAGAACTTAACAAAGAAACTGCCAAAGACATACATTAGTATTTATATCAGAATTATTGAAAGAATTGTGTGAGGAATCAGAAGGACAACCGGACATCAGTTCCACATTCCTTATCTAAACAGCAACTTTTAACTTAGACCTGGTATTTATGAAACTTCCAATCAGCAAATAATTTCTTCCTAGGATGAAGAAACACTTAGGCTTCCAAGAGCCAGTGAAAGGGAATTTAAAAGAGCTACATAAAATATAAATGTTGCTCCACAAATGTTCCAAGTAGAACAAAACAATGTCATGTGAAATACTTGCATAAGGATCAGGTTTTATAATTTGCAGTGATGGACCCCAAAGGTAGCAGAGCTGGTTTCTTCGTGGGCAGAGCTCATGTGTTTGAAAGCTTGCTCATGACAAGACAAAATTATTAGAGTCCAAAACAAAAACGTTTTCCATCTTCCATTTGCAAATAAAAAAACTCCCTCTATGAGCAAGAGCAAACTTGGAACACTACATACTCAAGTGTGACCACAGCTTCGGGTGTCTCTATGAATCTCCAGAAAAAAGTTCGCAGCATGAAACTGACCTGTAACTACATCCTGCCCAGGAGTGTCACTGCCTCTTCGCTCCAAAGCAATACATCATTAATGTTTTTCCTCCTCAGTTTGCCACATTTAACCCTCAATCCTCATTTTTTAAAAAATATCCCTGAAAGATCCAAACTTCACAAAACTGGAAACAACGCTAGAAAGTTCCAAAGAATCAAATAGAATATAGTATGTGTGGATGTATAATGTGTGTGTGTGTAATGAATGATCAAGAGGGACTTCCCTGGTGATCCGGTGGTTAAGAATCCACCTGTCAGTGCAGGGAACACAGGTTCAATCCCTGATCCAAGAAGATTCCACGTGCCATGGGGCAAATACTGAGCCCGGGCACAAGTACTGGAGCCTGCGCGCCCGAGAGCCCATGCTTCACACAGAGAAGGCACCACAGTGAGAGGTCCACCCGCTGCCACTAGAGGAAGCCTGAGTGCAGCAACAAGGACACAGTGCAGCCAAAAAGTAACCATAATACTTTAAAAAAAAAAGAGTGACGAAGAACACGGACTGGGCTTCCTGGAAAACAAACCCAAATTATTGATTTAAACATTAGCTCATTTGGATGTGGAATTACATGCACTCTAAGCAGTTACTATATAGAGATTTTATTATCCATATTGAAATTTCAGGAAGATCGTTTTCCAGAACCTAGTTTCTCTTTTCTGTCTGTTAGTCTGGGCTGTTTAATTCTTGATTTGGGGTAAGAATGCTTACTCATGCCCAGATGCTGTTGTTTTTTTTTCCATTTGCCAGTAGAGAGATAGAGGCGGTGCTTGGACATGAGGGAGGCGGAGGATGCGGTAGTGTTTGCTTTCTTTCTCTATTTTGGTGGTAATGTCCAAACACAGTTACTAAATTTATGAAACTATTTTGACTTAAGAAAATCATAGTTTTTCCCTGCTTCTTTCTCATGGCTCAAAGTTTAAGGTCTATTTGGGATCATCTACTGACCATGATTGGCGTTGAATGATCTTAAAATACCAACTATCTAAACATAAAGTTAAGAACTGATATCTGAGTAACATTCTGGCCAGAGCCAAAAATGAGTCCCAAAAGGACGTGAACGTGAATTCATTCTGGTCACGGTAAGTCAGAAAATACAGCCAACAGAGTGGGGGCCTCCCTGGTGGTCCACTGGTTAAGAATCTGCACTTCCACTGCAGGAAACACGGGTTCAATCCCTGGTCAGGGAACTAACATCCCACATGCTTGTGTGGCCAAAAAGTGGAGTGAGCCTCCCCAAGTACCATACAGAGTAGGCAGGCAGCTTCAAGGTCAACCACTTGGCAGTCAGGCAGTAAGAGCTTCACTCAGGTTGGTTATACCCAAAATTTATTGTTAATAAATTGAGGAATCCCTAGTCACTGAAGACTTTAATCTGTATGTGTATGTGTGCTGCGCTCAGTCATGTCTGACTCTGCAACCCCATGGACTGCAGCCCTCCAGGCTCCTCTGTCCATGGAATTCTCCAGGCAAGAATACTGGAGTGGGTTACCATTTCCTTCTCCATGGGACCTTCCTGACCCAGGGATCAAACCTGTGTCTCCTGTTTTCTTTACCACTTGAGCCACCTGGAAAGCCCTTAATCTGTATAAGAGTTAAGAAATAACCCCCTCATGAAACATTCCTTTCCAGCACCTTACACCTGTTAGGACTTTTTAATGACTGTATTTCATTTTTTTCTTCATAAAAATCCTATGGAATTTCTTATCAGGCATCACTGTCTTTATTCACAGGTGGTAGACATGAAGTCTCTTAAATTTCCAAGGTTATAGAAAGATTCAGAGCTAGAACTCAGCTCTCTTAATTCCAAGCCCAGGGATTTCAAGCAGTTGTCACTCTCCTATTAAGGGAAAGGGACCTCCATTCTTCTCGAATGTACTATGATGTTCAATCACACTTGAGTTCCACTAAAATCCCAATTTTCTGGGTGCCTGTTATTCCAAGGAGCCTGGGTTTGAGGCCAAGGATACAGAAATCAAGGCAGAAGAAAAAAAAGCAAGGTATCATGTCATTTGTCCTAATTACATGCATCTGATTTTTGCAAGACCTTTAGGAATCCCTCAAATTGTTTGACTCATTTCAACAAAGTAATATAAAAAGAGAATTTAGTCTTTCATACTAACATCCTGATCCCCCTCAGGCACACAGAAGAGGTAGATAAGGAAGAGAAGAGGTTCTAAGATGTAACATTGTAAGTTATCTGTGGCAAATTGTATTTTCCAGAGATGACCACAGCAATACCTACCACCCCATATGCTCTCCTTATCATGTGTGATGGACTGACGATTTGTGTCCCCCCAAGACCCATTTGTTGAAACCATAACCCTCAATGTGATGCTATTGGGAAATGGGCACTTTCAGAGCTAATTAGGTTTAGATGAGATTAGAGGGTAGAGCACCCTTGATGGGATTAGTGCCCTTATAAGTAGGAACAGAACCAGAGCTGCCTCCCTCTTCTATATGAGGACATGGCAAGAAGAAAGCCATCTGCAATCCAAAAGAGGGTTCTCACCAAGAAGTTGCCAGTAACTTGATCTTGGACTTCCCAGCCTCTGAAACTGTGAGGAATAAACGTCTGTTGTTCATGCCATCCAGTCTATCGTATTTTGTTCTAGAAACTGAGATAATTAAGATACCATGTAACCTTGACAGTTCTGCCATTAAGTGGTGATCTGTGGGGTTCCCATTCCCTTAAATATGGGCTAAAGTCCGGGACAGTAAAACCAGTAGGGTGCAGCAAGAGATAAAAGTGAAGCTATATGATTTCTGATGCTAAGTCATAACATGCCATACACATCTGCCTTACTTTCTTGGGATGTTCTCTCATAAAACCCAGCCTGCGTGCTGGGAGGAAGCCCAAACTATCACAGAGGGAGATTCAGTGAAGAGGCCACATGTACATCCATTGGTCGGACAAACCAACTGAGGTCCCAGGCAAAGGTGAGTATCCATTACCAGACAAGGGAGAGGTGCCTTCAGGTGATTCTAGTCTCTAACTATCGAGACACTCCCAGCTTAGCCCCTAAAAAACGTGGGACAGAGACAAACTATCCCCATTGTGCTCAGTCCAAATGACTAACCCACAGAACTGGTGAGCAGAATGTTCTATAACACTAAGTGGTTTGTTGTTGTTGTTGTTACTTAAAACAACATGAATTTATTAGCTGATAGTTCTATATAGGTCAGAGTCCAACTTGAGTTTCACTAGGATAAAACCAGGGTTTCATTTCATTTTTTTATTGGTATAACACTAAGTTTTGGGATGGCTGTTACATTAGTAGTAACTGGAGTATTGTCCCCAATAGGTGGAGGAATACTTGATCTGAGGGAAGACCCTAAACTAAATCTATACTCTATCTCATTTGAATGCAGACAGCTTCTCAGACTCTTTTCAAACAGGGGTGGAAAAATAACACAACTGCTAGATAAATGGCTGCCTAGCACATGGCAGAGGCTGCATTAATTTGCCAAAATATCCTACATCCAGCGGAGCCACTGCAACTGTGGTTACTACTTGGTTGTTTGAATTAAGAGTTGCATTACTATCCCCCAGAGGATATGGTATTTATTCTGATTTACTACGCAGGCCAGGGGTAGGGAGCTTGGAGGAGAGGTCAGGTTTGGAGATTTCCCATTGGCCTTCCCTTCTATGAGATCTCTTACCCTACACGCTGCTGCTGCTGCTAAGTCACTTCAGTCGTGTCCGACTCTGTGCAACCCCTTAGACAGCAGCCCACCAGGCTCCCCCGTCCCTAGGATTCTCCAGGCAAGAACACTGGAGTGGGTTGCCATTTCCTTCTCCAACACATGAAAGTGAAAAGTGAAAGTGAAGTCGCTCATTTGTGTCCGACTCTTCGCAACCCCATGGACTGCAGCCCACCAGGCTCCTCTGTCCATGGGATTTTCCAGGCAAGAGTACTGGAGTGGGGTGCCATTGCCTTCTCCGTTACCCCACATGAGAGTTCTGCCAACTGCCAACTCTGTTCCTTTGAATTATACATTCATGGATCAAGGAAATAACATCTGTGTGAGCTCACAGACCACGTGGACTCACAGCCAGTCCTGAGATGAGGCTCCATTCACAGCCAAAGGAGGACATGGTGACACCTTGGATCTCCAAGCACCAATGAGAGTCAGACTCTGCCCAACAATCCTCAAAAATCTAAGTATTCCATTTTCCTTGATGCAAGTTTTCCTAGTAAATGTCTGTAGATCCATTTGATGAAGAGGCCGAGAATTACTACTGATTAAATGTAACACAGAGCTGTCTTGGCCTCTCCTCCAATCAATGAGTCTTGAGTCTGAGGTCCAAAAACTTTGAGGCATGGGTCCAAAAACCGGGCAGTGGGTCTTGAGTTTTGTTGGGGTGATTACCCTTAGCTTCCTGATCATTTATCCTTCATTTACTTATTTATTTTGAATTTATCTGGCTGTGCCCTGTTTTAGTTGTGGCATATGGAATCTTATCAGAATCTTAGCTGAAGCATAAGGATCTAGTTCTCTGACCAGGGATCAAACCTGCCCCTGCATTAGGAAGGTGGACTCTTAACCACTGGGCAACCAGGGAAGTCCCTATTCTTAGTTTATTTTGTTCACTGTTACTTGAGAAAACAATGTCTTCTGGACTGTCTTACAGAATACTGTCAGGTATTGGATTTTCTGACTTTAATGGTTTACCCACTGTCATATTCCCACTTCTGTGAATCTTTTGACCCCCTCCTCTACCATCTGCCAGTAAATCTTAATTCTTACTATCATCAATCAACTCAACATTAGTCTTCTACTTACTCCTAATTTCCATTAGAAACTCAAAGGGCAGGATAGAAAAATAAAAACAAATACTTTGGGAAATAAGCTGATAGAATGCATAGATACAAGTAAAACAAATTCTCTAAGAAAATTTAATTTCTATTTCAATGTATATTGCTTGTCCCTATCTCTACAATTTGAGGAAGATGCCTACCTACTCACAACCAAATTCAATTTAATAGAAACAAATTGATAAAGAATCTTTATTTCCTTAGAAAACAAGAATATAGTCATCTTGGAAAATGTATCAAATGGGTCCTTTTTATTGAGAAATTGTGTCATTATTTGTTGCTGTCACAATGATAATCTAACAGAATGCCATCTGCCATATAAAGAATAATTGTCTTCCAAAGAACAGAGGATTTATAGATATGTAGCTAATACTAGAAACTTGCTGTAGAAACTGCAAAATTGTGAAATACCACCTTCTGCTCTGCAAAAATCAATGAAACAAATGTTTGCTTTTATCCTGGAGCAAAACTGGAATAATTTATTTCCTTGTCACTATTGGACTTGTTGCTGAAACAGAATCTGATTTCACCTTTGTGGGTGGCCTGGTCCTCCATTCTGGTTCTTGGTTAGCTATTGCCCAGTGAATCCAATTTTTAATCTCCATGGGCTAGCAGACTCTAGTGCCACCCCCTAGCTGAAACAGAGAATATCCAAAATTGCAACTGTCTCACTCTGTTTCAATCAAGCAGGAAAACAGAGTCTCACAGGAAGGTGCTGCTTAGACCTGTGAATCCGATTTTAAAATTCAGTGACTCTTAATTTTTCCTGAAAAGTTAGCTAGTGGGAGGCGTAAAGAGATATGGGGACTTCCCTGGTGGTCCAGTGGTTAAGAATCCGCCTGCCAATGTAGGGAACATGGGTTCTATCCCTGGTCTGGGAAGATCCCACATGCCTTGGGGCAACTGAGCCTGAGTGCCTAGAACTTGTGCTCCACAACAAGAAAAGCCACTGCAGTGAGGAGCCCATGGACCGTAACTGGAGAGCAGCCCCCACTCACCGCAACTGCAGAAAGCTGTGCAGAGCAACGGAGCCCCAGCACAGTCAAAAATAAATGCACACACAAATAAATAAATAACAAAGAAGAGATGTGGGCTAAAAGGACTTTATCCTCTGTGACCAGATTTGAAATTTTTTAGGTATATTTATCCTTTTTTAGGATAAATAAACACATGGACATCACCAGATGGTCAACGCCGAAATCAGATTGATTATATTCTTTGCAGCCAAAGATGGAGAAGCTCTATACAGTCAACAAACACAAGACCAGGAGCTGACTGTGGCTCAGATCATGAACTGCTTATTACCAAATTCAGACTCAAATTGAAGAAAGTAGGGACAACCACTAGACTATTCAGGTATGACCTCAATCAAATTCCTTATGATTATACAGTGGAAGTGAGAAATAGATTTAAGGGCCTAGATCTGATAGATAGAGTGCCTGATGAACTATGGAATGAGGTTTGTGACACTGTACAGGAGACAGGCATCAAGACCATCCCCATGGAAAAGAAATGCAAAAAAGCAAAATGACTATCTGGGGAGGCCTTACAAATAGCTGTGAAAAGAAGAGAGCTGAAAAGCAAAGGAGAAAGGAAAGATATAAGCATCTGAATGCAGAATTCCAAAGAATAGCAAGAAGAGATAAGAAAGCCTTCCTCAGAGATCAATGCAAAGAAATAGAGGAAAACAACAGAATGGGAAAGACTAGAGATCTCTTCAAGAAAATTAGAGATACCAAGGGAACATTTCATGCCAAGATGGGCTCGATAAAGGACAGAAATGGTATGGACCCAACAGAAACAGAAGATATTAAGAAGAGGTGGCAAGAATACACAGAAGAACTGTACAAAAAAGATCTTCACGACCCAGACAATCACAATGGTGTGATCACTCA
>SJYQ01006707.1:373178-397080 GCA_006410935.1 Redunca redunca | reverse complement strand
GAGAGTTGGACTGTGAAGAAAGCTGAGTGCCGAAGAATTGATGCATTTGAACTGTGGTGTTGGAGAAGACTCTTGAGAGTCCCTTGGACTGCAAGGAGATCCAACCAGTCCATTCTGAAGGAGATCAGCCCTGGGATTTCTTTGGAAGGAATGATGCTAAAGCTGAAACTCCAGTACCTTGGCCACCTCATGCGAAGAGTTGACTCATTGGAAAAGACTCTGATGCTGGGAGGGATTGGGGGCAGAAGAAAGGGGACGATAGAGGATGAGATGGCTGGATGGCATCACTGACTTGATGGATGTGAGTCTGAGTGAACTCCAGGAGTTGGTGATGGACAGGGAGGCCTGGTGTGCTGCGATTCATGGGGTTGCAGAGTCAGACACAATTGAGCGACTGAACTGAACTGAAATGAATGGATTCTGGAATCATTTTGGCTTGATTCTGGCAGGAAATGTTGTGGGAACAGGAGCAGACTTGGAAGAAGCACTGATAACTTCCCATCAGGTTCTCAATGTTGGTTATGAAAAGAAGCTAGTAAGAGATGGAGAGAACCCTTTGGCAAAACATAGAATCAAATTAATAGATTCTTTTAAAAACTACCACGATGCTGGACTCAGTGAACCTCAGGAAGGCAAAGAAGAACCTTTCAAAGGACTCTCTGTTTCCCAAATTACTTTTATCTTTCTTTAAGCTTCCGGAAAATGACATTCCTATTTCTGGCAAGATTCAAGTGAATTCTACTTGGGGCTAGTTGCCAAACTTAAATTGCTTTAGGGCTTGCTGTGATTGGAATTTTGCTTCCTTAGTAGCAGTACAATCAAATCCCTAAATCTTTATAGTAGTCATTATCAGAGATTCAGGACCTGACCACATAGCCAGCATGATGTGGGGGTTGCAAGAAGTACCTTAGCCTTCTTAGACCACTCTCATTAACACAAGATAATTTGGGGTCTTTTGACTCCTAGGGAAAAAAGGACATCGGTGGGGTGGGGGGTGGCCTACATCTCTGAACTGAGACATCCCAGTGGGTCTTGGGAGAGGACTTAATTAGTTACCATGGCTCTCAGCTCCATATGTATCCTGATGACATTCAGATTTGTCTTTTCCATCCCTTAAGACATTAGTGAGGAAGATGAAAAATGAATAGTCCTTGCCAAATACACAGTCCTTAGAGTTCTCAGAAAAATGAATGTTGTGTTTCCAAAATAAGAACTACCTCTGATAAAAGAAGATAAACTTGTTACTTCCCTCCTGTTCCCCTAATTCTCACTCTGCACACCCTGTCTTTGCTCTGCCAATCATTGTGTGTGTCGGTGTTTGGACATAGGGCCTGTAAATGGGAAGATGCTAAAAGGATTGATTCAGTGTCACCAAAGGACAGTAAACTGCGTGTCGAAAAGAGGTAGATTTCCAGGCTTAACACACCTGATGGAGTAATTTAAAAGAAGGAAAAGAAACAACCCATTGTGTAAAGCAGGAATGACTTTAGGTCAAAGTAACAGAAAATATAACTGTAAGAGTTGTAATTTGTTCTCAGAATTAGCTGACAGCTGTTTAGGGCTTGGGTCTCTAAGCTCTCCTTGACCTTTCACTCAGTTTCAAGATGACCATTGCAACTCGATTGGTGTTGTTGTTGTTGTTTAGTCCCTGAGTTGTGTCCAACTCTTTTGCAAACCCATGGACTGTAACCCTCCAGGCTCCTCCTGACCTTGGGATTTCCCAAGTAAGAAAACTGGAATGGGTTTCCATTTCCTCCTCCAGGGGGCCTTCCCAACCCAGAGATCAAACCTGCATCTCCTGCATTGGCAGGTGGATTCTTTACCGCTGAGCCACCAGGGAAGCCTTGCAACTCCAGATATCACATCCATATTCAATAAAGATGAGAACTTTCCCGGAAAGTTCTCTTTGGCTGAAACAGTATAACATGGCTGATCCTAGCTACAAGCAGGCTGTGAAAGAGTTTCACTCTCCTGGTCTCTGTAGTGGAAGGTGACAAAAGGACCATTTTGCCAACCAGTCAACAGTCTGCCACGTCCCCAAAGATATTTTCCCCAACAGCTCAGCCATAACAACGGTGCCATATGGCTGATCTTTCAGGATGTGTTTGAGTAAAAGAGGAGACTGTTAATAATTACACCAAGGAGAGACTTCCCTGGTGGTCCAGTGGCTGAGACGCCGCACTCCCAATGCAGGGCGCTCAGGTTCAATTCCTGGTCAGGGAACTAGATTCTACATGATGCAATGAAAGATCCTGCATGCCAAAATGAAGACTGAAGATGCTGCATGCTGCAAATAAGACCTGACGCAGACAAAAAAAATAATTTAAGAAATAATAAATTAATTAAAGATAAGTAATAAAACTTTAAAAGTAAAAAAAAAAATTTATGCCAATTAAATAGGAGCTAACAGGACTGTCCTGGGAAAGTGGGAGTATGTGGCCACCCCCAACATAGACAAAATGGTTTGAGAAAGTGGTCCCTCTTCCCTCAATAGTCTGACGGAGGAATGGAAAATCTGCTTCTCTGGTGAGTACAGTCTCTCAGTGTAGACCCAGTCTCTCAATGTCCTTTCCTGTTCATGCCTCTTCCTGCCCCCAGCTTTGGAGAAGGCCAGACCACTTTCCTACTGGAGGTTTTGTTAGGATCATTTGGCAACTAAAGCTCTGAGGCACTTTCTTCTCTTACTTCTGTGCAGGTGAAGCCTTTTAAGACATTTTGTTCCTACCTGCCACTCCGACTGTGGGAAAGAAGATGACATCATGCTGTAAGGTGAAGAGAGTCTCAGAAATGAGATGGTTTCGTCCGTTTACAGGGGAGAGGGGAAGGGGTGTCCCCGCCAACCCAAACTGATTTCATAGTATTTCCAAACAGAGATAAGCAAAATGTTTACCAATAGTATACGCTGAAACCTCTCATAGCATTTGACTTTTCCAGCCTGACTTCACACCTTTATTCATTCAAAAAGACAGAAAAATCATCTGGGAGTGAAATTTGTACTTGGCACCATGACTATAATGTAGAAAAAGGTAATTTCTAATCTTATTATTAGAAATAGCTTCTAAAAATAAAGCCAAAAAAAGAAATAGCTTCTGATGTCAAAGTGAGTCCTGGAATACCAATGAATGGGTAACTCTACTACGGTAAGTTCTAGTTTCTTTTATATATCTTACCTTTCCAACTTGATTATGATTTTTTTCCTCTCTTCTCTCTACTTCCAGCTTTCCAAAGTTTCTATTCTAAATGAANTACGGTAAGTTCTAGTTTCTTTTATATATCTTATCTTTCCAACTTGATTATGATTTTTTCCTCTCTTCTCTCTACTTCCAGCTTTCCAAAGTTTCTATTCTAAATGAAATGCAATGTTACTTTTTTTTTTTATTTTAAGTATCTTTTCTGATTTTTGAAGGGATATATACCTATTCAGAAAAACCAAATACCATAGAAATAAAAGAGCGAAAAAGTGAAAGTTCTTTATAAACTACCCACTCTCAGAGAAAACCAGTTATCATTTTGTGTACCTTCTTATTCTATACATTATTAACTTACTTGTGTATAAATAATTACTGAGCATACATACAAATATTCGTTCACTTAGTCTACTAGCAAATTCTATATCATTCTCTCTATACTGTATGCCATCACTTCTAATGGTGTGAGGAATACTTAAGATATGAAAGCCATTGTGGATTGTGGCAGTTTTATGGATGGAAAAAATAGGAGAATTGTATATAACTATACTGAAAAAAGTATTAAAAAACACTCTTTACTTGGAGCAAAATATACAGGTAGGTTGCAGTATTCTCACATAAAATAGTATGAAATAAGATTTCTCCAAAACTACCTTCTATTTTCAGAGTGAGGGTAGAGATGACTTTGCACGAATGTCACACTCCATGGTTTGGGGAAGATTTAAAAAATAAATTTAATTGACTCTTTTATTAGAGTGGATGTCACTTCAAGGATCTTTTATTTTTAAAAAACAAATCCCCAAAATGACTATTTCCATGGCCTAGATTCAATCACATACACGAAAATGTCATTCTTTTATAGAGAATGTTAACATTTGACTTTTTTCTTTATAATACAATATTGTGAAGGCATTTTTCCATCATGTGTAATTTTAAAGACTTCTCTCTTTTTTGCCAATATTGTGAACTTAACAAGTATGCATTAATGAATGAGCTTAAGTTAATCTTCCTTCCTCTCCAAATCTTAACTATCCATCCAGATTTTTACAGTCCAGTCTTAGGCTTTAAGACCTCCTAGAATTTAAAGAACATTTTCCTTTTCTGCACTGTGATTATTTACCCACCTGTCCTAATCATTTACCTTTTCTAGTCATTCATCTGTAACACGGAGATCACATATTCTGTGATTCTATGGCTTTTTTCTTTTAATTCCCCCTGAAATGCACATGTTTGTGTGAAGCTGATTCTGTTTCTCTTACTGAGAGACAATCTTTCTCCTAAGTTTATGGTGCCATACACCTTGGAACAGCTCACATGATATTTACTTAAAGTTACACAGTAGAGTTTAGAGAAGATTGGAACAGAAAATACTCAAGGAAATCTATTTAGCCTCTTGGCATCTCCCTTAACTTTTCAATAATGTGCTTTTGGGAAGAAAAAAAAACAACACATTGTATGTCTTTTAATCCCTTCATTCTTGTCATCCGATCTCAAGTAATTGACAGTGTGATGTAACACAAAAGCTTAAAGGTCAACGTACTAAAACCTAGGGTAGGTATAGCAGTTCTCAAAGCAGTTCTCAAAGTGTGGCCCACAGAGTCCTAGGGTCCCCACGTGATTTTCAGGGACTTTGTGAAACATTTTCAGGGGATCCACAGGGTCAAAACTATTTTCATAATAAAACTAAGGCCTTCTTTGTCAATTTCATTGTGTTGACATTTGCACTGAGGGTATAAAAGAAACAGTGGATAACACAGCTGGTGCCTTACAATAAACCAAGGCAGTGAGTGGCGTCAGACTGTACCAGTATCATCGTATTCTTCACCAACATGCATTTGCAAAAACAAACCTATTCCACTTAAGAATGTCCTTGAAGCAATACTTTTAATCTTACTTAATGTCAGCTCTTGGGTATACTTTTTAATACTCTATGTGCTGAAATGGGAAGCAGTCATAAGGCTCTTCTGTTGTATATCTAATGCAATGACTGTCTTGAGAAAAGGCACTCTTACAATTAAGTTGCAACTGAAACTAGCTGCTTCTTTCTGAAACATCATGTGCACTGGAAAGAATGACTGACAAACAGTGGTTCTTTAGACTCGAGTATTTTCTAAAATCTTTTCTCAAAAATGAAGTAAGCCAGTTGATTTGGGGAAAATGGACTGCATTTGTTTCTAATGATAACATTGCAGACTTCCAGCAAAAAAAGGGGAATTATGGAAAATATGTCCATTACAATGACCTTGATCTTAAAGACTTTTCTGGTGAGACCAGTGTTGATATTCATGAATGTGGCTTTTTCATGTTTTAGAATGAAATATACATTTTAAAGATCCAAAGAACTCAGTAAGCCAATATTTTCAACAAATGACCAAGACTTAAGGCTACAAAATCAAGTATGGGTAAAAGGTCTATTCAAAAGGTAGTGTAGACCAGTGGATTTTAATACAACAGATTATTAAACATCCATTGATATGATGTTAGAGCCTATTTTGCAATTAATCTTTAAGAAATTATCACTTGTCAAATTTTGAAATAGTATCAAAGCAGAACAGCCACAACTATCTAAAAAGACTATTAAAATTCTCCTTTATTCCATCTCCAGGTTGTAGACAGCTGGATTTTCTTCATATACTTCAATCAAAAGAACATATGGCAACAGATTGAATATATATGTGACAATTCAGTTGTCTTCTATTAAGCCCAACATCCAGAAGATTTGCAAAAATAAAATGATGGGGCTCTACTCACTGCTTTTCTTTCTGGAAAGCATCATTTTTTTTTACATAAAGTAAATGTTATTTATATTAGCACAGAGAATATTTATTATTTTTAAATATGTTAATAAAGTATTTTTCAATTAGTTTTAAGTTAATAAGTATTGATAGGTGTATGCCATGTATAAAACAAAAGCTGCTCAATCACTTTTAAGAGCATAAAGTCCTGATCAAAAAATATTGAGTTTCTAGGGAAAGCTCTATAAAAGAAAAAAAAGTGAGCAATTTCATTGACCAAGGCAGGAACTAAAGGACAGAAATCAAACCAACTTTTACTATATCTCTATAATATTTAATCTAGATTAGGTTCTTTCAGTTTCAAACAACCATCTCAAGGGAAGACCACATCAGCATGACTACCAGCCATTTCAGTCCTGACAACCATCTCAACTAACAATGTACCTGTGGATTTCCTGGTTCAAACGTCTATGAGATCAAGATCGCTTGTCTCAGCTGACAGTTACCGTCTCAGATTCCTCCATCTGAAAGCCTCCCAAGAGTCACTGGTTAGCCTCTGGATAGCTACTGGTTCAATCAACAACCACTCTAGAAGAAAGAACCTCCCAACACTGCTTTGGGGGACAGAGGACCCTGAGTGAGGCCAGCTGAAGCCAGGAGCAAGTGTAAGAGGAAAATACAGGGACATGTTCGAAAACTCTATCCCATCATCTACTGCAGCAGAGACAGAACAAGTTACTGGGACAGAGACCAGCCTCATAGAATTATTCCTCGGGCCAAGTCTCAACTCCAGTCTTCAACACTGAAGGCAGGAGGAGAAGGGGACGACAGAGGATGAGATGGTTGGATGGTATCACCGTTGCAATGGATGTGAGTTTGAGCAGGCTCCAGGAGTTGATGATGGATGGGGAAGCCTGGTGTGCTGCCGTCCATGGGGTCACAAAGAGTCGGACACGACTGAGGGACTGAACTGAACTGAGGTCTCAACTTGCATTCCAGATCCCTGGCCATGAACTCCTGCTTTGGCATCTGTCTTTCAGTCTTTGATGCGTGAGAGGTCATCACCTACTACTTGCCACCCCAGCAACCACCAGCCCCGCCATTTGTTAACCCTAAACTGATAGCCTTCATCTACTTTGAACAGCACTACTCCTCATCTTTCTGTAGAAAGAGGCCAGTTGTTGACATTCTTCCCCATGTTATATCTAGAAGAAGAAGAATGAAGAAACATGGGGAATCCCAACTCACCACAACTAGAAGATGCTGAGGCTGTGTGCAGTCTTCCTTGCAGCTCCTTTCTTTCAGAAGCCTCTTGATTTGCAGCCTTCTTCTCCCTCTTTCTCTGCTGCCTTCTTAAAAATAACCTGGACTCTCCCTGGGGGATGCTGAAGAAAAGACACATGGATCTATTGATAAATCAATATTCTCACACACACACAAAATGTTGTTTAGCAAGACTGTTTCCCTTTTTCGGGAAAAAAGAAAAAATCTTATTGTATCCAAATGGCACCAATGACCATCAGCAAAGAGAAAGCTATAGTCAAAGCAAAATTTTTTGACTGTTCTATAATTGACATGGCACAGTGGTTGCAAACAGAGGATTGGAGTCTTTGACCTTTAAGGGTTTCCTTCCCTTTCTTTCACTTCTTTCTTGAAATATAAAATTGCTTCCATCTGATGCTAAGGCTAACCAAAGCACAAGCAGAAAAAATCAAATAAAGGTCTTTTGAGGACTTAAAAAAAATAACACCCAGGCTTTCCAACTGCACTTCAGAGTAATCATTAGCCTTGTTGTGACAATTCACTATAGTTCTCTCTGTAGCAGACACAGCTGTGTCAAGTATAAATCCATCCTCAGTTTTTGCAGTACTGTCCAGGTGAAGGGCATCTCATCCCCTAATCAGCACCTAACCCGCTGCCTGGCATGTGGTAGATATTAATACAATACCTGTGTGTGGAATGTAAGAGTTCAACGTATTACTCATCCTGATGAACCCAGATTTCAGTTTTGTAAAAGAAACATTGAAGCTGAGAGAAAAAATTATAAAGAAGAGAAGGTGAAAGAGTACTAAAGAAGTTTTTTGTTTGTTTGTATAAAGCAGATCTCAAAATGACATGAAACTATCCATTTTTAATTTAAAAAAGATCAATCTGCTAGAGCTGAGCACTGCTCCTTGGGCAGGTTAGATTTGTGTGTGTATCTTATTTCCTCGGCTAGAATGTCAACTTCTCTAAGGCAAGAACTGTTTGAAACCACATAAAAACCATATGTCCTAGATTTTCTAGGGCTGTCCATATTTCATATAACCACAATTTTTTTTCATAACGTCAATAAACTTCATACATAACCAAGTGTTATTTAATTTTTATGTTTCTTGGACCTTTAGTTTAACTGAAAAAAAATGTAAATATCTTCAGACTGTGCGTTTATCACTTTATCCCCTTTTTCTCTTCCAGAGTAACTACACAGAAACCAGCATAAAACAGAAGCTTACCATGTTTATTGATTACTTAACTAATCAATTAGTGGATTAATTTGTAATAAAGTGACTTCCCTAAAAACTCATTCCTATCATGGAAAACAGGAATTCACATTTTCCTTCAAGTTATCCTTAAGGAAGATAATACTGTAAAGGTTATCCAAGATAACACAGTAAAAATTATCAGAGCCAAGAAGAAAAGCTCTGAACTGAGAATTTGAAAGAATTTCTTATGTGCCATTCTCCTGACCTGCCATTAAAAAAAAAACAACTTATGTATTTTCCTATATCTAATAAAAAGTTTATTCCCAAAGGGCAAAAGGAGAGCAAAAGGTGATTATAAAACTGGCCAAAGCATTCTTACCATTGTTTGCAAAATTATAGCAAGGAAGGAGGAGGGAAGGAAGAAAGGGAGGGAGGGAGGGGAAACAGGTAGATGTATACTCTAAAATAGTATTCAATATTCCTCCATGCAATAATTTCCAAATTTCCACCAAAATATCTATGAAGACACAGAAAATAATAAAACTTCTGAATATCAAATAAGCCTGACAATCTATTGCCACTATGGGAGGAATTTTCACTGTCTAGGAAGCTGATGTGCTACAGCTAACCCTGGCAACCTCCATAGCTCTCTTCCTGGTGAGAGGAAGCCACTCTGGAGCTGAACTGAGCAACTCTGTAGCCACTATTACATGTGATATTTAAAGTTACTAAAATTAAATAAAATTTAAAGGCAATTTCCTTAGTACTCAATAGTCCCAGTGAGTAGTGGCTGCCATACTGAATGGCTCAGCTCTAGAGCGTCCCCGTCATTACTTAAGGTCCTATTGGTCAGGAACACATTCAATTCAGCACCTAGCAGGTCTGTTTCTTTATCGTGATCACTTCCTTTCATCAACTCACTTGGATCTCGTTCTTGGTCTCCATTGATTCCCTGGAGCCAGATACTTCCCGTCTTCCTCTGCTCCTTGATCTGCTCCTATCGAGGAACTTAGCTCCGATTTCCCCTGTGATCATGGCCTACCCATTCCCAACAGAGCCCAGAATGTCCCTCCCACCAATGTCTGCTCATTACCTTCTGAGTGGAGGATGGCTAGACAGTCGTTCATGAAGGACTCTGAGTTTGAGTCGTCCACTGACTCCTGCCCCCATGGCCTGCCCTGGCCAGGTTTCTGCCTCTGCACTGTCAAGAAACACGTGCTTTAAAGCTTTGATGCGGAGCTTCCCACCCACAGGGGGAAGCTGGATCTAAGAGTGTGCAATCCTGGAGTAGGAGCTCCCAGAAATTTGCTATTAAATGTGATAATTAGATATATCAGAAGGACCTCTAGAATCCATAAGCCAATAATAAATAACAGCTGAGAGAAAAAAAATACAAACACATCTGAGAAAAAAATACAAAAACATCTGAGAAAAAAATACATAGGACTTAGATGCAAAGGGATCGTCACATATTAAGAAAATTTAATGAGAAAAAGAGACCCACATGCANCAAAATATAATGAAAATGATAAAATAAAGTAGACCAAATTCCATGTTATAAAAATAAATTCTACATTTGGCTTGAGAAAATGAAGGTAGTATAATCTTGTCTTTAGTCTCAAAAGATAACATTTTATGATTTATTGACCAATTAAAAAATATACAGCAATGTCTCCTTTTAAAAAATTAAATGGCTTATTACGTAAATATATGCCACAAACAAAAATAAATCAGTACCACGTTAATATTCAAAGGGCTAAAGAAAATTAAGAAAAAAATATTCGATCGCATTCTAAACCAAGGAAACATACATTTTTAAATACTACGTTTCATTTACCAAATCACTAATTTAAAAATAATAATTATACTTCCATGTGTGGGTGTGGCTAGCTCATAAACTTTGTCTAATAGACATGTACTGGTACAATTCTTCCAGAAAGCAGTTTGGAAAATCACATTAAGAACCCTTTAAAATATTCATACACTTTGCCTGATAATTCAATTCCACCTCTAGGACCCTATTCAAATACTGAAAAAGACTGAATCCCAGAAATGTTAGCTGCAAATAAGAGAGAGACAAGAAAAGAAACATTTCTAACAGAAATAGGGATTAATTAGTATAATAGAGCAGAAGGCTTTCCTGGTGGCGCAGATGGTGAAGAATCTGCCTGCAATGTAGGAAACCTGGGTTTGATCCCTGGGTCGGGAAGGTGCCTTAGAGGGCATGGCAACCCATTCTAGTATTCTTGCCCGGAGAATCCCATGGACAGAGGAGCCTGGCCAGCTATAGTTTATGAGATCACAAACAGTCGGACACAACTGACCAGCTAGCACTTTCTTAAACAAAATACTGTATTTCACATCTAATAAAGATACAGTTTTTCAAGAATTTTTTTAAAAAATGAGAAATTTCTCACTGTACAATGTGTAAGTTAAAAACAAGCAGGATATAAAAAGTAGGAGAAATACAAAATATGTATACATTCTTTAAATATTAATAACAGTTATCTCTAGAAATGAGTTTCATAGTTGATTTGACTTTAAGCATTTCTGTATTACTCATATGTTCTACAATGTGTCCACTTTGCTTTTAAAATCAGGAAAAATGTACATAACATTTACCCGATGTAAAACTAAAATTATGGGTTCAGCATCCAAATGGCAGCAGCCTGACTGAATCCATGTGAAATTCATTACCCTGTGTGACAGCTAATTTTTCATCAAGCCCACTTGTGAATAAGCCTCCATGACTTCCTTCATGACGTTCCACACAATTTAGCACCTGGTAATATGCTGTCTTGCGTGCTGTGTGTGGCTCTTTACTACTAATGCCTACGGGTTAGCGTTCTGAATTTGGTAAACATTCATGAAGCTCTAGTTCTGTTCCAGGCTCTGTGTTCTGCTCCTGTGTTAATTTGTTTGTTATTCAGTTAGCACAACTCTAAACTATTCTTAGTTTTAGCCCATTGTTAAGGATGTAAAAAGGTTAAGTGACTCAAACTCAAAGAGTGGCAGAACTGAAACTTCATCTTGGGTCTTCTATTCCCAGCACGACATGGTTGTTCCACTAAATGGCTTTTGCACTCCAAGAGGATATGTGTTACATCTTTTACTTTTTCTTCTCACCTAAGCTGGCCAGAACACTTCGCACATACTTGTGGGTTATTTAATTTCCTGACAGAATTGGCCAGATGGCAGTAGTGCCACAATGCTCGACTTTCCCATCTGTGTCTAACACTGTGCAGGGCTTATCTAATTCTGGATTTGTGCTGGCTTGCTTACACACCTGTTCAGAGGTTTATCCCGAACATTTGCCTATGTGTTGAATGTTATGGCAGATGCAGATGGAAGCGTGGCAAGATAGACGAAAGCACAGGGCAGGCGTGACGGTATCAGGGAAACTTACAAACGGGGGTGGGGGGTGGTGTGTAAGACCAGTCATATGGTCCTCCAAGTTGTCAGCAACATGGGGAGAGGTTAGCTGGAGGCCAGGACACATCATGCATGTTGCTCTCTGTTCCCCTGAAACCCCACCATCTTTTACAGGACAAGCAAAAAGGCAGCCTTGCAAATATAGAAACTGAGTTCGCGTGCCAGTCATGCGTGGAAATTGCATGCCTTTGCTCAGGTCACCTGAAGACTTGAGAGGAAATGAAATTTTGTGCAGCCCCACCTGGATGAAGATAGATAGAAGGTTGGGCCACTGGTCCCATCTAAAGGTTTGTCAGACTCTGCCTAACCAAGTCCCTAGCATCACCAAGAAAACAAGGCTTTCACTGGAGAAGGTGGAAGACAATGTTTTAGGTGATGGGAAACAATTTAATCTTTCTGTTCATCCACTGGATCAACTGGGGGCCCCTCCAATGTGCTTCAACACACACATACACACACCCCTATCACAGCTCCACGAGTATCTGTGCATTTGTGTCACCCCTCTTTCGGGAAAACAATTCTTCCTTAACTTCTCTCTTTTTGCCACTGATATATCCTCAGCACCCAACTCAGGCAAATAATAGAGAATCAATAAATACTTATTAAATAGAAAGGCTCCTGCCTGCAATGCAGGAGACCAGGGTTTGATCCCTGGGTCAGGAAGATCCCTTGGAGAAGGGAATGGCAACCCACTCCAGTATTCTTGCCTGGAGAATCCCATGGACAGAGGAGCCTGGTGGGCTACAGTCCATAGGATCACAAAGACTCAGACATGACTGAGCAACTAACACACACATGTAAGCAAATGGATCCCTTCCAGCTCTTGTATTCATACCTCAGTCGAGTACTCTGGTGAGGGACTGCCCTGGTGGTCCAGTGGCTAGGACTCCGTGCTCCCGATGTAGGGGGCCTGGGTTTGATCCCTGGTCAGGGACGTGGATCCCACATGCTATAATACTGAGTTTGCATGTTGCAACCAAAGATTCTAGGTGCCGCCACTAAGACCTGGCACAGCCAAATAAATATATACATATTTTTTAAAAGACCATTTTAATAAATGTTCTGGTGAAACAAAGTTTCTGGTGGCTGTAGGCAGCCTCTAAGGCAATTTAATAAAATGGCACATGGGCAGCTATGTCTCCAAACCTATTTGCCTGCCTGCACCTTCTATGCTACTCCAAGTTCTCCTCAACTGAAGGTTCATCTGGTCCCCGGGGTCCAGAGAAACCAAATCTGAACATCGGAGTCAACTATACAGATCTACCTACTTTGCGCCCTAAGTCCTTATAGCTTCTGATCACATGTCAGAAGCCCCATGGGACTGAAGTTCTTATATCTTCTGTCTGTCTTCTGATGAGTGAGACTAAGAAGCTTGTGCAAACTTCTTGATGGGAGGGACAGGCTGTGGGGAAAACTGGGTCTTACTCTGGTGGGTAGGACCCTGCTCAGAAAATCTTTAAACCAATTTTCTGCTGACAGTGGGGCTGTGCTCCCTTCCTGTAGTCTGGCTGTGACTGCCCAGTTCTGGACTCTGCATTCTCTATGGTAGGGCTATAGGCTCTATAGTAGGACAAATGGTGACCTCTTCCAAGGAAACTTATGCCAACATGCTGTGCCTCCCAGGATGCTGCTGCCAGTCAGTGCCCCTGAGCTGCAGTCCATGGGTCAGAAGGACATGACTTAGCAACTGAACATCATTAGTAGCCCCAGGCAAGGGCTGGAGAGAGGATTCAGCAGCTCTATCCTAACCAGAACCAAGACGGGTTCATATCACCGTCGGGTGGAGCAGAGAAGTAATCTGAGGCTAGGCCCCAACCAGGAATGCCAAAGAAGCTGAAGCTGAACAGTTCTGTGCAGACCTAGAACTAACATCCAAAAAAGATGTTCCTTTTCATCATAGGGGACTGGAATGCAAAAGTAGGAAGTCAAGAAACACCTGGAGTAACAGGCAAATTTGGCCTTGGAGTACAAAATGAAGCTAACAGAGTTTTTTCAAGAGAATGCACTGGTCATAGCAAACATCCTCTTCCAACAACACAAGAAAAGACTCTACACATGGACATCACCAGATGGTCAGTACCAAAATCAGATTGATTATATTCTTTGCAGCCAAAGATGGAGAAGTTCTATACAGTCAGCAAAAATAAGACCAGGAGCTGACTGTGGCTCATATCATGAACTTCTTATTGCTAAATTCAGATTTAAGTTGAAGAAAATAGGGAAAACCACTAGACCATTCAGGTATGACCTAAATCAAATCCCTTATGATTATACAGTGGAAGGCACAAAAGATTCAAGGGATTAGATCTTATAGAGTGCCTGAAGAACTATGGATGGAGGTTCATGACATTGTCCAGGAGGCAGTGATCAAGACCATCCTCAAGAAAAAGAAATGCAAAAAGGCAAAAGGGTTGTCTGAGGAGGTCTTACAAATAGCTGAGAAAAGAAGAGAAGCTAAAGGCAAAGGAGAAAAGGAAAGACATATCCTATCTATCTGAATGCAGAGTTCCAAAGAATAGCAAGGAGAAATAAGAAAGACTTCCTCAGTGATCAATGCAAAGAAATAGAGGAAAACAATAGAATGGGAAAGACTAGAGACCTCTTCAAGAAAATTAGAGATACCAAGGGAACATTTCATGCAAAGATGACAATAATAAAGGACAGAAACTGTATGGACCTAACAGAAGCAGAAGATATTAAGAAGAGGTAGAAATACACAGAAGAACTATACAAAAAAAGATCTTCATCACTAAGATAATCACAATGGTGTGATCACTCACCTAGAGTCAGACATCCTGGAGTGTGAAGTCAAGCGGGACTTAGAAAGCATCACTGGAAACAAAGCTAGTGGAAGTGACGGAATTCCAGCTGAGCTATTTCAAATTTTTAAAATGACACTGTGAAAGTGCTGCACTTAATATGCCAGCAATTTTGGAAAACTCAGCAGTGGCCACAGGACTGGAAAAGGTCAGTTTTCATTCCAATCCCAAAGAAAGGCAATGCCAAAGAATGCTCAAACTACTGCACAGTTGCACTCATCTCACATGCTAGCAAAGCAATGCTCAAAATTCTCTAAGCAAGGCTTCAAAAGTACGTGAACCAAGAGCTTCCAGATGTTCAATCTGGATTTAGAAAAGGCAGAAGAACCAGAGATCAAATTGCTGACATCTGTTGGATCATCGAAAAAGCAAGAGAGTTCCAGAAAAACATCTGCTTTATTGACTACACCAAAGCCTTTGACTGTATGGATTATTACAAACTGTGGAAAATTCTGAAAGAGATGGGAATACCAGACCACCTTACCTGCCTCCTGAGAAATCTGTACGCAGGTCAAGAAGCAACAGTTAGAACTGGACATGAAACAACAAACTGGTTCCAAATAGGAAACGGAGTACGTCAAGTTTGTATATTGTCACCCTGCTTATTTAACTTATATGCAGAGTACATCATGCAAAATGCTGGGCTGGATCAGGTACAAGCTGGAATCAAGATTGCCAGGAGAAAAACCAATAACCTCAGATATGCAGATGACACCACCCTTCTGGCAGAAAGCAAAGAAGAACTAAAGAGCCCCTTGATGAAAGTGAAAGAGGAGAGTGAAAAAGTTGGCTTAAAGCTCAACACTCAGAAAACTAAGATCATGGCATCTGGCCCCATCACTTCATAGATGGGGAAACAAGGGAAACAGTGACAGACTTTAATTTTTGGGGCTCCCAAATTGCTGCAGATGGTGACTGCAGCTATGAAATTAAAAGACACTTTCTCCTTGGAAAACCAACTTAGACAGCCTATTAAAAAGCAGAGACATTACTTTACCAACAAAGCTCTGTCTAGTCAAAGCTATGTTTTTTCCAGTAGTCATGTACAGATGTGAGAGTTGGACCATAAAGGAAGCTGAGTGCCAAAGAACTGATGCTTTTGAACTGTGGTGCTGGAGGAGGCTCTTGAGAGTCCCTTGGACTGCAAGGAGATCCAATCAGTCCATCCTAAAGGAGATCAGTCCTGAAAATTCACTGGAAGGACTGATGCTGAAGCTGAAACTCCAATACTTTGGCCACTTGATGCGAAGAACTGATTCATTGGAAAAGACCCTGATGCTGGGAAAGATTGAAGGTGGAAAGAGAAGGGCAGGACAGAGGGTGAGATGGTTGGATGGCATCACCAGCTTGATTGATATGAGCTTGAGTGAGCTCCAGGAACTGGTGATGGACATGGAAGCCTGGTGTGCTGCAGTGCATGGGGTCACAAAGAGTTGGACACAACTGAGTGACTGAACTGAACTGACTCATACAAATAGTAGAGACCTCAACTAACAATAGTCAGTTCTATTGGGCACAAAATAGAGACAGACAGCAAACCCAGAGACCCAAGGGAAAGTGGGTGGCAGCAGTATTTGGCAGAGAAGCTGGCACTGGGACCTAAAAGCTCTCTCCTTACAACTGTGAGGATCTTCTATGCATCTGATGTCAAGCTGCAATGGAAAAAAGACACAGGGAGACTTTTTTGGAGTAAAGAAACACCAACAGCCCCAATAAGAAATTTGACTATTAAACTGACTGAAGACCTTTAAAGACAAGTTTTTTTCTTTTTTCTTCAAGTAGCAGAAATAAGGGTTCTGATAGCTTTTTCCCACCATCCCCAACTGTGGACAAATGAAGGATATTGCCCTTAGTGCACTTCTGAGTCACAATATAAAAAAAATGAACTCTGCCTAATTTCCATGATGTCCAGTTCTACCACCTGTACTGTTTACGGTTCTCTGTATTAGTTCCAAACATATCCTTCACTTCCAATCAGAAGTGATTTCTATTTCACAACTGTGAATTATTGAAATTGGAAAGATGAGGCCATGAGAATAGTAAAACTGAAGACCTTGAATATCGGATTCATCATGAAATTGGAAGTCTTCCCCATTTCGAAAAGAATTTTGGCATCTTTCTTGTAACTGACAAGTCTAATTCATAGCCATGTTATTATTCCCATTCTTTCTTTGCTAAACCAGAAAACTTTTTCCAAAAGCACCCTTTCTTACTTTCCTTCTTACTCTGTGCCTATGTTTTACATGTTTTAGAGGCAGTGCTTTAAAGACTGATTATAATTTTGGAAATCTCCAGCATTTTAGAGAAGGAAGATTTTCAGTGGGCTAGCTGACATTGCTCAAACCCTGTAACACAGAAACTTATCAACTAGCTTAAACTTAAGGCCAAAATGTATGACTGTCTTGGCAGCAAATGACAATTTCCTTTTGACTAGAAATGGATTAAACTTTCCTCTCTAAAAAAGTAGGCTCACAATGATGGCACTGTGTTCAGAGTCAGGCCTGTGCAGGTGTGACTTGGCAGGACTTGGGAAGCATAATAAGAGGAGATATTGTTATAATTGGAGTCATTTCATTCAGATTGTCCACAATGAGTTTCTAATCTACTGAAGCAATAAAGATTGAATAAACCGCATGAAATATTCTCAGGAGGCACTGCTTCCTATGAAAAATACTGTGCTTCTGAAGCTCATAAGTTATCCCACGGTTAATTTTCTTCATTCTGCTGTCTCGGTTTAGTCCTACCTTGGGACTTGGATTTCTTCTCAACTAGACTTAATTTTATGCTCTGACAATTCCCCCAGAAATGTGCTTCCAATGTAGCCAGGGTCGTCCTCATGCATTTCAAGTCATGCTGCCTAAATATTTCCCTCGACGAAGCATCAACTTTGTCACAATTTCCTTCCTTTTGTAGCATTTACCCTTGGGATAATCTGGTGTCAAACAATCTTGGCGAAAGCAAGATAGATTCTATCGGGTGTGACGTGTCTACACAAAGATGAATGTCTGGAGAGTATATGAAAGCATTCGCCGAGAGCTATTAACTCTGACTCAGGCCAGTCTTAGCTAATAGTTTACATAACAGGGATCAGCAAACTATTGACCATGGGCTAAATTTGGTATGCTGTCTGTTTTTGTAAATAAAGTTTTATTGGTATGCAGCTACTCTCATTTGTTTTCATTTTCATAGTGTCTATTTCTGCAACTACAATGGCAGCATTGAGTAAGTGACTGTATGCCCTGCAAAGTCTAAAATATTTAGCAATTGGCCTGTTTAAAAAATGTTTACTCATTTAGCTGCACTGGGTCTTAGCTGTAACAGGCAAGATATTTTAGTTGCAGCATGCAAACTCTTAGTTCTGGCATGTGGGATCTAGTTCCCTGATCAGGGATTGAACCGGGCCCTCTGCACTGGGAGCACCAAGGAAGTCCTGGTAGAAAAAGTTTGCCAACCTATGATCTAGAACCTGGATAGTAGACCCACCACAACTGGCCTGGACCCTTCCCTCCTGATGTAACTAATCAATCAAGGCCTTTTTCCTGCTGAAACTGATGTGACCTCAGGATCCTTCTCAATAGAGACAGACAACAATATCCACTCCAAGCTGCCACCCTTGGCTTGGAATAAATAAATTCTTAGGGTTATTAGGACAACAGAAAGGAAATGTCATTCCTCACAAACTACATACCTGAAAATTAAATTCAGATTTTTCTCAAACTGTCCATTTTTTCCAGATTTCTATTAGGTTATATACACTATCTACACATCTGAGTTTCTAAACTAGATCCCTGGGCTGGTTGAAATCACAAGGGATCATTTAGCTTTCCCCTTCTGTCTTTGAGATTCCCTAGAACTTGGTAACCATACTATACTATCAATAATGGTACTGAGCCATTTCCAAGAACTGCAAGAACTTTTTCAATTATTAGGAAAAGAAAAAGCCACCTTCCATAGCAACCTTAGACTATCTAATGAATCTATTTACTTTTGCTCTTTTTCTTAAAACTTCAAACCAATTTCATCTTTCTCTGTCATTGTAGTAAGGTCATATCATCCTCAATACTTTCCCTCTTAATCAACTGCCTTGCCATAAAGCTTTTTTTGTTTTTTAAGAATCAGGCTGACTTTAAGAAAGCTTGCACACTGGTGCTTCCCAGCCAAGGAAAGAGAATATAATTGCATTCATCCTTATCTACCTTACCCACCCCCCACTTTCCCTAAGCATATGCCCAGAAAAGCTACAGGGGAGCAATAATTTATCACCAGGTCTAAAAATGAAGATTCTTCAGCAGTTACTTTACTCTACTCTAACTAAATGAGAAAACACTTAACAAAAGCACTTATAAGTGCCGTGGAATACCCATGATACAGGAGGAATTATTTATCCTCCACTTAAGGACCACATAATGAGATATTATTAATAAATGAAAATTGATCTTCCTTGGAAACTACAAAGCTCAAATCTCTTTCCTACCAATCATGAGGTCTCTTTCTCTCTCCAGCCCACAAAGGGAAAGCAATTTCACTTTAGATGGCCCCAAGATGTAAATCAAAGTTTTTATGGCTCAGCTGCTGGGTTCTCTGGTGATGCACTTGGCTGGTATCAAATTATAAGTATCGAATCAGTAAGCATTGAAGGTTATTAAAAGGTCCTCACAGTTCCCAGCATATCTGAACAGTAAAATAATCACTGGGGAATAGATGTTGCTTCGTGGAATTTATTTTCACAAAAGTAATGTCAATGATAGTTCTCAGCACAAGTTATTCTTATTCTTCATATTCTTAATGTATTTAGTCTTTAATCAGCCCTTCCAAACTTCAAGTTTCACAATGCAAGACGTACTCCCAACATGTAGGAAATGGCTAATGCTCTGCTTTGAGATGTTTAAACTGAAAGCAGGATGGAAAATAGGACTTTTTTGAAAGCTCTGAATGCCTCTTTCCAAAGGGGTCTCCTAAACTCAGTCACCGAATAGTCACCCTTCTGTAATTAAGATTTCAACTTGAAGGTATTTTTCATTTTTCTTAAGAGGAGAGGAACAGAAAAGGCAAGGAATTCCCTATATCCATGCAAAAATGCTCTTAAAATAGCTGTGAGCCTTTTTTACATTTTATCCAATGACTCATACACCAGACATCCTGCACCTAAAATCCTGCCATGATCAGAGGAGAGTGGTGTCCTAAGGTGCACAAAGGATTGAGCAGCATTAATACGGGAAACCAGAGACATGAAAGAAAGAAAAACTCAGATCTAAGGGTGAACTTGCTGGATTGTCCAGCATGAAGGTTAAATGACTTGTTGAAGGTCACAGAAAAGGCTACAAAGCAGGGACCTTATGAAACTATTCTACTCATTTGTCTTCACTCTCTGAATTCTTCCATAGGGTGTCAATTCTGTCTCCACCTTCTGATAACTGATGATGGTCACAGCAAACACCAGCACTGAAGGTGAAGTCTACACCCACCTTCTGCCATTGTCCACCTTCTTGCCTTCCACTGTTAGCCCCAGCCTCTGTCAGAAGCATCTCTCCTTGGTGACACAACAGTTCCTTGCTCCAAGGAACTGACAGACTGGATGCAGGATTTAAAAGAAAGATCAAAGTCAAGCATGACTTCAAGGTTTTGGGTCTGACCAATGCCAGTATGTTGACTTTGACAGAAATGGTGGACAGCATGCAGAGCAGGTTTGGGGGATGCGGAAAGGTCAAGACTTTGGTTTGGAATATTTTAAATTTGTGCTGGTAGAAATTTACATGAAGCTGATGAGAGAAGTGTGGGCTGGAGAGATCCACTTGACATGTCGATTGCATTTAAAGTTGGGAGTCTGGGCCCTTCAAGGGAATGATTAAGAATAGAAAAGAGGCAATGGAGTCCCTGGGGCACTTCAGGGATGAGACATCAGGGTGACAAAGGGCAACTAGTAAAAGAGATGGAGAAGGAGTCACCCGGTGGTAGGACAGAACCCAGGTGAATGTGGGATCTGGTAGCCAAGTGGAGGAAGGGTACCAAAGTGAAAGGAGAACGCAACTACATTGTTATCTGGGATCTAGAAAAACAGTACAGATGCATCTATTTGCAAACCAGAAATAGAGATGCAGACACAGAGAACAAATGTATGGACACCAACGTGGGATATGGGAAGGTGGGATAAATTCAGAGACTGATATGTTTACTGTATATATCTATATATCTATCAGTGTGTATATATATATACACATATTGATATATATATATACTATGTATAAAATAGGTAACTAATGAGAACCTACTCTATAGCACAGGGAACCCTATTCAATGCCCTGTGGTGACCAGGGAGGAATTCCAAAAAAGAAGGGATATATGGGTATGTACAGCTGATTTTCATTGCTGTACAGCAGAAACACAAAATTTTAAAGCAACTAAGCTCCAATAAATATTTAAAAACAAAAATGGTGAGAAGTCAAGTACCTAGAGGACTGAGAACCGGCCTTTGGGCTTGGCAGCAAGGCGCTCTGGTAATCTCTATAAATACAGACAGTTCTATTGGTGTGATGGGTGATGAAAACCCAAAATATGTAAGTTGATGGGAAATAGGAGCAAGTAATTAGAGACAGTGAAACAGCAAGGACAGACAGCTCTGGAAGATTTTTTTTTTTTTTTACAAAGAAATATGGTTGCACTTGGCAAGGGAAGGTCTGGGGTGTTGTTTTGTCTTAGTCTGTTTTTATTTGATTGTTATAAGAGAGAGAAATAACAACAGACAAAGGGAATGATCCCACAGAGATGAGAAATCTGATGATGCAAAAAAAGAGAGGTGTCTTCCATGCTTATTTCCTTTTCTACCTGATTATCACTCTCTTATTCCTTCAGGCCATTTTTCCTTAAAACGCATTTGTTTCTTTTATATCTGACCAACACCTTGGCATCCATTTAACTTAGAATGAAAGTAGATATCATGGCCAGGAAATCTCTGCTAACCTGCCTCCCCCCAAACTTTACCTCCTGTCCACTCCCTGCCAATCACTTCAAAATTCATCTCCTATTACTGTCCCCTGTGTTCACTCTGCTCCAGCCATTCTGGCCTCTGTTGTCCCTTGATGCTGCAAGCATACTCCTCCCCCAGGGCTTTGGGGCTGATCATTTCCTGGAAATACTCTTTCCAGTTATAGCCCAGCATATTCCTTGCTTCCTTTAATTTCTGCTCAGACATCCCCTTTCTTTTTTCTTTTATATTAGAGTACAATTTATTAACAATGTTGTGTTCATTTCAGGTGTGTAACAAAGTGATCCCGTTATACATATACCTATATCTATTCTTTTTCTAATTCTTTTCCCATTCAGGGGTCAGTTCAGTTCAGTTACTCAGTTGTGTCTGACTCTTTGCGACCTCATGAGCCGCAGCACGCCAGGCCTCCCTGTCCATCACCAACTCCCGGAGTCCACCCAAACCCATGTCCATCAAGTCGATGATGCCATCCAACCATCTCATCCACTGTCATCCCCTTCTCATCCTGCCCTCAATCTTTCCCAGCATCAGGGTCTTTTCCAATGAGTCAGCTCTTCACATGAGGTGGCCAAAGTCCTGGAGTTTCAGCCTCAACATCAGTCCTTCCAATGAACACTCAGGACTGATCTCCTTTAGGATGGACTGGTTGGATCTCCTTGCAGTCCAAGGGACTCTCAAGAGTCTTCTCCAACACCACAATTCAAAAGCATCAATTCTTTGGCACTCAGCTTCCTTTATAGTCTAACTCTCACATCCATACATGACCACTGGAGAAACCATAGCCTTGACTAGACAGACCTTTGTTGGCAAAGTAATGTCTCTGCTTTTTAACATGCTGTCTAGGTTGGTCATAACTTTCATTGCTGCAGTTGCCATCTTTTAATTTCATTGCTGCAATTGCCATCTGCAGTGATTTTGGAGCCCAGAAAAATAAAGTCAGCCACTCTCCTCACTGTTTCCCCATCTATTTCCCATGAAGTGATGGGACCAGATGCCATGATCTTCATTTTCTGAATGTTGAGGTTTAAGCCAGCTTTTTCATTCTCCTTTCACTTTCATCAAGAGGCTCTTTAGTTCTTCACTTTCTGGCATAAGGGTGGTGTCATCTGCATCTCTGAGGTTATTGATATTTCTCACGGCAATCTGGATTCCAGCTTATGCTTCCTCCAGCCCAGCATTTCTCATGATGTACTCTGCATAGAAGTTAAATAAGCAGGGTGACAATATACAGCCTGGACGTACTCCTTTTCCTATTTGGAACCAGTCTGTTGTCCCATGTTCCTGACCTGCATATAGGTTTCTCAAGAGGCAGGTCAGGTGGTCTGGTATTCCCATCTCTTGAAGAATTTTCCACAGTTTATTGTGATCCACACAGTCAAAAGCTTTGGCATAGTCAGTAAGCAGAAATAGATGTTTTTCTGGAACTCTCTTGCTTTTTCGATGATCCAGTGGATGTTGGCAATTTGATCTCTGGTTCCTCCACCTTTTCTAAAACCAGTTTGAACATCTGGAAGTTCATGGTTCATGCATCGCTGAAGTCTAGCTTGGAGAATTTTAAGCATTACTTTACTAGCATGTGAGATGAGTGCAATTGTGCAGTAGTTTGAGCATTCTTTGGCATTGCATTTTTGGGGGACTGAATGAAAACTGACCTTTTCCAGTCCTGTTAGGGTATTACAGAATATTGAGGAGAGTTCCCTATGCTATACAGTAGGTCCTTGTTGATTATCTATTTTAAATACAGCAGTGTGTACATGGTGGAGAGGTCTGACAGAATGTGGTCCACTGGAGAAGGCAATGGCAAGCCACTTCAGTATTCTGGCCTTGAGAACCCCATGAACAGTAGGAAAAGGCAAAATGATAGGATACCAAAAGAGGAACTCCCCAGGTCATTAGGTGCCCAATATGCTACTGGAAATCAGTGGAGAAATAACTCCAGAAAGAATGAAGGGATGGAGCCAAAGCAAAAACAATACCCAGTTGTGGATGTGACTAGTGATAGAAGCAAGGTCCGATGCTGTAAAGAGCAATATTGCATAGGAACCTGGAATGTCAGGTCCATGAATCAGGGCAAACTGGAAGTGGTCAAACAAGAGATGGCAAGGGTGAACGTCGACATTCTAGGAATCAGCAAACTAAAATGGACTGGAATGGGTGAATTTAACTCAGATGATCATTATATCTACTACTGCGGGCAGGAATCCCTCAGAAGAAATGGAGTAGCCATCATGGTCAACAAAAGAGTCTGAAATGCAGTACTTGGATGCAATCTCAAAAA
>SJYQ01006707.1:361391-372205 GCA_006410935.1 Redunca redunca | reverse complement strand
GTCATGTATGGATGTGAGAGTTGGACTGTGAAGAAGGCTGAGCGCCGAAGAATTGATGCTTTTGAACTGTGGTGCTGGAGAAGACTCTTGAGAGTCCCTTGGACTGCAAGGAGATCCAACCAGTCCATTCTGAAGGGGATCAACCCTGGGATTTCTTTGGAAGGAATGATGCTAAAGCTGAAGCTCCAGTACTTTGGCCACCTCATGCGAAGAGCTGATTCATTGGAAAAGACTCTGATGCTGGGAGGGATTGGGGGCAGGAGGAGAAGGGGACGACAGAGGATGAGATGGCTGGATGGCATCACTGACTCGATGGACGCGAGTCTGAGTGAACTCTGGGAGATGGTAATGGACTGGGAGGCCTGGCATGCTGCAATTCATGGGGTTGCAAAGAGTTGGACACGACTGAGCGACTGAACTGAAATGTACATGTCAATCGGAGACTTTCTAACCATCCCTCCCCACCTCCACCCACTGTAACCACAAATTCATTCTCTGAGTCAAACATCCTCTTTCTATGGAAATCTATTTTTAAAAACCCTCTTGAAGATTACTGCTGTCCTCTTGTCAACAATCCAATGTCCCTTATCCTGCTCTAATTATTTTGTCTCTAATACACACTGATGCCCAACATTCCATTAAATTAACTTATTTGTTATATTATCATTTATTGCCAGTCTTCCCCCATAAGAATGCAAGCCCCATGAAGACATGGATTTTTGTTATTTTTGTTCACTCAGGTATCACAAACACCCAGAGGAGACTTGGCATGTAATTAGTGATCAACAGATGTGTTGAAAACTAAATGAATGATGAACTGGAAGCAGAGCCAGAATATAGAATTTGTGAATGGCAGAAATCACTTAATATAAAACAAAAAGAAAAACCAACTTCTGTCCATTTTTGACTATAAATCACACATTATGATGCTTTTCTCCTTTCCTACACATCTCCATGACCTCCTTGCACTTTCCCCTGGAAACTAACTAAACATTCGCAGAGTTCCTCTTGAGCAGGTAGGTGACAACATGCACCTTTATTCTCTAGAACTAATGAAGGAGGCAGGAGATTTCCTCTATTCCAGGCCCCGAGAGCAAAGAAAGATGAGACCCTCCAGTGAACCTGAACTGTCTGAGTAAGCAATTATAGAGAAATTATTTCTTCTCATAGCGAAGTCAGAACTCTTTTTTGCTCTTGACAATAAAAATTTAAGTGGCAGCCATGGTGTCAGATTTTGTGTCAAAACTTCAAGTGTTGGGGGAACAGTGAACTGATTGCTCACATACAGAAAATGACAAATGGTAGCACAAGAAACTAGTTTCCTGGAATAATCATAAAACTGGATGTATGAAAGGCCACAGGCATGAATCAATAGACTAAGCCAAATAATTCTCTCAACCTGAGTCTCTCTTTCTATTGTTAAAAATCAGATTAGCTTGAGATGTGTAACTATAAGCTCAGTGATTTTTAAACAATGGGAACTGATCAATTTCCTCTTTTCTTCTCCATTGAATGGACAAGCATGACCTATTCAGTTGAGATAAGGGCAAAAATTAGGAAATTGACCCAAATCATGTGTGAAGCAGCACTTTCTCTCAGAAAGGAAGCAAACTCACTTGAGATTTTGAAAACTGCATTTTACTTGCCAGCCTGTCATGCTAAGAGGTTGATGAGAAAGAGGAAGATGGATAATGAAGAAGAATGGGAGGAGGATGGTGTGCAAGAGTGAAAAAAAGAAACTTATCTTATGAAAAGAAAGCTAAGGTCTCACATTTTTTGTTTTTTTCCTGTGTTCTAATTATGGGAATAAATATCTCATGAGAGTTCATTCGTGCTAGTCGCGTCTGAGAGCTCTGTGGAGGCTCAGATGGTAAAGGATCTGCCTGCAGTGCGGGAGACCTAGTTTCAATCCCTGGATTGGGAAGATCCCCAGGAGAAGGTGATGGCAACCCACTCCAGTATTCTTGCCTGGAGAATCCCATGGGCAGAGAAGCCTGGCGGGCTACTGTTAGTTTCTCAGTCGTGTCCGACACTTTGCAATCCCATGGACTGTGGCCCACCAGGCATCTCTGTCTGTGGGATTTTCCAGGCAAGAATACTGGAGTGGGTTGCCATTTCCTCCTCCACAGTCTCTTCCCGACCCAAGGATCAAACCCAAGTCTCCTGCTTGGCAGGTGGATTCTTTACCACTGTGCCACCTAGGAAGCTCTATATTAGTTTAAACCATTGAAACATCGAAGTTTGTAACAACTATGTTGTTCAAACTGTCTGCTAAACACTTAGAAAAAAAGAAGTGTTAAAATTTCACTATGATTGTGGACTTTTCAATTTCTGTTTATGCAAATTTAAAACCTATGTTATTAGGAGAATTCAGGCTTACAGTTGCATCTTTCTGATGATTTAAAACTTTCATTAACTGTGATCCCCTTTGAATCTGGAAATGTTTTATACCTTAAAGATTTACTTTGTCAAACATTAATATAGTTATGCCAACTTTTTCTTTGTGGAGGAACAATATTTGTGTTACTTTATCTTTTTTCTGTCATTGATCTTCAACCTGAGTATTTTACTATGTTTTTCATAAATAGCATACATCCCAGTTTTCAGTGTTTTCATCAAGGCTAAGAGTTGGGTTTTTTTCAAGTATGAAGTTTCCACTTATATTGACTGTAATCACAAGTAACCATCTTATTTTGTTCTTTCTGTTTGGCATACTTTCTTCCTCCCCATTCTTGTCTTTTTTGGATAGACTGAGGATTTTAATATTGCTTGTTTCCCTTTATTTTTTTATCCTTATTAGATGTTATTCTACCACATTTTTATTGGTTACTCTAGAAATTTTAATACTCCTGATTAAATTCATGAAGTTCAAAGTTAAATAATATTAAGACCAGAATCTTGGAATTTTTACTCCAAGCATCAATCTCAATTACCATCTAGATTTTCATTCTATTTTATTTTTTAACCCCATAAATTCTAATTTTTCTAATAACTTATTCTGATAACTATTATTATTTTGTGCAACCTTCGCATAGATTTGTCTTCATTGTTTCTGTTTAACATGAGTTCTTTAGTAAACATTAGTAAATCAAGAGTGAGCCAAAAGGGATTAAAGAAAAGATATACAGTAATGAAAAATGGTGTATTATCTCATTGGCTCCCACTTCACAAGGGCTGCCAGAAGAAACCATCACTTGGCACAGTACATGGAAGAGTAGAAGGAGAGGAAGGTCATATACTTGGTGGCCTTCTGTCTCCTGGTGACAGTAATGTTTGTCCCATAGAAAATTAACTCCTCTTGAACTTCCAGGTTTCTCATCTGGCCCCTTGAGTGGCACACTGGGATGCAGACACCCACCCTGCCATGTGGAGCTTCTTCTGAGTCTGAAAGTGGCAGAAATAGCCAGACACCAAATACAGTTGATAAGCCTGGTGGCAAAATAGTGGCCAAGGAGGATAAGTCGTCAGCGGTCCCCAAGCAGTGGAGCGACACAAGCTGGAGAGAAGGCCACAGGACTGCAGAAGAGCCAAGATAGAGCAAGTGACTGAGGGTCTGGGAAACTGACTAATTCCTTTACTTTCCTAAAAGCACACTTATGCAACGATTTTTTTCACTTTTATCCATCATAAATTAGTATCAGTAAAGTGTACTATGAATATTTAGCTTGTTTCATAAATACTGTTACTGATATGCCAGCAAAGATTGAAACTGCAGGAGAGAGTCTGCAATTCACCTCTTTGTGTGGCATTCCCATCCCTCTAGAGCCCCGTGAGGTTTGTTTTTCTGTAAAATAGTTGTTGGTGAGTTTATCAGAATAAAATCTCAGGAACCATCTCTTCAATCATAAGGCATTCAGTTTTGACATCAGTAGTAGGCTTCCCAGGTGGCTCAGTGGTAAGGAATCCACCTGCCAATGCAAGAGACACAAGTTCGATCCCTGGGTTGGGAAGGAAATGGCAACCCACTTCAGTATTCTTGCCTGGAAAATCCCACGGACAGAGATCCTGGCGGGCTACAGACCATGGGGTCAAAAAGAGTCAGACGTGACTTAGCAACTAAACAACAAAAAAGTGCCCTCCCACATATTGTATGGAGTTTAGCATAAACCAAATACATACCTTTTAATACTTTTATGTTTTAATACTTGTGCTTGAGCAAGAAGCCTCACATTTTCATTTTTCACTGAGCTGCATAACTTTTTTTTATTGGAGATAATTGTGCAAGGTATGATTTTTTTAATTAACAAATCTACCACATCCAACAGGTTAGAAGTAAATGTTCAAAACAACTGTCAGCAGTTGGAACGAGGCAAAAAGGGAAATGGAGGTTGTTTAGTCAAAAACTAAACTTTCATCTAGTGAAGTAATCAACATTACTTAATGAAAAGAAAGCATTTTTGAGTCAGACGGCATGCATGCTGAGCTGCTAAGTCAAGTCTGATTCTTTGTAATCCCATGGACTGCAGCCCACCAGGCTTCTCTGTCCATGGAATTTTCTGGGCAAACCTGGTATAAAATTCTAACAGTATCTGTGGAACCGTGTTAGTTTTCTAACACTGCCATAACAAACTGTCACAAACATAGTAGCCTAAAACAACACAAATCTGTTATAGTTCTATAAGGCAGAGATCTAACACAGGTCTCACAGGGCCAAAATCAAGATGTCTGCAGGGCTGAATTTGTTGCTGGAGCCACAGAGGAGAATGGTTTCCTGGTATTTCCAGCCTCGAGGTCCCACCACATCCATGGGCTTCTGACCCTCTTTCTCCATTTTCAAAGCCAGCAGGGTCACATCTCTGACCCTTCTTCTGTCATCACATCTCTTTATAACCACAGCCAGAAGAGTTCTTTGCACATGAAGACCTAATATGATTGAGACCACCTGGACAGTCCAAGCTCATCTCTCATTTTAAAGTCCTCAACCTTAACCACACCTGCAAAGTGCCTTTTGCTATCTATGGTAACATATTCACAAGTTCTAGGAATTAGGACATGGACATCTTGGGGTTGAGTGTGGTATGGTGGGGGTGGCTACCATAGTAACCATTTCAAAGTTAAATAAACTTTTCCAGGTCTCAGTTTTCTCATCTGTAAAATGGGGATGATTATACCAGTGTCTAACAATTCCTGGCAAATAACAGAAATTTCACAAACTCATTAAATGGAAGAATAAATACGTACATTATGAAGTTATTTGAAGGATTAGGTTAGATAATGTTAAGTAAAATATCTAGAACAGTACTTAGAGCATAGACTGGCCCCCAAATCAGCTGTTCCTACTGTCACAGGGCACCATTCTAGATTCTTGAAAGAACAAATCCAAGCATGGAGCCCATGAAGCTGTAGAATCTGAGAAAGAGGATATAAACATCATAACTCCCTGAATAAAGTCTGCAGTACCGAAGACAAGATGTTCTCTTTCAAAGCACCCAAGTCTGTGCTGAACTCTGGCCTCAAATAACCACTGCTATGCATGAGTGAATACATTAGCATAGAATTCACTCTGGTTTATATCACAAGGCAAAACTGCTAACTGCTGGCCAGTTCCCTCCAGTTCACCATTTGTCTAATGTTAATCCCTTTGGACCTAGAGGTCCATGCTCCAGACTGAGTACTCTTTTTTATTTTTATTTTTGAATTAAGCAACTGCCACAAGGAGATAAAAAGGCATCCTACCAGGTTCTACTGTGACACCCTTCCAATTCTCTTAGCTAGCCTGATGTTTCTCTGAACTTAAGAAATCCTAGTATTAAACAGAAATGTGCTCTCTGTGATCAGAATGACAGCTTAATCCAAGTGAGCTCCCCCAAACTGTTAATAGCTATCTCCCCAAATGTCAATTTGCGCTATGCCTCATTCCAGAAAGAAAGATCACTAGTCCCTTGACACTGTCGTTTAATACAGTTTTGTGGGTCACCACTCACATGGCTTGACTATTATCGCTTGCCAGTTTATGTAGTTCTAAGCATTCAAATATTCAACACATTCCAGAGTATACTCTATGGGCTCGAATCTTTTTTAAGTACCCAACTAAGGAAGGGGCTTCCCAGGTGGCTCAGTGGTAAAAAAAAAAAAAAAAAAAAAATCCACCTGCCAGTGCCAGAAATGCAGGAGATGTGGGTTTGATCCCTGGGTCAAAAAAAATCCCCTGGAGGAGGAAGTGGCAACCCGCTCCAGTATTCTTGCCATGGACACAGGAGCCTGGAAGGCTGCATACGGTCCACATGGTCGCAGAGTCAGACACTATTGAAGTTACTGAGCATGCACACAGCTAAGAAGTCTTCACCCTCCAAAAGAAAACTGACCATCGAGTTAATTATTCAGGTGTAATTTTAAAATTGATAATATAAATCAGAGTGTAAAGAATCCTTAAGCAACATATTTTAAGATTAAAGAGAATCTGATGGTTTGTAACTAGTTTTTAAAGATTTCCACCAGTCATTCTGTATGGTAACTCCAAGGGCTAACATATTCCAGTACTTTGAAAATATGCAACCAAATAGCCCGAGAGTTTCAAATTTTATGAGTTAAACACATGGAGAAATATAATACTTCTAGTTTATAAGCAAATAATAAAAGTATAATTATTTTAAGAAATTACCAAATTAAACTAAAATAATTATCTAGTAGATTAAATTGCAAGAAATAATTTTAGCTCTATTTTTACTCAACTTAATCAGCTAAACGTCACATATAAAAATCATAGCTCTATAATACTCAATTACTTGTTCCCTCAAACACTCTAACCATGGCCTCACAATAAAATGGTGACAATTCCGAGAATCAAATGTGTTCTGACATTCTAAATTTTTTTCCATCTAAGTAAGGTAACAGCAGCCTACCCTGCTGGTCAGCTATTGTAACAAAGTCCCCCCGAGTCACGTGACTCAACATGACAGATGCTTAATTTGATACAACCTCATCGTCCTCACTGAGGTACACAGGCTGGGGGTGTGTCCACCATCTGGAACATTGCCAGTCAGTGGAACACGGAGAAAGGACTTGGAAATCCTATCTTGGTTCCTGAAATCAGTCCTGAATATTCATTGGAAGGACTGATGCTGAAGCTGAAGCTCCAATACTTTGGCCACCTGATGCAAAGAACTGACTCCTTAGAAAAAACCCTGATGATGGGAAAGACTGAAGGCAAGAGGAGAAGGGGACGACAGAGGATGAGATGGTTGGATGGCATCACCAACTCAACGGACATTAGTTTGAGCAAGCTCCAGGAGTTGGTGATGGACAGGGAAGCCTGACGTGCTGCAATCCATGGGGTCACAACGAGTTGCACACAGCTGAGTGACTGAACTGAACTTATCTTTGTTCTAACAGGCTCCTGCCTGGAAAGGACCCTCATCACTTCTGTTCTCTTTCTATTGGCCAAGTCAAATCCTGTACCTATGTCTAATTTAAGTGCCTGGAATGTGCTTGGAAGGAGGGAAGAATTATTAATGAACATTCTCAGTAGTTAGGATACAACAATCATTTTCCAGTTAAAATTATCTTCCAAATAATGTAATCCATACTCCCCTGATGCTGCTTCTTTTTCACTTTCAAATATCGACATCTTTCAGAACCTTGTTAAGATGCTCCTCTCTAACACATAAAGGATTTCCTTCCTAAAACTGCCAACCTCTAGAATGCCTCTGTGCCTATTCAGACACCATAATTTATATGTACAGCAGAATGTCTTATGCATAAATGCCGACTTGCTGTTCAAATAAAATAAAATTCCGGCAGTGTTGCCATTTGGTCATAAAGCTCCTATTACATCTAAGGAAAGCATTCATTGACAGTTTGACAGATGATTATATTTTACTCCCTAATAGTTATCAGCTAAAAATTCAGAGGACTTGTAGAGCAAGGGCACAGCCCTGTTGGAAACCAGAATTCAAACTGAGCCAAAATGGACTTCCTGATATCACAGGGTGAGTTCTGCAACACAGTCTACCAATCACTAAGCACTGGGATGATTTTTGCATTCTCTCTTTTAAAGGGAAGGTCAAAGCATTATCCTCAGGATGAAAATTAAATTCCACCTTGGAAAAGTTTGTTTTTAAAATGACACAGAAACAATTAACTTGGAGAAGATAATAGCATAACTTAAAGGCGTAACTTAAAGCAACTATGGGATCTAGTATCTCTATGCATGCGTGCTCAGTTGTGTCTGACTCTTTGAGATCGCATTGACTGAAGCCCACCAGGCTCCTCTGTCCATGGATTTCCCAGGAAGAATATGGACAAGGTTGCCATTTCTTTCTCCAGGGGATCTTCATGACCCAGGGATGGAAACTGGGTCCCCAGTATCTCTTGCATTGGTAGGCGGATCCTTCACCACTGAGCCACCTGGGAAGCCCTTGTATCTCCAGCATCATATGAAGAAACTGATCACCTCTAGGCACTTTTATGAAAATATTGAAGAATGATCGAGAATATCATATGGAATGTTTGAAAAAGTTTGAAGTCTATTCTAGATTCAACCTTCCTGGAGATGCACTCTTTTATTTTCATTTCATATTGATTGCATTCTTTTACTATCAATGGTAGTCTGTGGGGGCTTCCTTCAGGGGTGCACTAGCATAGCACAACAGTGCTGTGGAAAAGCCAGACTGCAGATGAAGGTCAGTGGATAACAGAGGAATACTGCATCCTAGGGCTTCCCTGGGAGCTCAGCTGGTAAAGAATCTGCCTGCAATGCAGGAGACCCCAGTTTGACTCCTGGGTTGGGAAGATCCCCTGGAGAAGGGATAGGCTACTCACTCCAGTATTCTTGGACTTCCCTGGTGGCTCAGATGGTAAAGAATCTTCCTGCAGTGCAGGAAGACCTGGGTTCGATCCCTAGGTTGGGATGATCCCCCAGAGGAGGGCATGGCAACGCACTCCAGTGTTCTTGCCTGGAGAATCCTCAAGGACAGAGGAGACTGATGGGATGCAGTGCATGGGGTCATAAAGAGTCGGACACGACTGAGCGACCAAAGTATTGATTGAGCAGACTTACCAGTCATGATAAAATACTTTTATTACTTTGCTTATAAAATTCAGTTTTCTTTTTCCATTTGGGAAGAGGGAGGTTGTACTTTCTGGAAATTCAAATGAGAAGCACGGAAACATCTGGGAATTTTCAGCACTGCAGACAAAACAATAAATTCACTCTAAATCGGAAAGCCAGTAGGGTAAGGACCATAGAGACACCTGCCAGGAAAGATGGAGATTGGGGTGGAGAAAAATATCCCAACAGAGCAAATAGCACCTGTAAAATGGCAGAGATAAAAGGATGAGTGAGTATTACACATGCAATCACCTGAAACACGTTCAGGAAGACCAAATTCTGGAGCGGTGTGGAGAGTGGCAGTGTTGAGATTAGATCCTGCACAGCTTTGTAAGCGTGTGTCAAGAATTTAGACTTAAAGGGCAAAGAAAACTTCTGAAGGATGTTAAACAGACATAAGGCATGATTATGTTCATGGTTACACTGTTGCTTAATATAAAGACAGCATAAATTTCACAGTCATATCCAGCTGTATCTGTTGTAGTTAGAAACCTGATCTCAATGAGGCATTTTCCCCTCATCTCCTGGGAGCCTGAGTTCACACCATCCCACTAGGAGAGGCAAAACACGATGCAGTCAACGTTACTTACACAACCTGCCACGTATTTTCAGTGCTCTTATTGGAGTGTTAGTGTTTAGCTAGTTTCAGCAGCAGTTTATGACAGTGCTCATTTCATTTACTGTTCCTTCCATGGTGTCCATTTGCTTAGTGAATGTGAGATGTTGGCATTGTTTTCATTTCCTTGGTATTTGCTGTTTTGTTGGGATTTTTAATTAAGTTTAATGACTAAACACTGGAAGGTTATATGTGCAGGTTCCAACAGTGAGCATATTCTCAAATGTAAAAAAACACAATACTTATAAAAGAAATTAACAAGAGCAGGTACACAGCCTCATTATAGAAACATTAATGCGGAGGAAATTGCCTACTAGTGGATGTTAAGATAACCAGCATTTTCCTAATGTTAACTGTTGAAGCAATCGTTAATTACAGAAATAAATGAGTTTATTTAACAGGATTTCAAACGGATATCCATTTAGGGTAGCAGTGGTGCATGGTAATGTCTCTTTTTTAAATAAGATAATTATATATTCATTTTGGAGAATACACAGACTGCTTTGGAAAAATTTTATCAGTAGCAAAGGCAGATGGTAAAAGTGGATGTCCCTTTGCTCACACCTGTCAACAGCAACATGACTGACAAGTTAAACCAGATCACTCTTTGTTGTGGCGACTGTCCTGTGCATTGTAAGACGTCTGGCATCACCTCAAGTCTCCACCTGCTCAACGTCAGCAGCGGCCACATGCCCGGCTGTGACACTCACACCCGTCTTCAGACGTTACCAAATGCCCCCGGCTCCTGAGAACACGGCTCTGTACCCATCAGGGGACCAACTCAAAGGCTGCATTAGGTGGCCTGGATTCGGGTGGGGAAGGAAGGAGGGAGGCAGATGGAGTCGATAGACTGAGAAGACGTACTGGGGAGGGAAAAGCTTCCGGGTTAGTGAAGGACAGGCTGTGGGAGACAGCAGAAGAAAACAGGAAGCGAAGCTGGGCGCTCGCTTCGTACCCTGAGCAACTGTGCTGCGCCACCTATTGGGCTAAACTGGGACTGACTGCGGGAAGCTGAGGTGGAAATTACGAATTTAATTTTTCACGTCAAGTCTGGAGATGCCAAAGATGCTTCAAATTAAGAATTTTGTTAAGAACAAAATGTTGAGGATTTTCCTATGTTACAAAACCCACATGACCGGCATCCCCCCC
>SJYQ01006707.1:281771-361386 GCA_006410935.1 Redunca redunca | reverse complement strand
CCCACCCCGCCACCTCCCCGTCCCTCGTGACACTGACTTGAAGAGTCACTGCTGGTTCCCACCCGCTTTGAGCCTGCTCCTCCCTCTGCCTGGCATTCTCTCACACTGGGTCCTTTTACGACTGGCTTCTTCCCATCACTCGGGTCTATGTTTTCTTGACCCTTCCAACAGCTCCCTTATCCCAGCCACTCTTTTTCCAGCATCGTTTTTTATTTGGTGCTTATTAGGATCTAATTTTTTTTTCCTGTCTGGTCTGTGTTAGTGTTTCCCTATCAGAAACATGCTCCATGAAGCCTAGGGCTTCTTCATCTGTTCAGTTTGTATTTGTTTTAACCTCTGTATTCCCAGCACCTTGAATAAGGTAAGACATTCATTCATCTATCAAATAAATCAATATGCCACAGACCGCCAGACTCAACAATTTCAAATCTACCTCGTTTTTTGCCTTCATCAAAACTGTTCGTTTACTTGAGTTCAATTCAGTTCAGTTGCTCAGTCATGTCCGACTCTTTGCAATCCCATGAACTGCAGCACGCCAGGCCTCCTGTCCGTCACCAACTCCCAGAGCTTGCTCAAACGCATGTCCATTGAGTTGGTGATGCCATCCAACCATCTCATCCTCTGTCATCCCCTTCTCCTCCTGTCTTCAATCTTTCCCAGCATCAGGGTCTTTTCCAATGAGTCAGGTCTTCGCATCAAGTGGCCAAAGTACTGGAGCTTCAGCTTCAGCATCAGTTCTTCCAATGAATTTTCAGGACTGATTTCCTTTAGGACGGACTGGTTGGATCTCCTTGCAGTCCAAGGGACTCTCAAGAGTCTTCTCCAACACCACAGTTCAAAAGCATCAATTCTTCAGCACTGACCTTTCTTTATGGTCCAACTCACATCCATACATGACTACTGGAAAAACCATAGCTTTGACTAGATGGACCTTTGTTGGCAAAGTAATGTCTCTGCTTTTTAATGGACAAGAATCCCTTAGAAGAAATGGAGTAGCCCTCATAGTCAACAAGAGAGTCTGAAATGCAGACCTTGGATGCAATCTCAAAAATACCAGAATGATCTCTGTTTCCAAGGCAAACCATTCACTATCACAGTAATCCAAGTCTATGCTCCAACCATTAATGCTGAAGAAGCTGAAATTGAGTGGTTCTATGAAGACCTACAAGACCTTCTAGAACTAAAGCCCCCAAAAGATGTCCTTTTCATCATAGAGGACTGGAATGCAAAAGTAGGAAGTCAAGAGATAACTGTTATAACAGGAAAATTTGGCCTTGGAGTACAAAATGAAGCAGGGCAAAGGCTAACAGAGTTTTGCCAAGAGAACGCACTGGTCATAGCAAACACCCTCTTCCAACAACACGAGAGAAGACTCTACACATGGACATCACCAGACGGTCAATACCAAAATCAGATTGATTATATTCTTTGCAGTCAAAGATGGAGAAGCTCTATACAGTCAGCAAAACAAGAGCAGAGCTGAATGTGACTCAGATCATGAACTCCTTATCACCAAATTCAGACTTAAATTGAAGAAAATAAAGAAAACCACTAGACTATTTAGGTATGACCTAAATCAAATCCCTTATGATTATACAGTGGAAGTAACAAGTAGATTCCAAGGATTAGATCTGATAGAGTCTCAGAGATTGAACCCAGGTCTCCTGCATTGCTGGTGGATTCTTTACCAGCTGAACCACAAGGAAAGCCCAAGAATACTGGAATGGGCAGACTATCCCTTCTCCAGTGGATCTTCCCAACACAGGAATCAAACCGGGGTCTCCTGCTTTGCAGGCAGATTCTCTACCAACTGAGGTATTAGGGAAGCCCCCACCTAAGTTAGGATTTATTTAAATGGTATAACCATCTACTCTGTGGCTAAAAATATGAGTTATCTTTACTCCCTGCTCTCTCAATTCACACTCAATTTTTCTAAGGCCTTTCCATTCCACCCCTAAAATATCTCCAGTTCACACCTTCCATTTCCTTCACAAGGTCCAAAACATTTCGAGTGACTTCCTAATGAGTCATTTTCTACCTGCTGTTACTGAGTCTCTAAGCTACTCAAAAAGTTATTGCTGGGGTCCAGCCCCGGTGGATCCAGGGTAATTCGAAGTGGAGACGGAGTTGGCGTCCTAGGAAAAAGCTATTTAATTAGAAGTATAAAGAGATATTAGAAAAGAATAGTGTAGTAGGAAAATTAGTGGAGAAAAAGATGTTGAATAACTTGGTTTACATGGAATATCAATAAAACTCCAAGACAAGGAGTTTGCGCCACCTTCGTAGGCCACCGGCACCCACTTGAACAGTGGAGGGTGCCCCGCCTTGGGCTCCCTCTCGCGAGGGTCTTAAAAGCCAGGGCAAAATCAGTAGGCTTGGCGAGTACCCACGCTCCAGATGAGCATTCAGCCAGAAAAACGGAGAACAAGAAAGAACGACACGGGGGAATCAGTCTTTCCAGAAACTGATCCGTTTTCTTTATTTTCAGGTTTGCTTAAATACCTTTTGTTACACATAGAGACAAATGGAAATTTTAAAGTCATGCGGGGGTCAGCAGTCCTGATCGTTATCAAAATCAGGTGCTTCATATAAATGTATACAAAAAGGTCTTAGGGGTTTTACATCATCTTCTGGCCAGGGGGCCTGCTAACATTTTTATGATCCTTTCTTTCTGATAACGGTCAGTCAACCAGAAACTTATTTTTTCCAGGGGTGATTTTTTTCTTAAACCAGGCTCCACCCTCCAAAGGTACCAGACAAAGCTGCATTCCTCTAGGGTGAGGGTGTAGTGGGTTACAATTAAGAAAGGAATTTACTAAGGCTAACATGATTAATCTTAAAGGTTAATACTTATTTCTCCTATATGCTAGTTATATTCATTATAAGGGCAGGGAATATGGAAATTTAGCAGCAAACATTGGCCCAATAAGTGAAAAACCCTTCACCAATATAATTCCTAGTCAACCCATTATACTAATAATTTCTAACTTCCTAAAAGAATCTGCCTTTAGAAAGTTTAAAACATCTCGTGCCTCTCACGGTTGGGAGGCTGTAAACAATCACATGTGGCCAGACGAACCTGTTTAGGCAGGCTAGGTAACCTTCAGAGAAGTTTGTAAGTTGAAACACTCTTGTCACGCCCAGAAATTTTTATTGACTGGAGCTGCAAGTTAACTTCTTCTCTGAGAGAGGTGGTAGGGGACAGCCCCTGTAAAGTCAGAGGTGTAGGTTAGAGCATGAAACAGTAAAGTAGTCAGACTCTGGTTTGAGGGGTAGATGCTTGGGAACAGGGGGTTTCCTGAGGCTCGATCCCGCCTTTGCATATGCCAAAGCCTCCTTCCTCATGACCTTTGCTGTGAGCGGAGTTCCTCACGCTGGCTCCCAGCAAGTTATGTTTCATAAAATATGAATCTTATTTCTTCTTTTAAAAGGTTCCAGTTGCCCACGGGGGCGGGGGGGGGATTTTTTTTGTCCACACCATACAACATGTGGGATCTTAGTTCCCAACCAGGGGTTGAACCTGCACCCCTTGAAAGGTGGAGTTCCAACCACTGGACTACCACGGAAGTCCAGGAAAATCTTTTAAACTCCATAACATGGCTTCTAAACTATTCTGTCTGGGTCACTTCTTCTGCAGCTGTGTTTCCATTTAGTTTTTAAGCTTCATTTCTGTGGACTGACATGCACTGTGAGATTCCTTAGGGTGAAACTTCTGACATTCCTTGAAAACCTCAAACTCTTTAAAATAGCTATGTATTGAGGACTTCCCTGGTGGCCTGGTGGCTAAGACTCTGCACTCCCAGTGCAGGGGGCCCAGGTTCAATCCCAGGTCGAGGAACTAGGTCCCACAGGCCACAACTGAAACGCTCACATGCCACAATGAATATCAAAGATCCCACATGCCACAACTAAGACCTGGTGCATCCAAAATAAATAAATATTTTACAGATAAATTAGACAGCCAAGCTTTTGTTCAAGCTATTTCTATGAACTGAAATGCCCCTTCTCCTCCATTTATCTTCTTCAAATCCAGTTCAAACACCATGGCATCTGTGAAATTCCCTTATCCTATCTGTCAGAAGTAAATTCCTTCCCTTGTGCTCCTGGAGCCCAGACGTGGGCATTTCTACACACAGCTCTTAACACCATCTGACCTAAATGAAAGCTACTTTGTGTGTGTCATCCCTGTATTTCATCTTATGAGCATCTTAAAGGGTGGAGATTAACATGTTTGCTTATTCATCTTTGTAAATGTCCCACAAAGCCAAGCAAATTCTCTAAATAGATTGGCTCTCAATAGATGTTTAAGCCTCTGGGACCATCTTAAACAGAGACCTTACATCCACATTCATTTTCTAAAGAACACTAAGTGCTTTCTTGTCTTGTCTTGACTCCTCAGCTTCAGTCTCTTGATGAATCTTCACATCTCACTCTGACATCATTTAAAAATCTCTGGTTAATGTAGCTGATACCTCACTTCAACTGGCAAGCAGAGAAAATGAATGGTGAAGCCCAGAGTTTGAGCTAGCTACTTACAAATTCAGACTGGATTTTTGAAGGGTTCAAGCAGGAACAACCAGAAATTGTGTGCCTACAGATGTACATACTGAGAAGGACACAGAAACGCTTATGTAATATCATTGCCCCCAAAGTGGAACTTGAATCAAATCAGTCCCCTAGAATAACTCCCATTACAGAACATTCAAGGGACAACAGATGGAGTTAAATGGTACCACAAAGAGAATAAAGAAAACACCAAACTGGAGTAAATTCTACAGGAAAACTGATCTAGTTTTGTAACAGGTCAGTGGGAAAAGGTGAAGAAAGACATTTTTAAGCATAAAGAAGTTAAAAAGCAGTGTCGAAGAAAAAGAAAAAAAAAATCAGAGATTCTAGAAGGACCCACCGATCATGAAATAGGTCTAAGAAGTTATGGAAAACAAAGGACATTTCTATAACCCCTGGACTCAGAGACCCTGCTTTCCTGAGCTGTGGCCTCTATGAGAGAAAAAGATACGATCACTAAGTTTTTCCTGATTCTCACATTCATCTTTAGTAAGTCTGCCAGACTTTCTGTACTTCGTGAGGTTTGTTTTTTTTTTTAAACTGTGCCATGAAGCCTGTGGGATCTTAGTTCCCCAACCAGGGATCGAACCCACAGCCCCTGCAGTGGAACCTCTGTCTTAACCACTGTACCACCGGTGAAGTTCCAAGTTTTCTGTACTTTGGTTTGATTTTCTGAAAACCTGAGAAAGTAGCTAGTGGGGTAAGGGGAAAGCAACTGATTGAATGTCTTTTCTCAAAACAGGTGACAACTCTAGTGTCAGACTCTGTTAGAGCAAATGAACTAGTGGTTAAATTCTCTGTTAAGAAACCAAGAACAGCGTTCCTGACTTGCCTCACTGAGTTATAGTGTGTGACAGAGAAGTTTAAAAGAGAAATAAAAATAGTGACTGCAAAAGACTCCCCTCAAAGATTCCCATTAACTGACCATCCTTTTTAAAAATGTAGTATCTTCCGTATCATCACCAGCTTCCCAGGTCCTACTGAGGTCACAGCCTACCAGTTCCTGAAAATTTTCTCATGACCTACCTGGATGCCAATGCGTATTGTTATCAGAGAGCAATCAAGTTCTTAACAGGGGAAAAAAGAGGGCTGGGGGGATTTCTTTCCTCCCTATGCGCTCATGCTTTCATCCTCAGATAATACTGAAAGAAGGGGATGTTTGAGTATCTGCCCTACACTTTCAAGTGGAAAGTAAGCACAGAAAAAAATACATTTGGCTAAAATCACTGAATGACATGAGACTGTTTAAAGCTGTTCTTTATTTTTAGGTGTTGCCCTATGTATCTTCTTGCGAGAAGAGTAGAAAGAGCAGTAATCCTGGTTTTGCCACTAGAGGGAGCCAGAGTGAACAATTTCTCTGACGCACAGTTAAAAGGGAAATTATGCAGACTTGTTTTGCCTGAAATTGAGGATAGGGGACGTGATGGCACTTTGTGATGACTCTGAAATACTACCTACATATGGAGAGTTGTTACTACAAGGTCTGCTGCCTTCCTGAATATTAATGGCCACCATAAAGTTGTGTTAGAAAAAGAGACTGTTTTGTATTGACCACGTACTAGGTAGAAAGTCAAATGCCCACGTCTACAATCAAAATGCTTAAACATGGAGGAGATTGCTAGTGTATGGATTCAATAAATTTGTCAACTACAATTACACTTAACAAAATAGTCTAACAAATTGGTAAGCAGAATATACTAGCTATCCTTTTGGGGTCCCTGTAGATTGTTAAGTCTCTGAAAGATAAAAAGTATATGCCTATTTCTTTAATCAAATGAAAAAATATCAAACCTTGTAAGTAGGCTGGCACTTGCACTCTTAACAATAAATTAGAACCCTAAATGTTTTTTATTCTAACAGCACTTGTTGCTAAATGTTATCAAAGATCAAGCTGAAATCAAAGTCATATTATCCAGTAAACAGGAAAATTCACTTTTCTTTTATTCTACTATTTGCAATTGCATTCTCCTTGGGCATTATAATAGTAGTATAACCCAGCATATATTATGCACATATTATGTATCAGATATTATCCTAAGTTTTCTACACATGTTAACCCATCTATATTGTATATATTAACTATAGTTTTCACATCCATTCTCATTAACTTGGAATGATTTTCTCTTTATCACATTATATTTTGTTTTATGTACATTTTCACCCATTCTGTGGATGAGTGAAAAATGTTCTAATCTACTAAAAAGGGGTTTCCACCCTGCTACAATGAAATATGGATGTGAGAGTTGGATTGTGAAGAAAGCTGAGCGCTGAAGAATTGATGCTTTTGAACTGTGGTGTTGGAGAAGACTATTGAGAGTCCCTTGGACTGCAAGGAGATCCAACCAGTCCATTCTGAAGGAGATCAACTCTGGGATTTCTTTGGAGGGAATGATGCTAAAGCTGAAACTCCAGTACTTTGGCCACCTCATGTGAAGAGTTGACTCACTGGAAAAGACTCTGACGCTGGGAGGGATTGGGGGCAGGAGGAGAAGGGGACGACCAAGGATGAGATGGCTGGATGGCACCACTGACTCGATGGACGTGAGTCTGAGTGAACTCCAGGAGCTGGTGATGGACAGGGAGACCTGGCATGCTGCGATTCATGGGGTCACAAAGAGTCGGACACGACTGAGCAACTGAACTGAACTGAACGATGAAATAACATATATTTAAATGAACTCTGGGCTCAATTCGATCCCTGGGTCGGGAAGATCCCCTGGAGAAGGAAATGGTAACCCACTCCAGTATTCTTGCCTGGAGAATCCCATGGATGGAGAATGGTGGTAGGCTACAGTCCATGGGGTCGCAAAGAGTCGGACACGACTGAGCGACTTCACCCTCATCCACCCAAAGGACTGTAACTAACTGTGCCTCAGGTTTTATATAAAAATTAAAAAATAATTTATCCTTACCATAGTACGTAAGTTAGTGAATTTAAAAATATTAAACAATTACTGAATCCAAATTTCAGAAGCAATGTAGTCACTAAGTCATGTCTGATTCTTGCAATTCCATGGACTGTAGCCTGCCAGGCTCCTTGTCCATGGGACTCTCCAGGCAAGAATACTGGAGTAGGTTGCCATTCCTTCTCCAGAGGATCTTCCCGACCCAGGAATCAAACCCAGGTCTCCTGGATTGCAGGCAGAATCTTTACTGACTGAGCTATGAGGGAAGACCCATAGCTGGGTTTTCTGAAGTAGAAACAATAAAAAGTGGATATCTTTGTTTATATAAATAGATAAAAATATATTCTACTTCTAATTAATACAACATACTAGTTATGATTTTCTGTCAAAAAGTTAAGAAAATCTATAAGGAATTCCCTGAATCTTAAATTACAAAAGGACAAATAATTTCCATCAGATTTAATTTTCTAATACATATCTCCCCTGAGATTATCCAGAGATTCAAAGAGATTAAAAAGAGGTGGGCAAATGTAGATGGTTTGAAATATTCACCAAAGCCAAGAAATAAATTCTATACCTAGCAAAAAGCAAATACAAAGTATCTCATTTCAAGATGCAGACTTGAAAAGTTTCCATCCATGCATTTAAGGACTTGACACGCCTGTTTGTGACCCATCGCCTGCTCACAGCTCACCTGGCTTTTGACTGCCACAGACAACGGGGTGGGCAGGAACCTGCCTCAGCCCCCTGCCCTCCCCTCCCCACCAAAAGTTTGCTGTAAAGTAGGAGCTGTGTATCTTTCTCCAAAAGCTAAGTGGTCACTTAAAAAAGGCACAAAGCATTTGGTAAAGGCTGTGCTTCATACATTACAGGTAAATATCCCAATTATTTCAAGACCACCTATGATATAATCAGTTATTCTCTGTATTTCTCTGTATTCCTCAGTGAGGAAACTGAGGTTTAGATGGGTCAAGGACTTTCCTGATGGTCACACAGTAAAGGGCAAAGAACAAAATCAAATCCAAGCCTGTCTGATTCCAGAGCCCATTGTCTTAATCACAACACTACATTACCTAAATGTGACAGGCTCCAATAGAGAGAATTATAATTGGGGTGTTGACTTCCTGATTCAGGTTATTTATGAATCTTACTTTATAGAATATAGAACATGTATTCCCACTTGATAGAGAATTACCTATTTTTTAAGATTATTACTCAAAAGTATAAATCTCTGAAAATTGCTGTTGATTTTCAAATGTGTGTATCACGGACACTTACTTCAAGGATAAGCTCTGATTACTCTTACAAGCATTAGTAACCTCTAGATCATTCAGGTATGACCTAAATCAAATCCCTTATGATTATATAGTAGAAGTGACAAATAGATTCAAGGGATTAGATCTGATAGACAGTGCCTGAAGAACTATGGACGGAGGTTCATGACACTGTACAGAAGGCCGTAATCAAGACCATCCTCAAGAAAAAGAAAGCAAAAAAGCATAATGGTTGTCTGAGGAGGCCTTACAAATAGCTGAGAAAAGAAAAGAAGCTAAAGGCAAAGGAGATAAGGAAAGATATACCCATCTGAATGCAGAGTTCCAAGGAATAGCAAGAAGAGATAAGAAAGCCCTCCTCAGTGATCAATGCAAAGAAATAGAGGAAAGCAATAGAATGGGAAGGACTAGAGATTTCAAGGGAGAAGGTGATGGCACCCCACTTCAGTACTCTTGCATGGAAAATCCCATGGATGGCGGAGCCTGGTGGGCTGCAGTCCATGGGGTCACTAAGAGTCGGACGTGACTGAGCGACTTCACTTTCACTTTTCACTTTCATGCATTGGAGAAGGAAATGGCAACCCACTCGAGTGTTCTTGCCTAGAGAATCCCAGGGATGGGGAAGCCTGGTGGGCTGCCGTCTATGGGGTTGCATGGAGTCAGACATGACTGAAGTGACTTAGCAGCAGCAGCAGAAGTCTCAAGAAAATTAGAGATACCAACGGAACATTTCATGCAAAGATGAGCACAATAAGGGACAGAAATGGTATAGACCCTAACAGAAGCTGAAGATATTAAGAGGTGGCAAGAATACATAGAAGAACTATACAAAAAAGATCTTCATGACTCAGACAAGCATGATGGTGTGATCACTCACCTAGAGGCAGACATCCTGGAGCGTGAAGTCAAGTGGGCCTTAGGAAGCATCACTAAGAACAAAGCTAGTGGAGGTGATGGAATTCCAGTTGAGCTATTTCAAATCCTAAAAGATGAGCAACTGAACCGACTAAACTGAACTGAACAAGCATTAGTATAATTACTTATGTATTACTCAGTTATCATTTAAATTCATGAACAGTATTCCACTTATAATTAACAATTCTAAACAGCTCTGTAAGAGTCTTGTTAAATATTTGTGCTGTTCTCCACCATGCTATTTTTAAACAGATTTTCCAAATTCAGTGATTTGAAAATCACTGGAATTTAGGAAACTAGGCACCCCTCTTCAGTTCCATTACTAAATTTCCCCTAAAACATTAAGCAGATAAGTTTAAATACCCTGCACAGTAAGAAATGTAACTGGCAGAATAAGTGGACTATATATGTGTTTGTTTAGTTTTCATTGTAAATTTAAATATCTATGTGACTAATAATTTCTAAGATTAAAAATGAATTTTCCTAAAGTAATTATTCAGTGAAAAGGCACTTATTTATATACTTCTCTATTTGCATACTTTTTCATTACACAGTTTTTAAAAAGATTTCTTTATTGACTTCTTTTATTTTTGGCATGGTGGGTCTTCACTCAGGTTATCTCTAGTTGTGCCAAGCAGGGGCTACTCTTTCTGCAGAGTGTGGGTGTGGTCCATGGGCTTAGTTGCTCCACGATGTGTGGGATCCTCCCAGACCAGGGATCAAACCAGTGTCCCCTGCATTGTTAGGTGGACTCCTCACCACTAGACTACCAGGGAAGCCCTCACTATATACTTTTAAATTTTGCTCAAATTCTAAAATCCTGGCTCATCCCTGGCGACAGCAGGATGTCAATTCCAGGGATAGTCTGGAATCATCACCGATACATAGCATCAAAGGCAACAGCAAGGCCATTTTGCAGGTGCAGGAACAATCTTCATGATAATTACAATCCTCAGTCTATTTTAAAATCTACTCACCAGCACTCTCATGAACATGATGATGTTGGTCCAACGTGGTCTACCCTATCTCCATCACTAGCTGTTTACCTCATTGATGAGTTTCTCTACAAAACCTTTAGAATTCCAGAACTGGAGAAAAACCATAGGGATCACCTCTATATAACAACTTACTCTTTGGATAAAGGAAAATCTGAGATCGGAGGACATAATTTGCCTAAAGTGACAGTGAAAGTCACTCTGTCGTGTCCAACTCTCTGTGACCCCACAGACAATACAGCCCATGGAATTCTCCAGACCCAAATACTGGGGTGGGCAGCCTTTCTCTTCTCCAGGGGATCTTCCCAACCCAGGGATCGAACCCAGATCTCCCACATTGCGGGTAGATTCTTTACCAGCTGAGCCACAAGTGAATTTGCCTAAGGTCACTTCTTTTATAAACTTGACTTTGATACTGAATTTCATAGAATCACATGAGAACTAAGTTGCATCCAAAAAAAGTACACCTTCAAATTTGAGAAATTCTATATTAATAAGAGGACCAGTGGATGGGGTTGAATTCTGGTTTCATGAGGCTCTAAGTGTGGACAATTGGCATAAATTCACAGATCTCAGTTTTCTATTCTATAGAGTAAGCAGTCAATGACTCTTGAAATCGCTGATACCCTTGAGCAAATGAAGAAGGCAAAAAGTTTGCTCATGATTATTGAATGTGGAAGAAAACTTAAATAGTAGACTGTAGACACTTTAACTGGAGGCATTTTATTAATAATAAGAGCTAACATTCATTATTTATTATGTTCTAAATACTGAGTTAACTGTTCTACATGTTTCTTTTTTCCTCACAACTTTGAGACAGATTCTATTACACTGACATTGCAGGTGAGAAACTGAGGCTTAGGTTAAGCAGCTCAGCCAAGGTTTCCAAATATTAAATGGAGCAGCAAAAATTTAAACCTAGATTTAGTCTAACTCTAAAGCAATGGTTTTAAATACTGCACTGCCCTTTGGATAATTCATTTTGTTATCATAGTTCTTAACCAGTCGCTCTTCTGGACTTTTTTTTCCTTCTGAGAACAACCATGCTTGTCCACGACTCTTGATAAAATCCAATTCCTATCTCTGTGGGCAGCCATTCACTCCATTTCCGTTCCTGCTGGCATCTGTAAATTAGCCTCTGGTAATTATCTGTGTACAAAGCAGCAGACAGTGTACAGAACAATGTAACTGTTGGTCAGATTCCAACATGGGAATTTAGCATTCTTGAGTCATAAATCAATGCACGATGGCCCAACTTGAGGATGTATTTGCTCGAGCTTTAAAAATAGGCTTAACTGCATAGCTGTGTTCAAACACACCTTCTTACACCTGCAACAGTAAATTCTCAATCTGCAAGAAAAAAACAGGTGTTCACATCTTACCCTCAAAGACAACTGGTACCCACTCTGTTTGACCAGATGGTGAACTCAATGTGGGGGTCATCTGTTCTCCCCTGAGAATATACTATATTCAGTTCCAGAAGCCATATGCAGATACTTCAAATGTAGCCTTAGAAATAATCTTAATTCAAAAGTTAAGATTTAGACCTAGTCACAGGAGAATAACTTCCTAAGAGGCCTGAAAGTTCAGTGTTATGTTTCATCACATCCTTACACTGTGGAACACTCATACTTTAATTTATAAACATTGTTTTCTCTTTAAGGGAACCAGAGACACGGGAGAGATGAAATGAACAACCCAAGAGAATAAGTAATCTTATGCTAAAGGCACTGGCAAACTACAGTCTATTGGCCAATCTGCCTGCCATCTGTTTTTGTAAATAAAGTTTTATTGGAACTCAGTTTCACAGTCCACAATTTTTTTTTCATGCTACTGCAGCAAAACTGAGTAGTTGCAGCAGAGACTGTATGATATGTAAAGCCTAAAATATTTATCATCTGGGCTTTTTATAGAAAAAGTTTGCTGACCACTGGCTTCCGTGATGAATCGGGAATCATCACGTACATACTTCTTTGGAGTTTCTGATAAGAATACATCTGTAAGTGAAAAAGCAGAAGGCTCAGGTCAGGTTACCCATGTGATCCCGCTTAAGAAGCCAACGCAGCAATCTAGAATCGGCTCCTCTGACACAAGTTCCATTAGTAGATATTTACTGTGCTCTTTCCATAACTTCATATTCTACTATCAAAATGGCCCTCCTGATAGAGGCATCTTATGACATGTCACACTTGTTAAAATAAGATGTGAAGGGAAAGAAAGGAAGAATGCCAGGCACCATGGATAACACATCTGTGGGCACAGAAGACATCTTTTGCTTCACAGCTGTTCTTAGATCTGGCCTTATTAGCCCTTTACAAAGTATGTCAAAATATAGGAGATCATGTAAGCCAAGTCTAATCCAGGGCCTGAGATTAGGTCCTAAAAGTGAAGAATGAAAAACACAGGACTACTGATCCTTAGGTCCCAGTAGAGATGGAAGACAGATTCAAAGAAACAGCACTTACCAAAAATGAGTCAAAGAAACAGCACTTAGCATAAATGAACCAGATCCTGCGAGAAATGATGGTTCTCATTCTCTACTGAGGCTTTCGTCTTTCTTTAAACTCCTCTAAAGCACCTGTCTCTTTTATTCCTGAATGATGTTGGAATTCCACTGAGAAAGTACCAGCATAAATTAAGAGTGACGGACCTCTAAGGAAACAAACCCTAACTGATATTTTAACTTCAGAACACTAGGCTCTTGAAATTCTAAAACTGAAACATCTCCCGAAGCACAAACTGGTACTGCATGCTTTGTAAGACTGCTGAACTGAAGTGAGTCACTGAAGTAATGAGTGAGCACAGTCGACAGCCCTTCTCTCAAGTCTCAAAATAGCTTCATAATTCTCTGTTCACCTTCTAGATGAAGCAACATTTCTCATGTGATTAGAAAAGTAGTGCCCCGAGGAAAATTACCGGCTAGTGCTCATGACAGAAGGGGAAAAAAATTAAAGATGGCAGCTGAGTGCTTAAGACTCCACGTTTCTAATACAAGGGGCACCGGTTCAATCCCTGGTCAAGGAAGTAAGATCCTGCAAGCTGCAAGGTATGGTCAAAATAAGTTTAAAAAAACTAGAGAGGAAAAATGTGATGAAAATGTAGCGGGATGAGATGGAGGAGATGGATCAATGGGGGTTTAGAATTCCATCTGAGAATTCACTGGGAAAGGAATTATCTACTCACTGGTTTTCATAATTTTTATCGTTTATTTTTATCACTATTATTTTCATGTCTTCTGATGAAAATATGTGTGCATTTTGGGGATTTACACCAACCATTGGGTCATAGGATATGTGCCTATTCAATGCTAGCTCAGTTCAGTTCAGTTCAATTCATTCACTCAGTCGTGTCTGACTCTTTGCGACCCCATGAACTGCAACATGCCAGGCCTCCCTGTCCATCACTAACTCCCAGAGTTCACTCAAATTCACATCCATCAAGTCAGTGATGCCATTCAGCCATCTCATCCTCTGTCATCTCCTTTTCCTCCTGCCCCAAATCCCTCCCAGCATCAGAGTCTTTCCCAATGAGTCAACTCTTCACATGAGGTGGCCAAAGTACTGGAGTTTCAGCTTTAGCATCATTCCTTCCAAAGAAATCCCAGGGTTGATCTCCTTCAGAATGGACTGGTAGGATCGCCTTGCAGTCCAAGGGACTCTCGGGAGTCTTCTCCAACACCACAGTTCAAAAGCATCAATTCTTTGGCACTCAACTTTCTTCACAGTCCAACTCTCACATCCATACATGACTACTGGAAAAACCATAGCCTTGACNATCTCTTTCAGAATTTTCCACAGTTTATTGTGATCCACACAGTCAAAGGCTTTGGCATAGTCAATAAAGCAGAAATAGATGTTTTTCTGGAACTCTCTTGCTTTTTCCATGATCCAGCAGTTGTCCTTTTCATTATAGGGGACTGGAATGCAAAAGTAGGAAGTCAAGAAACACCTGGACTAACAGGCAAATTTGGCCTTGGAATACGGAATGAAGCAGGGCAAAGGCTAATAGAGTTTTGCCAAGAGAACGCACTGGTCATAGCAAACACCCTCTTCCAACAACATAAGAGAAGACTCTACATATGGACATCACCAGATGGTCAACACCGTAATCAGATTGATTATATTCTTTGCAGCCAAAGTTGGAGAAGCACTATACAGTCAGCAAAAACAAGACCGGAACTGACTGTGGCTCAGATCATGAGCTCCTTATTGCCAAATTCAGACTTAAATTGAAGAAAGTAGGGAAAACCACTAGACCATTCAGGTATGACCTCAATCAAATCCTTTATGATTATACAGTGGAAGTGAGAAATAGATTTAAGGGACTAGATCTGATAGATAGAGTGCCTGATGAAAAATGGAATGAGGTTCATGACATTGTACAGGAGACAGGGATCAAGACCATCCTCTTGGAAAAGAAATGCAAAAAAGCAAAATGGCTGTCTGGGGAGGCCTTACTAATAGCTGTGAAAAGAAGAGAAGTGAAATGCAAAGGAGAAAAGGAAAGATATAAGCATCTGAATGCAGAGTTCCAAAGAATAGCAAGAAGAGATAAGAAAGCCTTCTTCAGTGATCAACACTAGTAGATACTTTCAAATAATTTCCAAAGTGGTCATACCAATTTACACTCCCATCAGCAGAGAATGAGAATTCTGTTGGCCATCTCCCTTCCCATTCTGGACAACACTTGACTTTTACAGCTCTTCTTAATTTAGCTGTTCTATATGTGTGTATATGTATGTATCACGTTGTGATTCTTAATTTGGATTTCCCTGATGGCTAGTGAATTCTACCTCTATTTCATGTTTCTTGCCATATGGATATTCTCTTTTAGATTTGAATATTTCTTCCATTTTCTACCAGTCATTTTGCCTTTTTCTTATTAATCTGTAGGCACTATTATTGGGTTGGCCAAAAAGTTCATTAGAGTTTTTCTGTAAGAGGCTATGGGAAACCCCAAGCGAAGTTTTTGGCCAATCCAATATACTTTACAGATAGAAGTCCCAGTTGAGGCTTGCCCTTTCACGACCTTAATTATTTTTTTTAGCACATTCTTAATCTTAATGTGGTCCAGTTGATCAATGCTTCACTTATGACTGACCCATTCGGGCAGTATTGTGAATACTCTTAGGAAATCTGTCCTAGACTTCCTCCTCCCAGATGATAAAAATAATCTAGGGGAGTATATGATAAATGCATAATTCAGACAAAAGATATCATATATACAGTTGAACACTGAACAACTGGAGGGTTAGGGACACTGACCCTCTGGTCAAAAATCCACATATAACTTATTATTAGAGTCAGCCCTCCCATATCCATTCCATGTACTTGTATCTGAGCCTCCACATCCACAGATTCAGCTAACCATGGTCATGCAGTGCTATAGCATTTCCTATTGAAAAATATGTGTTTTAGTGGACCCAAACAGTTCAAACCCATTTTGTTCAAGGGTCAACTGTATACATATATATACAACCTTCATCCCTTAAAGCAAACCCTCCCCATTTTAAATTCTCTGGAGTTTATTAGGCCTGACTTTTCAGGTTGGAGAAGAGATGCGGTTAGATTGTATAACATACAGACTTCAGGGAACTCTCCATTCCTGTGTTTAGCCCCTTGACCCAAGCTCATCCTCGTGGTACCTGTTGCTGGCAAATCCTGAACAGATTTGCATTCTCATCACAGCATTTGGTTCCCATCTTCCCCTGTCTTGTTTTCAGCCTTCCAAAAATGTGTTGACATCTGTCCATTGTCAGTTCTTCTCCCATGCCCTAAAATCCTATGGTTTTACTCATTTTACTATCCACTAAGTGTGAATTGAGAGGGGCAGAAAGGTAATGGCTTCCATCCATCATTTCACAGCACTTTTATCCTTACCTTTTTAACCGTCCCCTTCTTCCCTAAGTACTTATTCTTGCAGTTCTTTCCCCAGCTGCCTGTATTCCTATGAGGTTCCCTTCCAGCCCATATGTTCAACTCTCCACCTCCATTCTTTCCTTATTCTTCCCATCTTGATCTCCTGTTAACCTCTTTCAGTGGAGAACATCCTAGATTCAGATTAAGAACAGACTAGACAGAAATGTTAAGTATGCTTTCTGAGAAGCCAGCTGACTCCTTCCCTTGAGAAGAGGCTGCTGTCATGGCCCGAGGGAGCTAGTCTGCCCTGGTTGCCTGCCCATCCCTCATTTGGGTCTCCCGGGTCACACTCCGGTCCAGTTAGTTTATCATTCCTGGAATGTTCAGGAATGCTCAGGAATATTCAGGTCTCCGTGGTAACTACTTCCATGGATTCTCACTTTTTCCATTTGAGCTGTTTAACAGAGCACTGAAGCCTGCAAACTTTTCTGTAATTCTCTGAAATTTTTCTGCTTTAGGACAGTGTACTAATCCCATCAAATATCAAACTGGAATTCCTGAAAGTTTCTTTGGGTATGTGCATGACCTGGTACCAATATAGAAGCTGCAGTCACTCCTCAGGAGTTCTCACACAGCTTCTGGCTTTCAAAACCATCTCTGTGCTGCTGGTTCACACATGTAAGTTTTGGCCTCAAGATGTGTGTACAGCTCTCTACTCCACATTGCTACTCGGTTGTCTAACTGGACCAACACCAAGCCTTCAGTTCCAACACATTTCCTCCAACTTGTCCCTCTCATAATCCTCACATCTGAGTAAACTGCAGCTCCATCTTTCCAGCTGCCCAAGCCAACTAAGTGGCTTGTAATCAAATGAATTTAAACCATGTCTGTGTATACACATAAACACACACTCACATTGACAGGTATACACAATGGAAGACTATTCAGCCACAAAACGAAGGACATGCTGCCATTTGTGACAACAGAGATGGCATTTTCAGAGCATTTGCTGAGTGAAAACAATCAATCAGAGAAAAATACTATATGATCTCACTTACATGTGGAATAAAAATAAAAGCCTAAGCTCATATATAAAGAGATCAGATTGGTGGTTACTGGACTTGGGGGCACCCATTCAATGGGTGAAGGTGATTAAAAGGTCCAAATTTCCAGCTACAAGCTATTAACAAGTTCTTGGGATGTAATGTACAACATGATGACTGTAGCTGCCAATACTGAAAGTTATGAAGAGAGTAGATTGTAAAAGTTCCCAGCACAAGGGAAAGAAATGTGTAATTATGTGAGGTGACGGATGTTATCCGAACTTATTGTGGTAATCATTTCACCATACATACACATATCAAATCATCATGTTGTACACCTTACACTTATACATTATATGCCAACTGTATCTCAATAAAACTGGGGGAAATNTAATCAAATGAATTTAAACCATGTCTGTGTATACACATAAACACACACTCACATTGACAGGTATACACAATGGAAGACTATTCAGCCACAAAACGAAGGACATGCTGCCATTTGTGACAACAGAGATGGCATTTTCAGAGCATTTGCTGAGTGAAAACAATCAATCAGAGAAAAATACTATATGATCTCACTTACATGTGGAATAAAAATTAAAGCCTAAGCTCATATATAAAGAGATCAGATTGGTGGTTACCGGACTTGGGGGCACCCATTCAATGGGTGAAGGTGATTAAAAGGTCCAAATTTCCAGCTACAAGCTAAACAAGTTCTTGGGACGTAATGTACAACATGATGACTGTAGCTAACAATACTGAAAGTTATGAAGAGAGTATATTGTAAAAGTTCCCAGCACAAGGGAAAGAAATGTGTAATTATGTGAGGTGATGGATGTTATCCGAACTTACTGTGGTAATCATTTCCCCATACATACACATATCAAATCATCATGTTGTACACCTTACACTTATTCATGATATGCCAACTGTATCTCAATAAAACTGGGGGAAATTTTATAAATTACAAAAAAATTAAAATACCAAAAAATTTCCTTCATGTCGTCTAGTCTCAACAGTCAGAACAATCCTTCCAAATTTCAGTCAGATCATGTCACTTCTGTGCTCAAACTTCCCTCTGGATCCCCATCTTTCTCAGAGCAAAAGCCTACAGACTGTACGTATCTTGCTACCACATCCCACCACTTTCCCCGCTGCCTACACCCCTCCAGCCTCGCCTCCCTGTTTGTTAAGCACACAAGGTCCAATACTGCCTCAGGGTCTTTGCACTTGCTAAAGCCTCTGTCTGGAATGCTCTCCCTTTAGATATTCCCAGGGATAATTTTGTCACTTCCCTTAAATTTCTGTTCTAGTGCCTTCTTAATATTAATAGTAAGCCAGTTTACACAATAAACACTCCCCATCTCCCAGCCCGGACATAAACACACACACACGCACACACCTTAACTTGTCCAGTTTTTCTCTGTAGCGCTTATCACCATCTAAAATGCTATGTGCTTCCTGTGTATCTCCCCCCATTAGAATAGAAGATCAGCCTGATGGAACAGAGGAGCCTGGTAGGAGGCCGTCTATGGGTCACACAGAGTCGGACACGACTGAAGTGACTTAGCAGCAGCAGTGATTATCTTGTTCACTGTTCTATTCCTAGCATCCATTCTAGAACAAGGTTAGACACAGAGAAGTCATTTGGTAAATACAGAGTGAATGCATGAATCCGTGCTAATATATGTGTAGATTTTTCCTGATCGGTTACAGAAGAAAAGCCTAAGTGGTAACCCTGTGAGAAAGAGAGAGACTGAGGGTGAAGTGGGAAGGGATGTTCTGTTCCTCTTTCAGGCCTTAATATATTGTTTGATTTATCTGCATTATATCGTACATTAAATTATATTTTATTTCATAATCATATTGCATTTTGTTTTGGCCATGTAATTCTGTACACTAAAAATAATAAATGACTTTTAATATAAAAGATACTTGCAATGACACTCCCCCCACCCCACTTCAATGGTCCATCCTTTCCCCGGATCAACAACAGTAAATACCCACCACCACCAGTCCACTGCCCACCAGTCTTCTCCCTCCAGGAGTCCACTCTACTGCAGTCACGACCCATTCGAAAGGATTTGTAATGATTATAAGAGCATAAAATTAGCAGAGTGCCCTTATTACCAACAGGCATCGCTGCCATTAACTCTGGGATGACCCTAGCCTAAAACATTTCTGAGTCCACCTCTGTTCCCAAGCAAAGTATTCAGCCCACGAGTTACATGTAGCACCTTCTTGCTGTCTGGTTCCCATGGATGTCAACTTCCCTTTTATGTCAGCTCCTTCCCCTGGGATCCTTCACCTCTGACGCTCTGAGGGGCAGTAGAGCTCAGGTGGGTTGAGGAACTTACCCCTCTTCCTTCGTCCCTTCTACTTCTCCCCCAGGTGTACTTTTCATTAATTTATTTTACTTCCTTTATTTACCATTAAATCTTTTATATCAAGTTATTTTTCTGAATTATCTATTTATTCACTTACCAGCACTGTAATATAAAGGGTATAGCTTTAAAATAAGTGATAGCAAATATTTTAAGTAGAATCGAGTATGACTGTATCTGCCTCATTATATTTCTCTTTCAGCATTTTTCATTGCTGTTTTTAGTGCTTCATTCTCCAGTGGGGAACAGGGTTTATCTCCATTCTGGAACTCATGTGTTTTCCATGTATTTGCTATTTATCTCTTACTGTGCTTAACTAACATGATCTCAGCTTTTTTTTTCCCCCAGTGTGTCATAGGCGCCTGTTTATTTGTCTAAGTAATGATGTTAAAAAAAATATTCTGTTCAGAAATACAAATGTCCTGATAACAACACTCAAAAACCATGGGACTTCTGTGGCAGACCAGTGATTAAGACTTCACACTTCCAATGCATGGGGCGCATGTTCGATCCCTGGGAGGGGAACTAAGATCCCACAGTTTGCAAGGAATGGCTAAAATAAATAAGATAGAAAAACAAACCACCAGGGTCTCTCTATGCACTGCAAATGTTCAATAGAAGAGACTTAAGCGTTCGCGGTCACGCAGGTGCTTCCTCAGAGTCCTTCTTCTTCGGTCGTCATGGTTTGGCTGGAGCGAGCAGACCAAAGGGAAAGATGACAGGCCGGCAGCCTGGGAAAAACAGGCAAAATGCTGAGCTAAGAATATGAGGCTCCTAACACTGGATACGTGCCAATGTGATAAGATAAACCCATCTCACCGGAGTCTTGTGGGAATGAGGTAATCAAAATCGTGCTCTGGCTTATTACGCACAGAATGATGAACAGATGTTTTCCATCTCCTCTGAGGAGCCAACAAGTGGGAAAGGGCACACACTGCAGCGTCAAGTAGGTAATAGTGTTTCTGCAACTTTCATGCATATCAGCATCACCTACTGAAGCAGACTCTCTCAGCGGGAGGGGGAACGATCTGCGTTCTTAGCCAGCACCACAGGTGATTCACACAGAGGAGGCTGACGGACCACATTTATGTAAATTCTGCACATGAACTCAGTTGAAGGAAGAACTTTCTAGAAGCTGGGAACTAAATCTCTGGAGTAAGATGGTGGGAATTTCCAAAGAAGTAGAACGGGGAGCCTGCTTTCCTAGTGACTCGTGTTCTGGTAAGCAGGAGGGAGGAGATTTCGAGGCCAAAATGTTATGTTTTTAAGAATAAAAATCTCTTTGGCTGCATCGGCAGGAGGTCAGGAAGTGAAAACCAGAGTGGAAAGAGGTCCAAACGGAGCCTAACGTGGTTGAGTGTTTGTCTCTCCTCAGCATACACTGGCAGAGTAAACATCCTCATGTTGCTTTACTCTTTGTAGTTCACTGGGCGTGATTTTCTTCATGAAAAAAGTGACATTAGCCTAGAATTTCTAGGTGTCCTTAGTTTTCTATTGCTTTGTAAGAAATTGTCAGAAACTTAGTGGCTTGAAAGGAAACAAGTGTGTTACTTCACAGTTTCTGGAGGCCAGAAGGCCAAGCTTGGCAAGGCTGGATTCTCTGCCCAGAGCCTCACTGGGCTGACATCAAAGTGTCAGCTTGGGCTGTGTTTCTCATCTAGAGTTTGGAGTCTTCTTCTGTTATGGACTGAAATGTGTGCCCACAAAATTCATGGAGCCCTAACTCCCCAATGTGACTCTATTTTGGGATAGGGCCTTTAGGAAGTAATCAGGGTTAAATGAGGTTATAGGGGTGGGGCTCTAATCTGAGAGGGTTAGTGTCCTTTTTTTTGTTCACTTACAACTTTATTAGCTTATGCTGCCCCCTAGGCTTATAACTGGAGAAGGCCACTCCAGTACTCTTGCCTGGAAAATCCCATGGATGGAGGAGCCTGGTGGGCTGCAGTCCATAGGGTCGAGAAGAGTTGGACACAACTGAGTGACTTCACTTTCACTTTTTACTTTCATGCATTGGAGAAGGAAATGGCAACCCACTTGAGTGTTCTTGCCTGGAGAATCCCAGGGACGGGGGAGCCTGGTGGGCTGCCGTCTATGGGGTCGCACAGAGTCCAACACGACTGAAGCGACTTAGCAGCAGCAGCAGCAGCAGCAGGCTCATAACTGCTGGTACAACATGTCCAGGCTATCTTTGGCCTTTTTTTTTTAAACTGAACTATAGTTGATTTACAATGTTTTGTTAGTTTCAAGTATACAGCAAAGTAAATCAGATGTATATATATGTATAAGAATGTGTTTATACACACGTGCATGCACACACACACACACACATCTCCACTCTTATATCAGTAGATTCTTTTCCCGTATAGGCCATTACAGATGACCGAGTAGTGTTCCCTGTGCTATACTGTAGATCCTTCTTAGCTGTCTATTTTATATACAGTAGTGTGATATGTCAACCTCAATCTCCCAATTTATCCCTCCCCATTAAGAGAACTAATGTCCTTCTGTAAGAAGAGGAAGAGAAAACACAAATCTCTGTCACCCCAAGTGTACACAGAGAAAAGCCATAACAGAACACAGCTAGAAGGCAGCTATTTGCAAGCTAGAGAGTTCTCATCAGAAACTAACCCTGACAACAGCTTGAGTTTCAGAACTATTAGGAAATAAATGTCTGTGGTTTAAGCACTCTGTCTGTGGGATCTTGCTATGGCAGTGCTGGCAGACGAATGCATCCTTCAAGCTCATGTGGTGGTGGCAGAATTCAGGTTCTTTGGGTTGTAAGACTGAGGTCCCTGTTTTCTTGCTAAATCAAAGTGATTGCTTCAGAAATAAGCATCTGGCCCAATTCAGGCCATTTAGTTTTGGGGGAGGGGGGAGGGACACTACTACAGATGAAGATCCCTCAATCCTTTGAGGTGTTCTTGCCTGGAGAATCCCAGGGACAGGAGAGCCTGGTGGGCTGCCATCTATGGGGTTGCAGAGTTGGATACGACTGAAGCGACTTAGCAGCCAGCAGCAGCAGCAGTCCTTTGAGAGAGTCAGTAGAAGCCAGTCTTTACAAAGATTGATGCTAGCCTTTGAAACATCTCAGTATCTGACTGAATTGAGGTAATCAGTCCCTGACCTAACTGCCTTCCAGAAGCAAAAGTATATCATCACTGGAGAAAAATAACATTGTCCAGATCCTCAACTTCTCATCATAATTTTTCATACACTATAACTGCAGCCATGAAATTAAAAGATGCTTGCTCCTTAGAAGGAAAGCTATGATAAATCGAGACAGTGTATTAAAAAGCAGAGACATCACTTTGCCGACAAAGGTCCATCTGATCAAAGTTATGGTTTTCTTGGTAGTCATGTACAAATGTGAGAGTTGGACCATAAAGAAGGCTAACCACCTAAGAATTGAGGCTTTTGAACTGTGGCGCTGGAGAAGACTCTTGAGAGTACTTTGGACTGCAAGGAGATCAAGCCAGTCACTTCAGTTCCTTTCAATTTCAATTCAAAGGTTAATTTCAAAGGAAATTAACCCTGAATATTCATTGGAAGGACTGATGCTGAGGCTGAAGCTGCAATACTTTGGCCACTTGAGGCAAAGAGCAGAGTCACTGGAAAAAGACTCTGATGCTGAGAAAGATTAAAGGCAAAAGGAGAAGGGAGTGGCAGAGAATGAGATGGTTATGTCAGGCGAGTGTATGCTTCTCGGTTCTGTCTCATCACAACAAAGATTTGGAGTGACGGACATTAAAGCCCTCGGCATGTCACAGCTCTCGGGTCTTGGACAGACCGTGTTATAGCTCTTAGACAAATCAGTGTTACAGCTCAGTGTTATAGCTCTATTTTATTTAGAAGATAGCAGGAAAATCCATCTTTGAGGCACGAGGGCACATCAATCCAAAGACGTGAAGAGAAGAGCGCCCCAGAACGGGAGAGAGAGAGAGAGCCCTTTGGCACCTGCTTTTATGTTTTTCCCTTCCCCCTGGGCCTGCCCTATGCAAATTGGGCTGAGTCAGGAGTGCTGTTCTACCTGAAGTCCTCACTCTGGTCCTCGGACCTTCCTTTGACCTTCCTCTGTTCTATTTTTGCAGGCTTTTCTCTTCCTTGCCTTTTAGCCACCACCATTTTGGACTCCTTTTCCCTATTCTAACTACCTAACAGATAGCATCATGGATTCAATGAACATGAATTTGAACAAATTCCAGAGACAGTGAAGGACAGAGGAGCCTGGCGTGCTGCAGTCTAGGGGTCCCAAAGAGATGGACATGACTTACCAACTGAACAACTACAACAATGTAAAGCTTACAATCTAAAATTATCAGGTATCAAAAAGATAAGAATTGTCTAAGAATTAAGAAAAATGACAAGCGACAGGAACTTGTCAGACATGAATTAAAATAACCTTGGATGATATATTTAACTTAAACAAGCAAGATGCAAAATTTCAAAACTGTAAACTTTTTAAAAAATCAAATAGAAATTCTTGACCTGAAAAACACAATTATTAACCAATTGAAAATAGAATTAATGACAAGAAAATATAGTCTTCTCTTGATACGCAGGGCGGTGTGGTGGGATTGGTTCCAGGACTCCCTGCAGACACTAAATTTCCATGAGTGCTCAAGACCCTTATATAAAATGTAGTAGTATTTGCATATGACCTACATACATCCTCCTATAAATCATCTAGCAATTACTTTTAACACCTAATACAATGTTAATTCTATGTAAATAGTTGTAAATACTATGCAAATAGTTGCTGGCATGGCTCAAATTCAAGTTTTGCTTTCTGAAACTTTCTGAAAAAATTTTTTCTGAATATTTACAGTTCATAATTGGTTGAATGCATAGATGCAGAACCCACAAAGTATCAAGTGGATAGGAAGACTCAACATTACTAGGATGTGTGTTCTTCCCAACTTGATCTAGAGATTCAATGTGAGCCCCATCAATACCCAGCAAGTTGTTTTGTGGATACCAACAAACTACTTCTAAAGTCTGCATGAACAGGCAAAAGACCCAGAATAGTCAACACAATATTGAGGGAGAACGAAGTTGGAAGACTGCTATTACCCAATGTCAAGACTTACTTTTAGCTACAGTAACCAAGGAAGCATGGCATTGGCAAAATAATAGATGAAGAGATCAATGGAACAGAGCAGAGAGCCCAGAGGTAAACCCACATAAATATAGTCAACTGACCTTTGACAAAGTAGCAAAGACACACACAATAGAGAAGATTATCTTTTCATAAATGACACAAAAAAAACAATTAGACATTCACAAGCAAATAAATCTAGACACAGACTTTTTACCCTTCACAAAAAAATAACTCAAAATGGATCAGAGACCTAAATGTAAAATTCAAAACTATAAAACTCCTAGAAGATAAGATAGGATAAATCTTCGATGACTCTAAGCATGAGGATGACTTTTTACAGATAACACCAGAGGCATGATCCAAGAAGAAACAATAGATAAGCTGGACTTCACTAAAATTTCTGCTCTGAAAAAGACATCAAAAAATGTTCAAAAATGAGAATACAAACCACACACTGCGAGGAAATATTTGCAAAAGACACATCTTATAAAGCCTTGCTATCCAAAATAAACAAGGAATTTTTGAAGTTTAACAATAAGAAAACAACTTGACTGAAAAATGGACCAAAGGTCTTAAGAGCTACCTCACTAAATAAGATATACACATGGCAAAGAAGCATGTGAAAAGATACTCCCAACATACGACACAAGGAAACACAATTGAAAGCAACAGTGAAATATTTGTTGTGAAATGAAACACAACATGCCCCTTGTGTGCTCAGTTATATCCAACTCTTTGAGACCCCATGGACTGTAGCCCACCAGGCTCCTCTGTCCATGGAATTTTCCAGGCAAGAATACAGGAGCAGGTTGCCATTTCCTCCTCCAGGGGATCTTCCTGACCTGGGGATCGAATCATCTTCTCTCACGTCTCCTACATTGGCAGGAGGGTTCTTTACCACGAGCGCTACCTGGGAAGCCCTATTAAGAATGGCCAAAATCTGGAACACTGACAACTTCAAAAGCTGGTGAGACTGTAGAACAACAGAAACTGCTTCATTGCTGGTGGGAATGCAAAATGGCATAGCCACTGAGGAAGACAGCTTGGCAGTTTCTTACAAAACTAAACACACTCTTATCATACAATCCAGCAATTGCACTTCTTGGTATTTACCCAAAGAAGCTGAAAACTTATGCCCACATAAAAACCTACACATGGATGTTTATAGCAGCTCTATCCATAATTGTCAAAATTTGGAAGCAACCAGTGATCTCCACTATGTGAGAAAATAGATAAACTGTGAAATATTGTTCAGTGCTAAAAAGAAATGAGCTATCAAGCCATGAAAAGACATGGAGGAAAGTTAATGTTTATTACTAAGTGAATAAAGTCAATATGAAAAGGCCTACCTTCTGTACAATTCCAACCATATGACATTCTAGAAAAGGCAAAATTACGGAGACAGTAAAAAGATAGATGGTTGCCACAGGGTGGGATAGGGGTGGCAGCGGGGGAAGAATGAATAAATGGAACACAGAGGATGGGGGTGCAGTAAAAATACTCTGCATGATATTATAATGATGGATACATGTCATAATACATTTATCCAAACCCACAGCCTCAAGAGTCACCTATGAACTTCAGATGGTTATGCTCAGTTAAGGCAGGCTCATTAATTGTAACAAATGTAATCCCTCTAACAGAGGATGTTGATAACAATGGAGGCTAAGCATGCACAGGGGTAGGGAGTACACAAGAAATCTCTGTACCTTTTGCTTGATTTTGCTATGACCCTAAAACTGCTCCCCCCCAAAATGTCTTTTTTTTAAAAAAAAAAGAAAATATCTGGAGTGAATCATGGAAAATGCAAAGAGTTTGAGACCAACAGAATATAATAAAAATGTGCAACATAAGTAATCAGGCTCCTAGAAGAAGAAATAGAGAATGAGGAAAAAGCCATATTTGGAGTAATAACGATATAATTTTTCCCAAGATAATGAAATACACAAATTCACAGATTCAAACCCAAAGCAGGAAAAATACAAAGAAAATCCCTAGGTACATCAGCCTGAGTAAGATTTATTTACAGAGCTAAAAGTGCTAAAAAAAAAAAAAAAAAAAGAGAGAGAAAGAGAAATTTTTTTTAAGAAAAGATTACTTTTACCTTTAAAATGGTATGACATTAAGACAGAGGATAACTGTTCAAGAGAAATAATGAAAGCCAGAAGATGATGAAATAATATGTTCAAAGTATTTTAGCCTAAAATTCTATACATAGTGTGCGGGTATGCTCAGTTGATTCAGTCACGTCCACTCTGTGATTCTTTAAGACCCTATGGACCGTAGCCCACCAGGCTCCTCTGTCCATGGGATTTTCAGGCAAGGATACTGGAGTGGGCGGCATGCCCTCCCCTGGGGGAATCTGCCAGACTCAGGGACTGAACCCGGGGCGCCTGTGTCTCCTGCATTGCAGGTGGATTCTTTTCACTGCCGAGCCACCAGGGAAGCCCCTATATGTAAAGTAAAAATACCTTTCGAAAGTGAAAATTGGCTGGACTCATTTTCAAACTAACACTGGAAGCATTTATCCCCAGGAGACCTAAAACAAGAGAAAGAGAGAGGCCTGAGCAGAAGCAGCTTCCCCCCGTATTTCCCCCAGGCCAATGTGCAGTGACAGCCTAACGGGGGGACAGGGTCAGTTGCTGGTCATGGAGCTCCTGCTAAGGAGCCCTCACTATACACAGAGCTTGAGGCAAGTGGTCTTACTCTCACAAAACGGAGGGAAATCCAACCTTCAGCTTGCGCATGCGTGCTCAGTCGATGCAGGTGAGCACACAGGCTCATCTTACAAGATGAGGAAACTTGTAAGGCAAAGGGTTCAAATTCCCGAGTGAGGAAGTGGCCACGTTGGATTTAGACCAAAAGGTCTGACCCCAAAGGCCATATTCTTAACTCTGATGAGAACCCCTCACCAAACAATCCTAAGCCCCAGTTCTGCGCCACACAAGGCTAGCAGTTTATAGGCATCACCTCCTTTTTGCCTCCAGACACCTCCATGGGTAGGTATTAGCTTTGTTTTATACATCAGGAAAAGGCATTAGACAGCACCTTGCCCAAAGGCCTAAGTGTCAGCAGTGGACCTCAGATTCTGATTCAAAGTGAAGTCTGAAGAATTTAAATGTTTTTAGTGTATGAGTGAACAAAAAACTAACAAACCTGGAGGCTAACTTGCAGATCAGTTCAGTTCAGCTCAGTCTCTCAGCTGTGTCCAACTCTCTCTGACCCCATGGACTGCAGCACAACGGGCCTCCCTGTCCACCACCAGCTCCTGGAGCTTGCTCAAACTCATGTGCATTGAGTAGGTGATGCCATCCAACCATCTCACCCTCTGTCGGCCCCTTCTCCTCCCGCCTTCAACATTTTCCAGCATCAGTATCCTTTCAAATGAGTCCGTTCTTCCCATCAGGTGGCCAAAGTATTGGAGCTTCAGCTTCAGCATCAGCCCTTCCAATGAATATTCCGGACTGATCTCCTTTAGGATGGACAGGTTGGATCTCTTTGCAGTCCAAGGGACTCTCAAGAGTCTTCTCCAACGCCACAGTTTAAAAGCATTAATTCTTCAGCCCTCAGCTTTCTTTATAGTCCAACTCTCACATCCATACATGACTACTGGAAAAACCATAGCCTTGAATAGACGGACCTTTGTTGGCAAAGTAATGTCTCTGCTTTTTAACTGGCAGATCAGAGCCTTGCTATTTCCAAACAAAATAATTTGCATCCTTATCTGTTTCTCCATACCTTTTCTCACCTTTCCCCTTTTCTTTCTTTAATTTTTTGGCCACACTGTGCAGCATATGGGACCTCAGTTCCCTGGGGAGGGATCCAACCTGTGCGCCCTCCACTGGAAACTTGAAGTCTTAACCACTAGACAGCCAGAGAAGCTCCCACCTTTCTCCTTTTCTTTAGGACCACCAACCACTCTCCTATCCTTGAAGCAGCTACATGTAAAAGGCAACCATGGTTTACACCTTGGGAGGAATATAAGACAATACTTTAACTTTCTGGGGACATGCACTTTTAAGTCTCATTCCAAACTGCAGAATCAAAGGTCTCATCCCCAGTTAAGGAATTTGAGCAAACGGGAAAATTGCAGGAGAGATTCTAGAAGTTTTGCCACAGATTATCAGCTTTCCTCTGGCTCTGTGCAATTGGACATCTGATCATTTCCTAAATAAAAACTTGTACATATGCCATATAATAATACATATGACAAGTCTGAGGGATTTTTGTCTTGTTTAAGACAGTTGGGGAGAATGAGAAAAATAGTCTACAATTCTGCTTTAGGGTTTCTTCAACTCTCCGGTACTTATCATTAAAATAATCCTGAAATGTTAAATCCTCTTAAGGGCATCAGTCATACAGGACTAGTACCCATACCCTTACAACTTCATTTAATCTTAATTACCTCCTATCAGTCATATCTCCAAATACAGTCACGCTGGGGGTGGGGAGGGAACCCAATTCAGCCCACAGGGAGGACTATGGAACACACTAGAGAGGTGGGGTTTGGGAATAAGAAGCAACCTGTCTGGTTAAGGAACAGGATGTGATCATCGTGTGATTGTGGCTGTCTGAATTAATGTTTCTTGATTGCTTTCTCAAATTCAGGGTCCTAGAGGAAGAGAGAATTTAAAAGCAATAAGCTTTTGTAAGACACATAGCAAGCAGTCAACGCTCAAACGGATTATTCAATAAAAGGATAATTTTGTTTGTTTGTTTTAAGTTTCTAACCTCTCATTTCCACAGAGCAGCCAGTCTTGGCTTCTACCAATGATCTTCCATTTGTCAACAGCGATAGAAACTTCTGAGGAGCTGATAGGAGTGTTTCTGTGGATTGAGTGCGCCACCCAGTGGCTAATGTGGAAATTGCAGAGACACGCCGCGTATACAGTGCAAAGGAGAGCTTTTCATCCAACAGTGCAACAGTCACTCCTAATTACCACTTCCACCTCCCAAACCAAAACCCCTGGTGGACTTGACTGTGTTTCCGGCTCTCCTGCCTTCCGTGTTGTGACGATCACTACAGCCTGAAGTGATTCTTCTGTCCCCATTCATGTCCCCCATTCTCCATGTCGCTGTCAAAAAAACTCTACAAACTTGTACTCCTCGCATACATTTTTGGAGCGCTGTATTAGACAATGCAGCTATGTATAATTTGAGAATATTCCTTATAATAAATATAAGCTAAACCAAAGAACAAAATGAATGTAGATGATAAATATGAGTATGAATGTATATTTATATATATATAGAAACAGTGTCAGACTTTATTTTGGGGGGCTCCAAAATCACTGCAGATGGTGACTGCAGCCATGAAATTAAAAGACACTTACTCCTTGGAAGAAAAGTTATGACCAACCTAGATAGCATATTCAAAAGCAGAGACATTACTTTGCTGACTAAGGTCCGTCTAGTCAAGGCTATGGTTTTTCCAGTAGTCATGTATGGATGTGAAAGTTGGATTGTGAAGAAGGCTGAGCACCGAAGAACTGATGCTTTTGAACTGTGGTGTTGGAGAAGACTCTTGAGAGTCCTTTGGACTGCAAGGAGATCCAACCAGTCCATTCTAAAGGAGATCAGCCGTGGGATTTCTTTGGAAGGAATGATGCTAAAGCTGAAACTCCAGTACTTTGGCCACCTCATGAGAAGAGTTAACTCATTGGAAACGACTCTGATGCTGGGAGGGATTGGGGGCAGGAGGAGAAGGGGATGACAGAGGATGAGATCACTGTCTCTATGGATGTGAGTCTGAGTGAACTCCGGGAGTTGGTGATGGACAGGGAGGCCTGGCGTGCTGAGATTCATGGGGTCGCAAAGAGTCGGACACGACTGAGCAACTGAACTGAACTGAACAATGCAGAAATACACACAGACATACATAGATACATCAAAGAGGAGATCTTTCTAAAAATAATACAAAATCCATAAGTCACATGGAAAAGATTAATTTGACTACAGACAAGCTTAAAATTTTGATAAAGAAAAATAATGCAATAAATGTTTTGTGACTTTCTTGACCAAAGGTCAGGGAGCATCCCCTTTCCTTTGGCACATTTTAAACAGATACAAATATAACCTGTGATGGAAGAATTCAGAATTCCAAAAGACAGATATCAGTCAGAATCTACTACTCAAATGATTAATATCCACTCAAATCATTATGTAATAATCAAGTATCACAAGATCTGCTTTCTCAGACCACCACTGGCAGGGGGTGTTTCCTTTCATTCAAATGTCTAAATGGTGTAGACCTTCACCCACCTATTTTAGGAAGGGTCAACTGACAAGTTTGTCCACCCACAAGCCCCAAGTGTGAGAACTGCTTCCTCTAACCCAGAACTGAAGCTACCTGATGCCCTTTTACATCCAAATTGATGAGAATGATGAGATGAAATTATAACTTCTCTTATTTGGGTCACTTTCTCAAAGAGCAAAAGACAGAAGGAACTTAGAATATACTTTGTTCTTCTGTTCCTTTCTCTTCTTGCAACTTGGATAAATTCATTTTTGGCAATGAAAGTCCTCAGGCCTTGTTTTGAGAACAAAAGTCACAGCCTATCAGGCCCCTGTGTCTCCAGGTGGAAGAAAGATTGTCAGATGTAAAAGGCAGAGCAGGAGTCTTCACCTGGAAGTACAGGATTTTCCAGCAAAGTCTCCTGATGTAGGTACCAAATTATCAAGTTTAATAACCACCTCCCCATGATGCCTGATGGCCCCAGCACAGGTCTGACCTGACTCAACCAGCCGCTGACTTAACATGAGAAATCAGAGAACTGGGGGAGCCCAGAGCTGGGAGACCTACTAGAGGAAGCCAAGGAGTGCAGTGCCTGATGGGAATATCTTACAGGATGCAGGACAAGGAAACTGGTGGCACAAGATCAGTGACCTCTGGCATATTTATCACCCCCTGAAAGCAGGAATCATGGTGGAGAAAGTCCCTTCACAGTAAGCACAAATAATAATGGATAAGCCGTCCCTCTTCACCATGGCCAGTAACTCTGGTCATACACACACACACACACACACACACACACACACACTGCCTTTACTGGGCTGGAACAACCCAGTTCCATTCACAATGAACTGGGAACACGGCTCACACTCCCCCTCTCTCAAGGAAGAAAGCCTGCAGCGTACCAGAGTAGTTTTGCTTCCACTTCCATGAGCAACTCAGTTCCCACCTATCACCGCTCTTTATCTTCCTTGGGTTCACATGGAGAGGATTTTTGTACCTAAAGGCTCTGAAATGGCCAAAATGGAACATTTACTGAATTAACTTCAATGCCCAACTGCACCCTGAGCCTAAACTCACTTCCTACCTGTTTCCATCTCAAATGGTGCCAGGCTGTGCTGTAACAGCTCCCCAGAAGGAAACAAGGAACAAAACGGACATTTTTTAATCCCCAGATCCTTCAGCAGCAATACAAATATGCACCAAATTTCGACAATATGAATCCCCTCAGAGTGAGTGCTGAGAAAGAAATTGGACTCCAGAAATAAAATCCTCTTATGTATGACAGCCCCAAAAAATCAGTCCCTAAATCTGTTCCCCTCCCACATTTTTAGTCTGCTTTGTCTTAAGAGAATCTCACCTCCTGGATGGATTCAGGCCCCTGATTCAGTAGCTATAGGCTAACTTTTACAGAATGGGTTCCTTCAACACCTCCAAGTTGAATTAACCAGCCTCACATCTCTGCCTTAAACCACTTGTCCAAAGAATCAGAGTAAATAGCATAAAAGAGACACCTAGCAGGACGGAACCCATCGCCAACATCCCTTCCAGCTTTTTAGGATGAAGTGTGCATTTTCACTGTGTTAAGATATTATACTTGTGGAAAGAATGTAAATAACTAGGTAATTAACATATTAGGAGAATTCACTTACTGATCGTCCCATCACAGAGCAGTTAGAAAGCGTCAAAACTAGTGTCGTGTGCAAACAAGCTTGGAAAACTGCGTGGGCCCAGCTGCTCCTGGAAATCTTCACCCCTTTCCTGGAGCTTTACTGACGTGTCATCCCCCTAAACCTTGAAATTCCTTTACTGCCCTCCCTTCAGAGGGAAGGTGTTTTTAGAATACCAACTCTCCCTTCTCTATTCCTTAATCAATGAATAAAGTTTCTGCTCTGATTTATGGAACCTAGTTTTATTTGATGGGCATTCCCAACTCTAGGCAAAGGACCCACTGAAGGGGTCATAGACCTGGTGGGGACAGATAACAACTCTCTCCCTCAATAACTGACCAGATTTCACCCCATTGCAGAATGTGGGTCCACAACACACACAGCACTCTGTGAGTTCAAGACATCAAAGGAGCAGTTAGGGATAAAAGCTGTTAGGGGCTGCTGGTGGGCCTGACTCTATAAAACAGCAGGATTAACAGCACATTTATCCAACCGCTAAGATCAGGAATTAAACCTTAATTCTCTATAAGAACAGCAGGTAGAAACTGAATCATGTTTAAAGAAAACTGGGTACCACCACTGAGAAGGGAAAAATAAATCAATTTTTCAATCACATGGGCAAAGTTCCCCAGGGAGAAAATCCAGTGGCTTTTTTTTTTAACCTGTTGCCTCAAACTCTACCCACCCTACTCACCATGCACAATCACACACACACACACACACACACACACATGCACACACATTCACATACACGCACAGTTGCAAATATTTAAACCCCACCAACAACTTCATCAATATCATTACACTGCCTATCAATATTTCATTATCATCAGCAGCATTTCGTTTCACTATCATTGTGAGAAATGCACAGTGTTTTCACATGTGATTTATTCTATTTCTTCTTCCAGTATTGAGTACACCATGTGCTTTTTTTTAACCTTACTCAACACTCTTTATAATTCTCTAAACATCAGACTAGATTTTTTTTTTCCATATAAGCAATGGCTCCTCAATTTGTTGCCCTACATAACCCCTTATCATAAAGCAAAACTTCTCAAGAGAAGAGATTTCCGTGAGTGTTGGACTCCTTCCAGAGTTTTTCTAGGACTCTAATGGGAATTCCAGGACAAATATAAAATGTCTCCTTTCATGTGGGAGATGAGGTCATTTCTAAGCGGCATACGTTAGGTGGGAGTCTTCTCATGGGGGCCTGTCCTGTGACACAAGAAAAAGGTATTCTGACAGCCACTCAGAGCAACAGACCCTCTGTAATCAAGCCCATGACCCTGTGAACATAGCCTAAATAGACACAGGCATAAATGTCTACCAGCTCTCACCAAACAGCAGGTCCATCCACAAACTCAACACCCACGTTATTTCCCAGTCAGCTGCACAGAAGTGGCTGTCATAAGACCAGGAAGACAGTCGTGATCTTTGTCCTTCCAAGTGTCTTTGCACAGTTGGGTTCTTCCCACGTGTTCCATGAATGGACGCACACACATCAGCTATGTACAGGCAACCCCCTCATCCACTACAGATCAGTGCAAATGCGCTCACTCCTCAGCTTCAGCTACTTCCTAGGATGTCAATCACACAATGGAAATAGGACCTTAAGCCTGCTCATGGAAAAAAAAAAAAAAACCATAGTTCGAGCTATGATTGTTGGAGGAAACTAGGAAAAGTAATTCCCTTTACAACTTGTTAGCTAGTTAACATAAAACTTATGTTTTAGACATCAGAAAACTGGGCATAAATCATGAAGCTACTGCTTTAACACTGAAACCCTTAAAATTACAAGCAGACCACTTTTCTGTTTATTTTTTGGCTTAAAAGTATATACCTTATGTTTTTACAAGACACATCAAATTTGAAATAACTCTTTGTATTCAAATAATTCAACTATTTTAGCGGATGTCACAAGGGAAACTTACTTTGTAAAACAAAAACTCAAAAATTGTGATCAGTCATGCCCCTAATTTATACCTTTGGTAAATTTCCATGTTTATTTGTGAAAATATTTTATTAAAGTCAAGCCTGTTTGTATTACCTAAAAAAGCAGTGACTAATCATGAACCAGAACTTCTGACGACAAAGGAAAACCCACCTCTATCACGCTCCCGGCCATCACCTCAGAGAAAATGTTGATGGATTTGGGGAGTAAGAGAAAACAGGAAACTCTACTTACAACTAAAGTTGCCACGGGAGCTGCCTCTAGAAAGCCCATCGTGGGAACTCTCCACTGGCAGAAACGCAGCCTTTCTGAGCCATAGGGAAATGGGGAAAGGCCTGAAGGAAAGACGCCCGTCATCTTGCTAGAAGAGGCTTAAGAAAGGAAGGTTCCAGATTGCACACTTCCTCATTTCTTTCTGTCATCTTGTTAATGCAAGTTTGTGTGCCCAACACACAGTGAGGCTAAACAAAGTGAAACATCAGAGTTGGGAGCAGAGGAAGGTTTATCGCAGGGCCCTGTAAGGAGACAGGGTGGTTCACACCCTGAGAAGCCTCATGCTCGCCAGAGGGTTTCGGCAGAGCATCTTTAAACGGCTGGTAGGAGTGGGGCATCCAAGGGTATGGGATCACACTTCTCTGACCGGCTGATGGTGTGACAGCAAGTGGTACACGGGGGTGAACGTCATCAGTCCTTCTTAGGCTCCAGGAGGCCTGGGGCCACGTGCTCGTGGTCATCAAGTAGTAAAGATATTTTGTTTAGCAGGGCTTTTTCACATCTGCCAAACAACTCAGGAAACGTGCATCAAATACTGTTATCTACTCAACAGGTACCTCAGTGAGGGGCTAAAGCAGAGGATATGCAGGAAGGCCTCTTCTGAGCAGGCCGCATAGGATCCTGTGGGCCTCCCGTCTCTTAAAAAGAAGCTCTTTAGGAAATCTGTCCAATTGAAGGCTTTTCCATTGTCAGTGTTATTAAACTATTTTTGATCATGGTTCTCAGGAACAAGGCTATTGTCTGCTCTGCTCTTGACTCTCAAACAAGGTGACCCAAGCCCCATAGAGCGAAAGATCACAGATTCCAGTTCTGTAAGGCATGCCTATAGTTTAGTCACCAAGTCATGCCTGACTCTTTGTGACCCCATAGACTGTAGCTCGCCAGGCTCCTCTGTCCATGGGATTTTCCAGGCAGGTATACTGGAGCGGGTTGCCATTTCCTTCTCCAGGGGATCATCCTGACCCAGGGACTGAGCCTGCATCTCCTGCCTTGGCAAGGGGATTCTTTACCGCTGAGCCACCAGGGAAGCCCCCTGTAAGGCGCACAGCACATGGAACCACAAAGCAGGTGCCTGAGCAGCATCAGAGCTCGTGAGGCTCTTCTGGCTAACCAGCTTGGAGACCGAAGTGTACGCCCAAGGAGAGACAGGTCCCCAAGCCCTCAGAAAGTGAAGCTTCGTGACTCTTAGCGGGCACTGAGATGGACATTTGTTCTGCGGGTGGACTCTTCTCAGCCCGATCCCCGTGGCCGTTATCCTGGGAGTGCTGGGAGGCCGGCTTGATATAAACTGGCTACTAAACAACTGGTGAGTGTAAAAGATGTGGAGGCTGGCTATTTACCAAGAGCTAGAGAACTTCAGCTTGTGGAGTGTAAGAAGAGCCCTAACAATCTTAAGAAATCCACATAGGACCCCCCTCCCCCGCCCCCACCATGAAACACACATCAAACAGGCAAGGCGCTGCCTGTCTCCAGGAAATGGGAACTAGTTTGAAAGAAGTGAAAGTCAGAAACGAAGGTGAATTTCAGATGAAGCCAGGAGGAGTTACCCTGGGGTCCACTTAGGAAAGCTTGAGCTCTTTAAGAGCAGCCTTGAAAAGGCAGGGGAGTCCCTCTTCGCCCTCCCAGATTACGCACCAGCTTCCTGGATGTGCAGCGCCACTGAACACAACAAAAGGCAGAAAAGCCTCAGCCGATTGCAGCCCGGACGGAGGCAGGAGGCCAGAGCTCCCTGGTCTCCACGCCCGTGTTATCACTGCAGAGAATGAGTCACGCTGAACCCAGCTCGGAGCCCCCCCCAGACTACATTTGTTCAGGAACCACTGCCTGGACCAGTCCAAGACAAAACTGGGAGCCAGATGAGGGTGTCCCCGTCTCCTCCCAACATCCTCTTTTCCAGCCCCTTTTGGCTCCCGAGCAAAAGCTGAACACAACGTGATTTTTCTGCTCTGTCAGTTTTTCTGCATCATCACTAAGATGCTTCGAAGAGAATCAGCATCAGGACCGCCTCTATCCAAGTCACAGACACACACCCAAGACCCAAATCGGCATCTCCATGTTGGAACTCTCTCCTGTGTTCCCAGTCTGTCTCTTTTGCTTTATTATCTGTAGGTCTCGGAAGCACCTCTAAACTCAGCCTGGACACAAATGAATATCTCCCCAGTCCAACTCTACAACATCTCCAGAACTCCCTGTCTTAGTTAAAACACTGTCCAGCCTCTTATCAAGGAAGAGTTCCTTCTATAGGAAAGCAAAATTTGTCATTCCAAAATGTGTCTCTTTGGCATGAGGATTATTTTGGACTGATTGTTTTAAAGGAAAAAAACAGGGGGCTCAGGAACAACTCTTACCTCTTCCATTTGAACTGCCTAGAAAATTTCAGATGGAGGATCAGAGAGCATCCAAAGTACAGGAATTAGGTGTTGCTGACAGAGAAGAGCCCAGCACACTGTGCATGGCGAAACTTTTCCCCGTGTCCCATTGTTTCTCCATGGCCCAGCAAAGGTTTGTTGACTGGACATTTGTCCTTTTTTTTTATCTTCCTGTGACTTGCCTTCCTTCTCTTTGAAGTCTCAGACCCCTGCCGCCTTCTTCCTTGGTCTGTGCGTGCACAGCGGCTCGGTTGTGTCTGACTCTTTGCAATGCTATGGACTGTAGCCCCTCCAAGCTCCTCTGTCCATGGGATTTCCCAGGCAAGATTACTGGAGTAGGTTGACCGTTTTCTGCTCCAGGGGATCTTTCTGGCCCAGGAATCAAACCCACCTCTCTTGCATCTCCTGCATTGGTGGGCGAATTCTTTACCACTGAGCCACCTGGGAAACCCTCTTCCTTAGCCTAGAATGACATACACACCTCATTTTGCCTGACTGTTTTTGGGATCTCCAATGTTTGTGCAGATTTTCCATACCTACATAATTAAATCTGATTTGCTCCTGTTAAATTATCTCAAGTCAACTTAATTCTTATGCCAGCCAGAAGAACCTAGAAAGGGTGGAAGGAAATTTTTTCTTTCACCAAACTCGCCTCAATCCAGTCCCCAAAGCCTAACAATCATAGCATTGTAATAGCTTTAAAATATATCTCTTCTCTTTAACCTCATCACCTCATTACTGAGAATCTTTCAGGTTACAAAATTAAAGTAATTCCCTTTAGTTGTGATTATTATTATTGGGTTGACCAAAAAGCTTGTTTGGGTTTTTCCGTAAGGTGTTCTGGAAAAACTCAAATGAAATTTTTGGCCAACTCAGTATTACCATTTTGGGGTTTTGCTATTTGGAAGAATTAAAGGTTAATTATTTCTGTTTTGGATGTTAATTATTTCTCTGTTAAAAGTGGAATTAGTGAAGCTTCATCTGGAACTCTTGAGAAACAGGAACACTACTTTCTTACAGAACTTCTTCAAGGGACATATGTCAACTGAAACAGAAAATGATTCGTGACATTTATGTGCTATGCTGTGCTTAGTTGCTCAATAGCCCGACTCTGCAACTCCACGGACTGTAACCCACCAGGCTCCTCTGTCCATGGAATTCTCCAGGCCAGAATACTGGAGTGGGTTGCCATGCCCTCCCTCCAGGGGATCTTCCCAACCCAGGGATAGAACCCAGGTCTCCTGCACGGCAGGCAGATTCTTTCTCCAGGGGATCTCCCCAACCCAGGAATCAAACCAAGATCCCCTGCACTGTACGCAGATTCTTTACCAGCTGAGCTCCCAGGAAGCCCTTGGCAGTTATATACACTCACTAAAGCAGACCGTGTTGGTTGCCTTCTGGCTTCCGGCAGGACTGAGCCAACTGAGATTAGAGGAGAGAAGTGCGATCTCTCCTCCTGCCCCTGATTGCCTCCCTTCCTGGCTGCTCTGACCGGCTGCCTCCTCCTCCGCCGCCGCCCAGGGGCCACGGTCCGTCGGCCTGGCAGCCTCCTCAGGGAGCGTCTCCGGCTCCCAGTAGCCATTTCCTCCCCTTCCCTCCCCAGGCCAGGATGGCATCAGTGCCCTACAGTTACTAACCCGCCGGGCGACATTATCCTCTATCGGTTCTCTTAAATCTTACCTACCCCTTTGCAAATACTCCCTTATTAAAGCCTCCTCAAAATAACTATTTTGAGGTATCCTGCGTCTTCTCACAGGACCCTGACTGATACAGTAATTGTTGCCTGGAGTGGTCCTAGGAAAAAGGCTGTACAGTGGAATTCTGGGATTTGAAAAGTTCACAGAAAACTTCTTTGTTAAGAGAAAATGGAATTCAAATAACCCATGGCCAGCTTTGGCATCACAGCTACTCAAATTATAACAAGGCATGGGATGCCCTACAGGTTGGCAAGTTATTGAGAAAGAAAATGCATGGGGCCTGTCACTGCCATGGCAATAACCCTGCTCATAAAATGTGAGGGGTTGGTTCTAAGAACCCGCCAGGCCAGCTGGCTTCTGAGGGCCCTAGAGCACCTACACAGGGAAAAGAAGAAATTGGAGTTTGTGGTGACTCAACTCAAAACACAAGTGGAAAATCAGAGCAGGATTTACAGGGTGTCTTGTCTTGTGCAGACAGACAGAAAGTGTGACTGAGGACTGAGAGCAAGCCTGATCTTACGAGACATGTTATAAAACCTAAGAGGTCTCCACCCCACCTTGTCTCCGCAGCAAGGCAGGGCTGGTGGTGAAGGAGCAGGGACCGCAGATACGAGAGGGGGGTCCCCTGAGTAGTTGGAAATGAAGCTGAGACTGTTGAAACTTCCTGAAGAGTAGGGTCAACGCCTCCCCACTCTCCATCCAAAGGATGCAGCCTTCTGGGGGAGAAAAAAATGTCAGTGACCATTCCTGTCCCTGCTTTAAAAACGGGTGTTTCTTCTACTCAGGACCCAGCCCTTCAGCTTTTTCTTGCCTTCATGTTCGTAACGAGAGTTCAATACTAACCGAGCTCAGACAAAGCGCACGTTTGCTACAGGATTCTGAATAGCACAGACGCCTGTGATCTGCACAGAGTGACATCAGGCAAATCGAAATATAAAGCTGGACTGGACTGCACGTATTGACAACCGTGCACTTCCCCAGGAATTAGGATCGAAGGAACTGGCTTCAGCGCCCAGGAATAGTGTTAACCACCTACCTGATTAGAAAACACACTCACAGACTTAGCGAACTTAACAGTTACGGGGCGGGGGAGGATGGGGCAGACGGGTAGTTAGGGAGTTTGGGATGGACATGCACACACTGCTGTATTTAAAATAGATACCCAACAAGGATCTACTATATAGCACAGGGAACTCTGCTCAGCGTTATGTAATAACCTAAATGGGAAAAGACTTTGAAACAGAATATATACGTGTATATGAATAAGTGAATCACTCTGCTGTACACCTGAAATGCAACACTGTAAATCAACCACACTTCAATATAAAGTAAAATTGTTATAAAATCCAAAAAACTATCTAGCGGCTTGGTTAAATATCTACTGGCCTGGATTCAACGGTGACTAGTAGTCAGTGAGGTTAAAATGTTCCCAATTCTCTGGTTTACAGGAGAAGGAAATCAAAGCTTCAATGAGATTGAAATGTTGGACCAAATCTATTACGACCGACCTACTCAGCCACCCCTAACCTAAGCTCAGTCTCTAGAAGGACCTGAGGACACTCCCTTCACCAAGGCACTAGGAAGTTATTTGATGGTGAGAAGGAGGTATCCAGCATCCTTGAGAAGCCTGTGGCAGCTACCCTCTACAAGCCAATGACAACAGGGGGAGATGCCACAATGGAACTGGGCGCCCTGGTTTCAGTGGAAATAAGGGGATCTCTGAATAGAAGAGGACAGGTGGTGGTCTTCACCCACACAGACAAGGTGGGCATGATTACCACAATCAGCCACAAGGGCTGAGTAGTTCTCACAGGGTTTAGAGTCACAGGACTCTGCAGGATCATCTAATTGATCATGAAATCCCCAGAAATGGAGTGGATGGGCAGCCTACACAGCTGCTTTGCATTTATAGGTAGAAAAATCCCAAGTCTTCTGGGAAGACACCTAACTCCAGCTGCTGGAGTGAGGAGTTAACCACATCTAAACAAGTTCAAACACCCAGAACTCTGGGGAAGGATCCTGTAATGGGGTCACAGGTACTCATCATAAGTCACCCCTCTGGGATTCCCTAGAGGTGCTTACAGCCACTTAAGAGATTAACTGTACCTTGGGAAAGGTGAGATACCAGACCTTTGGAGCTATTAGATAAACACGAGGAGAGAGAAAGTTCACAGTAAAGAATTGGCACGTGTGGCTATGGAGGCTGACGAATCCTCAGATCTGCCATCAGTACACCGGAGGCCCAGGAAAGCTGGCAGTACAGTTCCATTTCAAACGCCAGCAAGTCCCAAAGAGCCAGTGTTCCAGTCCAAGTTTAAAGGAGAGAAAGAAATAACGTCCCACTTTGAAGGCAGGCAGGCAGAAGACATTCCCTCCTACTTGGAGGAGGGCAGGGAAGTCTTTCAGTTCTATTCAGGCTCTTAACTTGATTATGGTGGTGGTGGTGGTGGTTTAGTTGCTAACTGTGTCTGACTCTTGCGACCCCATGGACTGTAGCCCTCAAGGCTCCTCTGTCCATGGGATTTCCTAGGCAAGAGTACTGAAGTGGGTTGCCATTTCCTTCTCCAGGGGATCTTCGCAACCCAGGGATTGAACCTGTGTCTCCTGCATTGCAGGAGGATTCTTTACTCCTGAGCCACCAGGGAAGCCCCTGATTCTACTCAGGCTCTTCACTGGGTGAGGCCACTCACTCTAGGATGATCGTCTGACTTCCTTAGTCTATCAATTCAAATCTTCATCTCATCCAGAAACACCTGCATAGACACACCCAGAGCAAAGATTAATGATGGAGCACCCCCTGGCCTGGTCAAGCTGACACATAAAACTAGCCATCACACTTTCTAATTTCTGTTTTTGAATGAAGTCTCCAATTTTAGGTTTAACTCCTAACAAAATGAGAAGATAGGATGCTGTGACATCAGCACATTTTGTAACTTCCAAATATTGTTGGAAGTTATTTCCTAGTCTATGGCCAAACTCTTCTTTCGCAATTTCATCTTTTTGTTTGCATGACTGATTTGTGGTTCAATCATCTTTTATTGGAAATGTTTCAGGGATAGCTTTTAAGAAAGAGACTTTGACCTCATTTTCCAGCCCATTTTTGACCTCAAGGTTTATTGTGAAAAGAGGAATCCTATGATCCCTACCAGGCTGGGGTTCTGAGTTAGTCCAATCAGCTTCCACCATTCAGAATTTAGCATCTGACACTCCAGCTAACATGTATGTATATAAGCTGATGCAAGTCAGATAACCCTGGGTCCTATGCACTCAAAGGAATTCTAAATTCTTCTATGAATATTTTCTGGTCTTGTTTGGGTTTGGGGAAATCTTTCATTACAGCTCTTACTTCAACTCAGATCCAAAGCTTAAATTCTATAGTTATTTTCAGACCTGGCTCATGGGAAGGATGAATCTTTAAAAGTTATGGACATTTGGGGATTTTAGGAGCATTATTGAAAAAACGAAGGGTCTGGACATGGGGAAGGGGAGAGAGATCAGAAGGACTTGGGTGGGGGGCGGTGGGCGAGGAGAGCTGGATCCAGGGAGGCAACTGGAAAACAGGAGTGAGGGGGTAACCAGGAGAGTGAGTCTAGTTTGTTCTTGCTGACGTTTGTCCAACTGCTTGTTAGCCTTGGCCAAAGAATCTTATAATGAAGCAATGTTTGACTCAGAACCTTTTTTTTTTTTTGGAGGTCTCTCCTTACCAATCCAAACAACACTGCCCTCTGGGCTTTCAAAAACTTTTCCCGTTTCTTTTCTAAAGCACCTCTCAAATGAACAATTTTGTTCAAGTCAAATGCTCTCTGAGTGGCCACTGAAAGCCCACAACTTAACCTCGGTAAAGTTATGCCATCTAGAAAGATAGGCATGAGAATCAGTATTTCAAGAAGGGTAAAGGGAAGATGCAGGAGTTTCTCCAGGCAGAGGAGCAGATGTGGACCTAGACAAACCCATGAAATCTGGCAGCGGTAGGCGTGAATGGGCAGTGGTCTCTCCTTATCATGATGGATACATCCCCAGACCCCCGTGGAAGTCCAAAACCATGGGTAGTACTGAACCCAAAATATACCATGATTTTTTCCTGTATGCACATACCTATGATAAAGTATAATTTATTGATTAGGCATAATAAGACTAACAACAATCACTAATCATAAAATAGGACAATTATAACAATATACTGTAATAAAAAGTGACATAAATCTGGTCTCTCTGGAAACATCGTATTGTACAAATTTAAGCCTTTTCCATCTTAACTAAGCATACATCATGCATTGTGGCCGTAACTTCTGCAGTTGGACTGTATAGTCCATGGGGTCACAAAAAGTTGGACATGACTGAGTGCCTTTCATTTTTCACCTTCAAAGTCACTTGAACGCAAGCACCATGATGCCACAACAGGCAATCTGATAACCCAGGGGGCTACGAAGAGACAAACGGCAAACCGCAGGAACATCTGGGCAGGACCAAGTGGGATCTGGCGAGATTTCATCAAGCTAATCACAACGGCTTGCAATTTAAGACTAATAGGATTTTTCTTTTAATATGTTCTGATCGAGGTTGACCCCAAGTTAACTGATAGCACGGCAAAGCGAAAACATAGATCTATCTATACCCCTCCCGGCGACCTCAGATGGAAAACCAGAGAATGTTCTCTTTCTATGAAAGCCAAGCCCTCTGGACACAAAACTGACATGGAAGGAAAAACCTCAGCTGGTTTTATTCATGAAATTCACAGCAAAGTTTGTCCAAGCAGATGCCTGTCCAGTAAGAACTGCAAAATCCATGAGGCAGGTTCAAACAGGCTTTCGGGGCTTGTGCCCCTGTTTTAACCCTAGTCTCCTTAGAACAACGTTTTAACAGCACAGCGTAACACAACACAGCGATGCAAAGGACAGCAAGTGGCACACAGGGATAATCTGACTCCACCAAGGATGCCAAACAAATGGAAGCCGATTTGTTCTCAGTTTGGTACAAAACCTGGTACCAAACTGAGAATAAATAAACTCAGCACAAAGAGAGCGGAATTGAGACCCAGCTCTTCACTGACCATGTCCTCCTGGATTGGACAAGCCTCCAGCAGAAGGGATGGGGCCCCTGTGGGTGGTTCTGCTCCTGGTGAAGCCAGGGGTCTGCAGGGACAGGACAAGCCAGGTTCTGAGGGATTTCAGGAGGGCTGAGAGATAACCAAGACCACCCAAAGCAGAGAAAGCAGAGGCTCTTTATCCGGAGCCCGTGGAGCAAGGCAGGCAGCCAGCGTCAATTGTGTTTGGCGGAGGCTTGAAGGCAGGCAGAGGAGTGGGAAGGGCTGACAGTGGGAAAAGGGCCAGCTTCCAGTACGCCCTGACCCAAGGCTACTGGCCGGGCGGGGTGGGAAGTGGAGGGGCGGCAGCTGTGGGAAGACTAGAAAGGGGTTATCCTAGGTGATGGGCAAGGGGTTTGTTTGCTTTTCTCTGGATGGTCCTCAGTCGGAAGCAGGGCCAAACATTAGGTTAGCAATCAAGTCTGGGCTCTTCGGGGCCAATTGTTACAGGGCTTACTGTTTGGCTTCCTGGAGTCCTTGCTAGAAAAAGTGATCTGACACTCACCAGTCTGACTTGGAGATGGTAGGCTGGCTTCTTGTGGATAACAGGTTGGTTTCCTCGGCCAGGTGCTGTGGATCACGGATCAGAGTTCTGTTCGTGTATATGGTCTGGCCACTGTTTGTATATCATCTCTCCCAACCTTCCCGTGTAGGTTATTATTATTGTTAGTGAGATGGTGAGGGGCAGGGAGGCCTGGCGTCCTGCAGTCCATGGGGTCACAAAGAGTCAGACACGACTAAGCGACTGAACAATAACAACAATCATTATTATTCTCCTTTTACAAATGAGGTGAGTGTGATGCAGGGACGCACTTAGTTAACGGCAGAGCCAAGAATACAAACTAAGGCACTCTGTCTACAGTCTATGCCCTCAGCCTGGCAGGCAGCTGCCTCCAATGTTGCCATCTTGCTGTTGGGGTCTTTCTGGAAATTTCTGTGAAAAAGTTTAGATCTCTGTTCTTCTACCCAGTTGTTTGGGGCTCCTACCCACCCATTTTTGCAGCTCAACCAAAGATGACAGCTTGACTTTGGCATGCTAGAGCACAAGACTATGTAGTGTATTGTTACATTGGTAACCAATAAAATAATTTTTTTTTTTTTTAGTTTTGTTTGCGATTGTCTTCCCTGATAAGACTAGGAGACTTTTTATGATCAGGTTATAATGTTTTCTTCCTGTCACTTTTAGCAAATGGTGTATAGAAAGACACAAATCTTGCAACCGAACCCTCCCCAGTTACAATAAAGTGGGTGAGAGATAAAGCCAGGCAAAGTAACATCCCATCACTGAGTCGGGAAAGCTGAAAGCTTTTCTACTCACCCTTAAAGTAATACTATGAAAAGGAATCACCTGTTTTTCAAGCAGTCTGCTCTTTACAACAACGTTTTCAATGCAGAAAGGAAGAATGCTTACTAGCTCAGAAAATAGCTTTGACAATTCATATATGAGAGCATTTTATTAAAATGCTTCACCTACCAAAAAACTATACCATTTATGGGAGAAAAGAGGATTTTTCAAGTGTTCACAAGCCCTCTAAATGCATCTTCTGGATTTTCCAAATATCTGCATAGAAAGTCCATTTATTTATTGCACTGAAAGATCCCTTCAGGATATTAAACATACATTTCTTCCGAAAGTACAATCATTAGTGATTTGGACTTTTTCATTTTTTCACAGGTCACCTAGCAAAATATTTAGGCTCATAGGTGTTTGGGAGTCAATTAAATATTACTTATTTGCATGAAATTCCTTGTAGTCACTTCTGGAGAGAAGATTGTTTCCTTTTGTTTCTCTTTATTTTGGTATTGGAAGAGCCTCTTTCCCTTGTGGAGGGGAGCTGCCATTTTTATATTAAGCCACTGAAGGTTTTTGTTTGTCTTTAACATACTTAAACTGAACATTTCACTGAAGCGATTCATCAGGTTGAACCATTTAACTGAGAATTTGCTCTAAATTTTCCTGGCGGTGGGGCGCAGGGGGACAGTTCCTTGTTGCCTTTCCTTCTTACCAAACTGTTTCTAACACCATTGCCAAATCTGACCATCCTGGGGAAAACACACCATCATCTCTAAATACGGCACATCTCATTTCTCTATTTAGTGTTAGCCCACAGGACTGTCACTGTTCCTGTAGATATTAAAAGGTGGGTTCACTGAGGCAGACATTTCCCAGTCACCATAAAACATCACACAAAGTAAAACCCCAGTTCCATTGATATTCTAGTCTCAGTGTCTCTAATTTAGTGACTTCTCACTTCAACAAGGTCCTGAAATTTTATGTGACCCGTTTCTAGCACTCACTCCATTTTCCGCAGTATCATGTAGCCCCTGGCCGACATCACTTGGTGGGAAGGGGCTTTCAGCACAGAACAAAGGGCCGTATTACAGGGAAGGCAAAAGTCCACAGAGAAGGCAGGGCTGCACTGATGTGCGCAGTCTGTCCCAGGTGACAAGGGTAAATAAAACACGATCGCTTCAGCTGTGCTCATTTCCTAAATGCCAATCTCATGGAGTGAGGACCCTTGCTGGGCTGGCGAAGGTGGCACTTCACAATTTCACCAGCCTCAGGGCTAAGAATTTAATTTGCTTTTCCATCAAGTTTTGAAGTGATACTGCTCTCCGCTTCCCACGAGCATAGAGAGACCGATATAGATGCAAAAGAGAGAACCGGTTTGTTTCAGTGTTAGCAAATTGCTGCAGCTTAGTCTAGACAGTGGGTGAAATTCTAGGGAAGGTCTGTTTGGTGCTAAATCAAGGGAAAAAAAAGAACGTGCTCAGAGAGTATAGAGGAGTCAGCAGAAGTTTCATTTCAGTAGATCCCTGAAGGTTTCCCAATAAAGGTGACATTGGAACTGGGCTTTCAAGGGAGAGCAGAGTTTCAATCGATGGTGAACATTTGAGAAAGACAGAGCAGCATAAACATGCCAAACACCGTGGTAAACATATGGTTGGATGCAGGTACACAGAATTTTCTTAACTCCTGGAAGATAACAAAATATCCTCCAGTGACTTTTGGTCATTAAGAAAAGCCTCAATTCAAAAGTTAAGATACCTAGTCGCATAATAACGTGCAAAGTCCCCAAACGTGACTTAGTGTTACATTTTCTCCATCCTTCAAATTTCGTTGCCTTCAATTGAGAAGAGGGGCTTCTTCTGCCATCTACTGTCTACTAACCACTTTCTCTCCTATGGTGAAGCTACAGTCAACTGAGGTTCTTGCTCAACTGGTATTTCCAGATGGGTCTGGCTGTTAACTTCACATAGATTGTGGTGGTACTTTTCAGGGGCTCATCAGAAGGTCCCTGAAATTCCCATGACTCCAGAAAGAAAACCCTGGGCATCCAGAGGGGTGCGACCAGACTCCTCGTGCTGAGCTGTCCTCGGTCTCTCAGGCAACCCTAGACCAACGGCTCCCAGAAGAGCCCACACCAGGCATCACTGCCGCTTGGTCCACACGAAACAAGCACACCCCACTCACCCAGACGAACCCTAGGAGAGCAGGCTGCTCCCTGCAGAGCAAGCACCGCTCCCGGCTCTGCCACCAGAGCAGCTGGGAGTCCTTCTCCCACTCTGGAACTGCCCTTCGGTGGTCAGACCCCAGTTCCCTGTGTCTCTCAGCTGCCGGGAACACATCGGAAACCTGTCCAGTAGGCTCCCTGGAAGCCCTTGCAAATTGAGAATTAGAAAAAAGATTTTGTCAGATCAGATGGTAAAGAATCCGCCTGCAATGCAGGAGACCCGGGTTCAATCCCTGGGTCGGGAAGATCCCCTGGAGAAGGAAATGGCAACCCACTCCAGTATTCTTGCCTGGAGAATCCCATGGACGGAGGAGACTGGCGGGCAAGAGTCCATGGGGCCACAAAGAAGCAGACACGACTGAGCAACTAACATGAACTTTCCAAATGGGGCAGGTGTCTGTGCATACATGTCCATGTAACTGATGGACAATGGATGGATGAAAACATAGAATAAATGACATTTATTTAACTGGCATCACACCACTGTTATAAATGTACTAAATTTAATTTCACTTGAGTTTAATGGACAGAAAATTGTCAATATCAAATCAATGTTCTTTTTCTCAAGAGATATTGTTTCGTAAAATATCCTTCTAAGGATAAGGGAAAAAATAGAGGAAAATTTAGTTTTTTCTTTTGTCCTGTGCTTAAGTTTTAGACGAACTTTCGAGGGAGGGGGGGGTTCAGGATGGGGAACATGTGTATACCTGTGGCGGATTCATGTTGATGTATGGCAAAACCAACACAATATTGTAAAGTATTTAACCTCCAATTAAAATAAATAAATTTATATTAAAAAAAGTTTTAGTCGGACTTGACTCTCTGCTATGAAAGAACGTGTTCTTCCATGTCCCTTCTTCCAACTGCTTCATTTTTCTTAGTCTTACATATTGTCTTACATTGTTCAGATTTGTATCATTTGTTTTGTATTCTGTAACGATGATTCTTATCGGTTTTAATGTGAGATCTGTATTTAAATAGATTCAACGCAGGGTCTCTATTCTTACATCCTTTGAGTCAACTCATTTTTCTACATTCATTGGCAATTTAATTTTCTTGAGTGTTGTATGTCTTACATGCTTTGTATTAGGCAATACCTGCCAGAAATCTTTATTTGAAGGACATCTTCATTGGCTATAATAGTCTCAGATCCAAATTCCGTTCCTTCAGGATTTTGTGGATATTGTGCCATTGTCTTCAGGCATTCAATGTTGGGGAAGTTATGAAGGTAAAAAGAGAAGAGAAGGAAAAGGAAAAATAAAGCAGAAATACACTTAAAATCAAACTAGGACTTTTATGTTTGTTTAAAATTGGACTGGCTTAGGGCTTGAGAAATTGTTATGAAGGTACAATTGAATACATTATTTAGGAAATTAACCTGGATGGTTCAGCTTTGACATTCATGATTGGTTCACATTGAGGATTTTGATTTATAGGAATCTGCATAGCCGTGTACACGAACAAACACACGCATACACACATACACATATACCCTGTAAACACTGGATCTCAGCAAAAATAATAAACATCACTTGGCTTTATTTCTCATCTCAGATCATTTTTCTGGCTTTAAAAAATGCCTATAAAACTAGTGGCTTCTGAATATATCCATGGCATTTTATCACCAGAAGGCAGGGTTGGAGCTGAGTTAAATAAGCTCTTTTCCATTAGGGAAATTGAACTTTTGAAAGCAGGCTAATTTGGTAGGTTCTAAAATAACATATTTCTAAATGCAAGGCAATTTTACTGTTATGTTGAATTAGCACACTTGAAAAATTAGTTACCTTTTTAAGATCATTAAAGTCAGGCGGCACATTGTTTTATTTATAAATATCTCAGTTCACTTGACAGAACTCTGCACAGACTTATTGAAGGACCAGCAGGCTGGGGACCCTGGCATATGAATTATGGAGGAGACGTGCCAAAGTACACAGCAGGATTAACTAAAGGATATAAAAATGTGCCTTTCATAACATTTTTGAAAGGCAGAGTTCTCCTGATTAATGAGAAAATTACGAAGGAAACCTAGAGCATTTCTGGGACTTGACAGTTATCCAGAACTAAGAATTTCAGATTTTGTTTACCCCAGCAGGTTTTAAGCCCAGCTGCTCATTAATCCCTCTAGATTCCATTTTGTTGATCTTGCTATACTGTTGGAATCACTTCTCCAATCCTTCTCAGGCCCTTCGACCATAACCACCATCACCTTGCCGCTTGAAATTAATCTAGAGTCCTTGAAAGGGAATGGCTGGGTGATGCACTTCTTGGTGTCAGTAGGAGAGGGGAGCTGGAAGTGCTAAGCCCTAGGCTTCACGGGTCCTCTCTAAAAGAGTGAAGTTCCACCTTCAAGACCTAGAATCTAGGTTTGGAGACTAGACATAAAGATTCATTAAATGATGGTTACACATTGCTCTCGTTATGTATAGGAAAACGTGAGTTGAGTTCTCTATGGTGATGGTGGAGTACGTGAGAAAAGATTTAAGAAGCCCCTTCCTACACTGTGGGAAGCCACAGTATTTTCTCAATACAGGCCAAGGAAGATTTCCAGTTGAGAGTAGAAAAGTAAATCTTATTATCCCTTGAACCAATGAACTTAGATCTTAGAACTGACCAACAGATTTGGATTCAAATTCTGGCTGCTCCATAAATGAATAAACAGATTCCAGTTTCTCTGTGGCTCATAAAAACTGACTCAGAGTAAACATCTTTCCCTCCAAATCTTGACAAATTAGCTGAGCACCACCTGAAGATAGTCGTAGTGCTCAGTTGCATCTTACCCTTGGCAATCCTTGGGACTATTGCCCGCCAGGCGCCTCTGTCCATGGAATTCTCCTGGCAAGAATACTGGAGTGTGTTGCCATTCACTCCTCCAGGGGATCTTCCTGACCTAAAGATCAAACCTGCACCTCCTGTACTGGTGGGTTATTTACCACTGAGCCACCAGGGAAGCCCGCTGGGAAGCCCACATGAGGATAAAGTGAAGTCAACACTCAGTCGTGTTCATCTCTTTGCGACCCCGTGAACTATACAGTCCACGGAATTCTCCAGGCAAGAGTACTGGAGCGGGTAGCCATTTCCTTCTCCAGGGAATCTTCCCAAACCAGGTCTCCTGCATTGCAGGTGGATTCTTTACCAGCTGAGCCACAAGGGAAGCCCCATGAAGATAAAACCCAAAGAAATTAGCTGATTTTTCTGTGTACCCTATCACCTAACATTACCATACTTGACCACTTGGTGGTGCTCTTGAACCACTGAGGTAAAGGTTTCTTTGGTTACTCCCCATGAGAAAGTGATGGAAGTGCAAGAAGCAGATGGGTTCTTGGTGCTTAAAACTGTATAATTCAAAGAAGTCAGTAAAAATAATAACCTGATCCTCTTAGGACCTAAAACAAACGGGGTTTGCGGGTCTTGTCAAGTCCCAAATCTCCTTCAAGGCCTAGAGTTCGCAAAGCCCGTTTCTCCCCTCTTGCTCCTCCCCATCTTCAGTACTCTGCTCTCCCCAGCTTAAATACCCCTACCCTTAATCAGCCACAGTAAATCCGTGGGGAAATTTAAAATGGTTTTTATTCCAAAATGTTAAGACCAGGCCTTGGATAACCAATTCATGAACCAGAGTATTTCATCAGCTTCCAAATATTTTATTATTACAATTATTTTCTTAAAAGTTTTGGAATATCCATCCCTTTTTATCTTCTGTTAAATGACAAATACTTACTTTGGTGCACTCTATCTGGTGTCCTTAAATATTAAAATCACCTAACTCCCCTTTCTTTGACCAAACCACTAGGCAGCTTCCGATTATATCTAATGGGGATTCCCCTATAGCTTTCCCAGAGGCAAAGAATGAGAAGAGCTAAGGTTTATTATTCCTACGGTGTGCCAAGAACTATGAAAAAGGCTGTGCTTCATTTAATTCCACAAACACTCTAAGCCTGTTTCCTCTTCTATACAACAACGTTGATAAATGAGGCTCAGACGGGACTGATCTGCTCAAGGTCACCGTGACAAATTGTCACTCAGGCTAATTCCAAAGCTCACCAGGGCTGTGACCTGACTCCATGTGAATCAGCCCTCCACCCCCCTTGCCACCTTCAAGACAGAACATCTTACTTTTTCTTTGCCACTGTCGTGTCCTCAGCATCTAGGACCGTGGCACATAGCCAGTTCTCGGTAAATCTTTGTTGAATATTTACTTCCATCTCTGTCAACTTGGATGAGAAGCCGAATCTGCAATTGAAAGGAGGAGACACTATGGGGTGTTGACACCCAGATTTCTGAGCAAACACAGTAAAGAACATATGCGGGACCACAGTGAGTCCAACAAGGAGCATCCACCAAATATTATCTGGGAAGATAGACTGCCTGCCTCTGGACACCCAGCCACTGACTCAGCAACGAGGAGTGCTTCAGTCCACAGCTTGTTTTTGCTCCTCCAAACATATCACAAGTGCACGCGTTGGGGTATAAACTTGTACTTCTTCTAACTTCTACCAAGTGTCAAACCCCTCTTTCCCCTTGGGTGGCGGCTCCTTTTGCTTTTTCAGTCCAATTTCAGAGTTTTCTATCGTTTCGGGATGTCTGAACAATGTCCATTCAGGTTTTGAGCCTGCAGTCGTGTGTCTGATTCCCAGCTCTCCTCACATCTACCTCCCACTAGACCGACGGTTCCCGCTGTCTCTTTCACACCCCCTCCCTCTTGCACGCACTTAGCCTCTGGAGTGCAAAGTCAGGGAGACAGGGAGAAGCAGGAGCGTGTCACTGCCCAGCAGGATGGTTTATTCCGTCTTCTGGCTGGGGCTGCCTCTCTGGCTGGTTGACTAGCGGCCGCTCAGTCTGTTGGCCGATCATCTGAATGTTGGCTCTCCTCGGGGTTTGCTAGCTGGTCCCTCCAGGGGCTCAAGGAGGTTCACCTCTCCCATCTCCTGCCAAGTATGTTCTTGTTGCTGGGTTTCCCTCACTGCTCAGGTTGCCTTCTGAGGGTACCAGAGGGATGGCCTTTAAATCCAGCTCCCTCCAAGGGGTCCATTCCCCCCTCGGGAAACACGCATTCTTGCTGTTATCACATGGTGGAGGGCAGGCTCCATCTGGACTCAAGCCCCAGGTCTTTACAAGCTCCAGGAACATCAGATCCTCTGCTGGACTAGCAGGTCAGAACTTCCAGAAAGAGACCATCACACTCAATATAGTGCCCAGTTCCAATGCCTTCAGTCTTCCAGAAATGAGGATGGGAGGTCCAAGTGAAAAGCCTCCTTCCTCACAATAAAGGGAAGTTGGAAGATGTCTTGCTCTCCATGTTCCTTTGCAAAGCAAGTTCTCTCTCCCACCCAATACTCCTCTTTCTCAAAGTAGCGATGACAGAGAAACAATGGGGCCATTTCTGCTAAAAAGACACTATCACTTCAACAGCTAGAATTCTACTGCTCTGAACTTAGAATTCAGTACCTTTGTTATCTTTAGTACCTTTGTTAGAACTGGACATGGAACAACAGACTGGTTCCAAATAGGAAAAGGAGTACATCAAGGCTGCATATTGTCACCCTGCTTATTTAACTTCTATGCAGGGTACATCATGAGAAACGCTGGGCTGGAAGAAGCACAAGCTGGAATCAAGACTGCCGGGAAAAATAACAATAACCTGATATGCAGATGACACCACCCTTATGGCAGAAAGTGAAGAGGAACTAAAAAGCCTCTTGATGAAAGTGAAAGAGGAGAGTGAAAAAGTTGGCTTAAAGCTCAACATTCAGAAAAAGATCACGGTATCTGGTTCCATCACTTCATGGCAAATAGATGGGGAAACAGTGGAAACAGTATCAGACTTTATTTTGGGGGGCTCCAAAATCACTGCAGATGGTGATTGCAGCCATGAAATTAAAAGACGCTTACTCCTTGGAAGGAAAGTTATGACCAACCTAGACAGCATATTCAAAAGCAGAGACGTTACTTTGCCAACAAAGGTCCATCTAGTCAAGGCTATGGTTTTTCCAATGGTCATGTATGGATGTGAGAGTTGGACTGTGAAGAAGGCTGAGCGCTGAAGAATTGATGCTTTTGGACTGCAAGGAGATCCAACCAGTCCACTCTAAAGATCAGTCCTGGTTGTTCATTGGAAGGACCGATGCTGAAGCTGAAACTCCAATATTTTGGGCACCTCATGCAAAGAGTTGACTCACTGGAAAAGACCCTGATGCTGGGAATGACTGGGGGCAGGAGGAGAAGGGGATGACAGAGGATGAGATGATGGCATCACCGACTCGATGGACATGAGTTTGGGTGAACTCCGGGAGTTGGTGATGGACAGGGAGGCCTGGCATGCCGCAATTCATGGGGTTGCAAAGAGTCGGACACGACTGAGTGACTGAACTGAACTGTTATCAGTTCTAGGTTGAGTCAAAAGTCAGGGGGCAGGGGTTGGGGGGAAAGTAAAGTTCCATTTGAAAAAAGGGAAAGACCCACTTGGTCTCTAACCTACCTGGTAACATACCCACAGACTGTGATCTCCTTCCCAGTTTGTATATTCTACGTATATGAACAGGCCAGTACATGACTCCAGCTCTACAGGTTATCCCAAAGGTTAATGCACACGCTATGACACGTCGCAAATGCCTGATCAGTTATTAGTTACGAATGCTATCGCTATGATCCCCTCCTGCTGCCGCTCCTAAGTCGCTTCAGTCGTGTCCAACTCTGTGCGACCCCATAGCAGCCCACCAGGCTCCCCCGTCCCTGGGATTCTCCAGGCAAGAACACTGGAGTGGGTTGCCGTTTCCTTCTCCGATGCATTAAAGTGAAAAGTGAAAGTGAAGTCAATCAGTCGTGTCCAACTCTTAGCGACCCCATAGACAGCANCCCCATAGCAGCCCACCAGGCTCCCCCGTCCCTGGGATTCTCTAGGCAAGAACGCTGGAGTGGGTTGCTATTGCCTTCTCCAGTGCATGAAAGTGAAAAGTCAAAGTGAAGTTGCTCAGTCGTGTCTGACTCTTTGCGACCCCATGGACTGCAGCCCACCAGGCTCCCCCGTCCATGGGATTTTCCAGGCAAGAGTACTGGACTGGGGTGCCATTGCCTTCTCCTATGAGGAGCTTTTTTCCTTCACAGAGAAAAATGTCTTTCATACACTTTTTTCGTATATCTTACTGAGCATGTGAAGTTAATATTTTCCTACAAATGTTGTGTTTCCTGTAAGAAGATACTTCTGTGAGATGTTCTCTTCTATTAACTCTTTACAGAGTAAACCTTCCCATCTTGGAAGCATGGGATCCATGTTGCTTCTTCTTCTCCTTTTTGTTCCATCTCTTATGAAGTCAGCAAATGGTCTTGGAAACTATAGATGCAAACGTTTATTGAATGAAGACATAATAAGTATATACTTCTCAGTAATCCTTTTGAGTTGAGTTAGAAAATGAAGCTGGATGTGACGCTTGAAGTTTTATTAATTTTTATAAAAAACAATGAAAGCTTTGGGTTTAATAGATATTAGTATTAACCTTAATATTAATACTAAGCATAATATTCAATTTTTTTCTACTCATATAAGGGAAATTTGTTGATGATACTATTTCTACGCAATAACAAATTTAAGGACTTATTAAATAATCAAATAATGTTTTGACTTGGTAGGATTTTGACTTAAAAATAACACGGATAATTTTTCAATGGTATATTGTAAATGAGTCACAAGAATAATCTATTTTCTAATAAGGTAAAATATCTCAAGTATTACAAATGCTCGCGATATCAAATATGTACTTATTAACTCTAATATAACTAAAGGTTTAATTTACTCTGTATTCTACTTATTTCTCACCTTTTCCAAGGTTTAAACATATGTAGTAAGTAAGGAAGTTAGTACATTATCCCAAGTAATTTTTAGACGGCCTTCCCAAGCAGGATGATGGGAATGTCTTCTCAGACAGCTGAGATGGCCACGGTTCACAGCTGCCATCAAGACCAGCTGACTTTCTTCAGTGTTTTTGATAGTTTTGCATTTCTTTGCTTCTCATAAGATAAATGATAACTCTACGGTGACTTTAAGGCCATTCCATTGAATCTTTCATGCTCTCAGTTGATTCTAAAGCAACCCATTTGAATAGGAAGAAGTCTCTATTCTTTTCTCCTTTTATCTAGACCACAGCTCTGTTGAATTCTAAATAACTACCAGTGATTTATTAGACTCTGTTATCACAGTCCTAAGGTCCAGTGACAAAGAACACAGAAGAAAAAGCAATTCATGGTTTTGGGGGAGACAGCACAACAGAATTCTAGAAGAAATTCCTCAAGGACACCCCTGGAAGGCCAGCGTTTGTGACTCGGCGCTTCCACTGCCAGGGCCCAGGTTCAATCCCTGGTCGGGGAACTAAGATCCCACAAGTCCCACAACATGGCCGAAAAGTAAATAAATAAAGAAAAGAAATTCCCTGTTTCTAAGAATGAACCTGAGGCCAACTTCAGGCCTGAGCCTGCTGAAGAAAGATGTTTCATCCAGGAAATTACAGTTCAGTCCATCTGTTCTTACGGTAAAGACTTTGTAATGTGCGAGGGTCACTTTGAACCAGTTATTCATACGTGGTGATGAGGCAGATATGTATGGGATGGCTTCCAAAACACCCTCTGGCAAGGAGTCAGCAGACAGGAGGAGGGAGGCAGGGAGGATTTAAAACAAAACAAAACAAAAGAAACCAACCCAGAAGGTACTCACGGAAAACGGAGAACTTGGGGATCTAGGAACTCCTATGCCTCCGCCTAGGAGCAGTAACCAATGATGTTTTCTCTAGGTCATTCTTTTCAGTAAAAACGATATCCCACAGAAGAAAAGCAGCTAATCCACAGCTAAACAACCAAATGGGGGCTTTCCTGGAAATCACCATCATACCTTGGTATACAGCACAGGTGCTGGATGTGAACTTGCCTTTTTATCACACAGAATATTGGAAAAATGTGTTCAAGAAATGAGAACTAATCAGATCAGTAATTTGCTGCCATTGCCTTGATTTGCAGTACAGTACCAGTGATTTTACTCACATGGGTATGCACCCTCAATGCAAATATCAACATACTACAAAAGGTGAATAACCTCTTGGTATTATAAAAATAGTTTTCCTTCTGCAGATCCCCAGAAGGGTCTCAGGGACTCCTGATGGTCTGCAGACCACACTTTGAGAATCATCACACTGTAGAAGGCCCCAAAAAAGATTGTGTGGAAGACTATTTAATGCCATGGAAAAACATGTTCATAATATACCCAAGTGAAATATAATAAAGAACATGTTTGTATTTGATACTAATTATACTTCTTGAAATAATCTGAAATAGAAAAAAATAACAAAATCACTAATAGGTAGTGATTATATAAATTATAGTATATTCACCAAATAACATAGTATATCGCTGTTAAAAAAAAAAGACAGATTGATACATTTACTGACATACAAAGATCTTCACAATAAACCAAGTGAAAAAACCCTTGGTTGCAAAAACTGTGGAGTGATGGGGAGGGGTGAGTTAGGACTAGGGAATTAAGAGGTACAAACTATTATATATAAAATAAATGAGCTGCAAGAACATATTGTACAGCACAGGGAATATAGTCAACATTTTACAATAACTGTAAATGGAATATAATCTACAAAACTATTGCATCAGTATTTTATACACCTGAAACAAATATAAATTTTAAATCAACTGTACTTCAATATAAAAATAAAAGTGAAAAAACAAGAATGTATGTGTAGCTACACATGCCTGCTACATATGTAGCAGAAGCACATAATGCAGAAGAAACGATTCTGGAGAACTATTCATCACATATTCGATAGGGGTTACCTGGAAAAGGGCTGGTACTGGGATGCAGGGAAAAGGGAATGTGAGGACGTCCATATTTTAAGTGTAGCTTGAATGTTTCACAAAGAATATTCATTCGTGTATGATTCATGTAATGAAAAAAAGAAGTGAATATAAAACGACTTGGCCAGATATATGAAAAGGGTTAACAACCCTAGGTTAATGGTAGGTTAACCTATTGGAGTTTCAGCTTCAACATCAGTCCTTCCAAGGAATATTCAGGACTGATTCCTTTAGGATGGACTGGTTGGATCTCCTTGCAGTCCAAGGGACTGTCAAGAGTCTTCTCCAAAACCACAGTTCAAAAGCATCAATTCTTCAGCACTCAACTTTCTTTATAGTCCAACTCTCACATCCATACACGACTACTGGAAAAATCATAGCTTTGACTAGATGGACGTTTGTCAGCAAAGTAATATCTCTGCTTTTTAATCTACTGTCTAGGTTGGTCATAGCTTTTCTTCCAAGGAGCAAGCGTCTTTTAATTTCATGGCTGCAGTCACCATCTGTAGTGATTCTGGAGCCCAGGAAAATAAAGTCTCACTGTTTCTATTGTTTCCCCATCTATTTGCCATGAAGTGATGGGACCAGATGCCATGATCTTCGTTTTTTGAATGCTGAATTTTAAGCCAGTTTTTTCACTCTCGTCTTTCACTTTCACCAAGAGGCTCTGTAGTTCCTCTTCACTTTCTGCCATAAGGGTGGTGTCATCTGTGTATCTGAATCTATTGATATTTCTCCCAGCAATCTTGACTCCAGCTTGTGCTTCCTCCAGCCCAGCATTTTTCATGATGTACTCTGCATAGAAGTTAAATGAGGAGGGTGACAATATACAGCCTTGATGTACTCCTTTTCCAATTTGGAACCAGTCTGTTGTTCCATGTCCAGTTTTATCTGTTGCTTCTTGACCTGCATACAGATTTCTCAGGAGGCAGGTCAGGTGGTCTAGTATTCCCATCTCTTGAAGAACTTTCCACTTTGTTGAAAATTGATCACAGTGATCACACTTTTTTATGATCTATACAGTCAAAGGCTTTGGCATAATCAATAAAACAGCAGATGTTTTTCTGGAATCCTCTTGCTTTTTCTATGATCCAGTGGATGTTGGCAATTTGATCTCTGGTTTCTCCACCTTTTCTAAATCCAGCTTAAACATCTGGAAGTTCACGGTTCACGTACTGTTGAAGCCTTGCTTGGAGAATTTGGAGCATTACTTTGCTAGCGTGTGAGATGAGTACAATTATGTGGTAGTTTGAACATTCTTGGCATTGCCCATCTTTGGGATTGGAATGAAAACTGACCTTTTCCCGTCTGGTGACCACTGTTGAGTTTTCCAACTTTGCTGGTGTATTGGGTACAGCACTTTCACAGCATCATCTTTTAGGATCTGAAATAGCTCAATTAGAATTCCATCACCTCCACTAGCTTTGTTCACGGTGATAATTAAATAAATAAAAGTTTAAGAAAATATATATCTTTATAATTTTCAGTAGGAAAGACTTTTTATTATTATTTGAAAAATAATAGAAATCATATGTAAGATACAAAGTGCATAGCTGCCTAGTGCATTTGGTCTCCTTTGTTCTATTCTTTTCTCTATTTACACAGAACCCTAAACGTTTCATTTTCACTGGTCTGGCCCACTAGCACCATTTTAAAATGCGTACAAGTTTCTTCTAAAAATAAAAAAAAAAGAAATTTGTAAAATATGCATTCTTCATATATAATACAGAATTTCGGTAATACAGGAATATTTCACATCACACACATAATCACTGTACAACTCCTAATCTGTCACCTATATTAAATCATTGCACATTACATATTCCAAACATACTATGGAAATAAGTGAAGAGATTAGAAAACAGGCAATGACATGATTTCTTAAAGCAATCTCATAGGAAGGTAACTTAAGATTCTGTCCTAGGAGGTACTCACTCAGACTCCCAGAAGACTCAACTTTACATGGCTTGCCCAAGGCTGTTTTAAAATACCAGCTGTTCAATTAATAGGTGAGTTTTACTTCAAAATTAGAATAATTTTTAAACAAATACTGCCTACTCTTTTCAGAAATGAAATACAGCTTCCCTCTCATAATACGCAGGACACATAACTCCTCTGACAGCTGCCAGTTTAACTAAAAAGACCCTTCGTTTTCGTTTTGGCCACTGATTTCTTGCTGCTATCAGGTAAGGTCTCATTTCCTCTGGCAAACCACCCAGGTAATTTTCTCTTGGAGGTTTCAGACGAAGTCTATAGGAAAGAAACAACAAAAAAAGTACATATATATTATATATATGTATGTATCTATCTGTACTGCTGGCAAGTAACACGTGCTGTGCCATGTGCTAAGTCATTTCAGTCATGTCCAACTCTGAGATCCCATGGACTGTAGCCTGCCAAGACCCTCTGTTCATCGGATTTCCCAGACAAGAATACTGGAGTGGGATGCCATGCCCTCCTCCAGGGGATCTTCCCAACCCAGGGATCGAACCCACATCTCTTACATCTCCTGCATTGTTACTAAATATACACCCATCATCATTCCCTTTTCAATAAAACAAAATAATGATACCTATAGAGTTCAAAAGTAAACACATAAGAGACAAAATCACTATATCATTTGTTTAGGCAATTACCTGCCACCCTGTTATGTATTTTTAGACACTCAAGTGTCTAAAAGACTCTCATTTGGGAAGGAAAGAACTAGATATGATTTCAGATCCATATTAACTTTGGGTATGCCAAAATGGTGAATTTAATATTCGGAGGAAGGCATCTGCTTGAGCATGTGTACACACACACACACACAGTTATATTAGCGACTAAAAAAGCATACAATGTGTACATCTACACTGGTAGACAAACTTGGAGTAGTTCACGCATCATCAGGACCTTGCAGAATTGCTGAGATATCACAGGTACTCAAAAAATATTTGCTCTGTAAATGGGGAAAAAAATGATCTTTGTTTCCTAGACTCTTCTGAGGATCTGCTGAAACTAGGAATCCACTTAGGAAAAAAAGACAAATGTACACATGCACAATATTCTGTCTAATTCTAGGGGGTCCCATGTACCAAACAAAGCCTCAGAATTCTAAGTTAAAAGTCTCTAACTTTTAGGGGAAAAAATTAAACGCAAAGGCAGTGGTTGCCTATTATATGATCTGCACAAGCAGATCCAACATACAGTGAGCAGAAGTTTCTTCTCCCTTAAGAAGAAATAAAAGGCAATGGGACAAAAAAACTGAAACATAAAAATTTTTTAAACATCCTGAAATAAATAAAAATTTAAAAGCTTCAATTTAAGAAAACTTGCCATCAATTTTTAAAAAACTTATTTGAAGAATCTTATTTGAAAAAAACTTATCTGAAAGAAAAAAACATATTTGAAGAATCTACTGTGTGCCTTAGTATATTAATCAGAACTACCATTATCAAGACATAATCTTCCTCCAGTAAACAGCAGTCACAACAGATGTAAACCTAATGATGCATCAGCTAATAAAGAGAAGCTGTTTTGACATTAGCTTTTATTAGAAGCGTCATAATCGTAAAACGAAAAAGACTAAGGAATACAACCCAGGGCGGTAGAGAAGACGAATGTTAACACATGAAGGATCTTGAAACCTGGCCTCCAACAGACTCTACAGCGCTCAGAGTAGCTTTCTATACTGGAAGGCAGATGGAAGAAAAACAATCTGGCTGACTTACTCATCTCATAATCGACTTCCCAGCCTCAATATTCCTGTTCCCCTAAATGGGGAAAAAGAAAAGGCTAAACGCAGTAAGCTTAGTATGATTTCCACCCGCTTACCCACCCTCTCCACAATAGCCCCATTCTACATATACACACGTGGTTGATTCACGCTGCACAGCAGAAAACTAACACAATACCACAAAGCAGTTAGGTCCCGATTAAAAGAAATACCTCTGCTCTGTTGTCAGAATATGATACTATTTCAACAGGAGGGAAGCAAAAATGTTAATGTGTGGTTGAAACAATATTTCACTCTAAGTGTGCTTCAATATTCAGGAAAAATGACGAGTTACACTTTTTCCTGTATTGACAGATACAGCTGGGAAAAAAATAAGGTCTTAGGCACTCGGTATACAGATTTCAGAAATAAAAGGCTGGGAATAGCAGCCAAATTTCACTACCACTGCCCAACATATATCTTCTTTAATGTCCTTCTTCTAGCTAATCAATTGCCAAAACAATGTAAGGAATTCCAGGTAAACAAATTTCATTAGGTTATCTAGGACATGGATATATACATATCTAACTGAAAGACAGTCTTAAAAAACCAGTCCCTCTTATTTTTAAGCTATTGAGAGAAAAAGAGTTTAACTGTTGGAAATCTTATAAAGGTTACAACTGAAATAAAGTTCCTAATTCTCTCATATAAATAGTAGTAACCACCTACCACTATGCTGAATTTATCATCCAGGAACTAAAGTAATTTTTTAGTTAATTATGATTTTCACAAACTTTTATCACTGAACTTTAGGCCCAGAAGAAATTACATGTCAAATTTTCAAGTCTTTGCAATTGTTTGGTAGAGTCACAGTGTCAAAGAATATTCTCTAATTACAATTTATCTCAGATAAATCATAGAACAATAATTTTCAAAGCATGTGATTTTAATAAATTATACCATGTAAAATACTACTAAACTCATGGTCGTTCTCTGATCATGCAAAAGTGCACTGGGATATGCCCAGGACCATGAGAAACAACTACCCTTGTACCTGAGAGATGCAGTGTAACAGAACAGAGAATGAAGACTAACAGAATGATAGACAAATTCCAGTATCTAAAGAGGTGTTTATAATACAAGTTGGGTTTTGTTTTTTGACCATGCTACAAGGCATGTGGGATCTTAGTTCTCTGAACAAGGACTGACTCTGTGCCCCCCTGCATTGGAAGAACAGTCTTAACCACTGGACCCCCAAATTTTAGGGAAGTCCCTGAAAGAAAGGGAATTTTCAGGTTATACAGTCATTATAAGGTAGATGTAAAATTTAAGCTGACATTCCCATACAATAAGCTAGAATAGATAGGATTATATTCTTCTTTTCTTGTCATTAAAAAAAAAATCTCTTAGATCAGATTTATCAAACCAAAGGAAACATAGCCCAGAGATTTTTTTTTTTAAAGTAACCTTCTATCAGAATTTATAACACATCAAAAAATACAACACTCTGGTATTAGGATATAGAAATTGAACACTGACAGTATATGAAAATTCTACATATAATTAACACCTTGGTCTTGGTGTCTACTTCTTCCTTGTTTCTCTTAGAATTTGAAGAGCTCTCTTCAGGGTTGGGGAAACATCTCTTTTTGATGGGATCACATGAAGAGTGGCATTGCATTCTGTGGTCACCATCTTTTTCCAGGATCTTGATTGCCATGTGGATAAGGTACGTGTCAATGTTTTCAGGAACATATATTCTAATTAGGTTAATTTTATTTGTATCTGTAAAAGAATTTTTTTAAAGATTTAAAAGTAAATTACATAGATCATTACAGAAAAATCTATGAGCTGGAAATAAGGAAATATTTTGTAGAGAGGAAGGAGGAAGGTGGTCAGAGAAGATGTTCCCCTTGCAAATGCCTACCCCCTCACAGATCGGAAATGGAGTAAGCACACGACCCCCTCACTCCTGCACCCTTGCCTCCAAGAGCCAGAGTCAGGTCAGCTCATCCACTCTGCAGAACTTCTGTTTCAAACTGAGAATCAAAACCACCATCCATAGAATTGTTTCTAAAGGAATTATGCTTCAAATCCCAAATATCAATTATAAGCTAATTTTTTTGAAAATAATTTATTCTTAAAATAGAAGTTAATCATACTTGTAAATAAGATGCTAATAAAAAGGATTCTTTCAGTGGATATTGAAGCATAACAAAACATATCAACTATGTAAAATGTCTATTAATTTAATATGTTTTCTGAGACAGATAGATTTTATTTTAAGATCTTATTTGCCCTAACTTTCCACACAAATAAGGGCTGAAAATATCTACTGAAAAATCAAGTGAAACAATGAACACCGCCTGCTCTCCTTCAGTGGTTAAAGAGATCAAATTACCCTTATTTTTGTGGCATGTCCCTTGGAAGCCACCCTTAATTTTCCAGGTTCATGCACATTAAGAATGAAAGAACAAAATTCTTCAAAATATTATCCAGGCACATCATTAAATACATTGCTTCATTTATTAGTAGGCATAGTTACACTCTCAACTCCATAAAAGAAGCAGCTTAAAATTATGTAAACATGAAAAAAACTAAAAGAATAAAAAAGTGCAGAATTCCTTAAAATTTAAGTTACAAGGACAAAATCTATTTAGTAAATAAGCATGAAAATAATAAGACCTGATTTCTCAGTTCTCAAATACTCTATGTGTAAGTATACGATTATGCCATAATAAAATATAGAAAATTATCAGTTCAAGATTGTGCAGAATTTAAATGCCAACAAACTGGTTCATTAAAACACCAAATTATGTGATATGGCTACAGCTAAGTAAAAGATGAAATAACCTATCTGAATCATTAGTGTGACATGGATATCTTCATTTCTTATTATAGTTTATAACTCAACAATGTTTCCTCCACTGGGATAACAAACAGTATTTTATTATGGAAAAATAAGAATTCAAAAATAAAATTTCNATTAATTTCAAATTAATTTTTAACTCTGAATGAAAATTTGCTATACTCAATATGTAGTAGTAAAGAAAATAGGAAAAGGGAGGAAAAACTGCACAAGCTCTTTCAGATGATATTGTATACTATCAAACAGCTTATCAGAGACACATCTTTCTCTAAATCCTAAGAGACAATACATATATAAGGAAAAAAATAATTCTAGGGTGTTAATATCAAGCAGGCATCTGAGCAAGAAGGCATTTGACTTTCTCTGAAATACTATTTCCTTCTGCACTGAAGAAAGAAAGATTTTATACAATCATGATTCTAACCCCACAAGTAATTACCGTTGTCCTTTCTCAGCCTTAAGTTCTAGTAAAATGGCAGCTGAAGTGAGAAAGACTGGAGAGTGACCGGCCGAGATGGCTAGCTTCCTCACACGATACTCACAGCTAAGTGACCTTGGATATTTTATCACAGGACAGGATTTGGCCCTCAGGTTTTCAGATTTACAAACCAGTATTAACCTTGACAGAGCCAGGTGAACTAAGTTCACACAATGCCAATTCATTAATTTCCAGTTATGAACTCACAACTATTATATAGATTAGCAAGCCTAGCACATATTTTCCCTATAGAGACTGCCCTAAATGGGACATCAAACTATATCCAGAAAGCTGTGACATAGAAGCAGAATTAGTTGTTAAGGTGTCTCCTCCCTCCAATAAGATCTTGACATACTTTATCAGCAAGCCCTTAAAATACTTGAAGGTCTCATCGACCAGGATTAAAAATTGTGTATGTCTTTCCTTTAAATAAAAGTTGGCAGAACAACCCTAACCCTAACCCTAAAGAGGGAAACTTAGGTTCCCTGGAACTAACCTTGAGCAGGTTTCCCTGCTCAAACCTGTGTTTGTCCCTCTCCTGGCCTCTTAGGTTGATAAGCAGGAGAAGAGATGGAGGTGTTCTTCAGTCAAGTCTTCTTCAGGCCTAGAATGAAGGCTGCCTTTGAAGGTAACTTAAATACTTTTGTTCTTATCAATTAAGTATAGTACTAATTGTGATCTTTTTCACCTTATTTCTAACCTTGGGGGGAGAACTGTATCCTTATTCCTGAGTGGGAAACAGTCTGACATAGTAAAAAGCTTAATTAACTATTTGCACAGCAGCTCTGGAGATGAGGCTTTTGCTGTGTCCTCTGCTCTGTCCTAACAGTCCAAAAAAATTCATCAGATTTACCGGATTATTGATACATCTAGTTTACATTTGTACATTTAGAGTAGGAAAACCCTTCTAATGTACTTCGTCTTTATTTCTGTAAGAAAGGGATCATAAATTTAAAATAGGCAGATTTTAACATTTTCTGTAAGGCAGACAAAGGGGCTTGACCACAGTTGAGGTTCCACAGCATAATGACAGGAGAAAACCCTTCCACAAAGAGCCCAAGAGAACCAAGTCCATCCCTTCAATTTCACAATGCCTGACACGACTGCCTGGACGAGAAAGGCTAGTTCAGTGAAACCAATGACAGGGAATCAGAAAGATGTAGGAAGAAACTAAGAGTCAGCAAGCTAGGGGGAAGGATGTTTTTTTCCAAGTGATGAACTGGAAATCAGAGAAGGATGAAAGAGCTCTGTTTTGGAGATGGGTGTGGAAGGTGTAATCAGAAGCTGAAACAAACAAAAAAAGAATTTCTCCGATTCAGACTTTCCTTTGAGTGATGATGGGAAGAAAGACTGTATTTCTAAAACAAGACAAAACATTAAAAAGTGAAGTTTTCATAGTAGCATAAAGGGTTAATGTGATTAGAGTGGAAAATATCAGCAGATTGCTTGTTTACTTCATCTGGGTTCAACGACTCAAGTCATTAAGGCTGCAGACAAGGGTCATGGTTATCACCTGAGCTGATGGGAGGGTTTCGGATAACATCAGCAATAATCTTTTGAATCTCTGGAGTCAGGCCTGCTCGCTCCGTATCCACTGGGTAGCCAGCTTTCATCGCTTGGAATAAGTGCATGCCAACTGCTGTGAGAGGCAGAGTCCTCTTCTCAGCTGTATCCTTCTAGAGCAATGGCAGCAAAACAACCAGTGAGTTTTTTAAGCTTCCACTGTGCTGTACAGAAACACAAGGTCCAAAACCTTCAGGTGGTAAGTGTTCACTGAGAAATAAAACAGCAGACTGAACCTTCATTTAAATTTCTCATTTTAACTAATTCTTCAAAATGACTCACATGCTGGAACTCCACAGGTGCTGCTGCTATGTATACTTACTATACTGAATGAAACAAAATCACCCAGCTTTAGCTAAGAGATCAGTACTCACTCTTCTGCAATTATTCACCTTAAAAACCCATTAGTAACAGAGAACAGTCATTCTACATAAGTCTAATAGCTGCCACGACCTTTTAAAAATACAGTAAACTATAACTCAATAAACTGTACACTTGAAATAACACATGGCCTTTCAGTTACATGAACTTCCAGGAAGACAAATGCTAAAATGCTTAGTGATAAAATCAGGTTCCAAATGGATTCTATAAAAGGTTCTCAAAAAGACTTTAGAAAGTGCTTTAAGTGGGCTCTATTCATAAAATAAGAACAAACATAATTTACAAGTGGCTGTCATCATTTGCCTAGTACTGAACTTAACATGAATTCTTAAGGACATTGCTACGTATTTATGTAGCTTTTAAACAAATACAGCTCCAGTTAAGGTGTCTGTTAGATAAAATATTCTTCTCAACATTCAGGAAGTTCAATCACTCAGCTCTAAATTATTTCATGATACTCTTTTTCAACACACCTTGAAAGTCTAAATTTGGACTGTATTTATATGAATGGTGATAGTTTCACAAAACAGGGCATGTAAAGCAATATTCTTCATCACTCAAAGGAAGGTTTTTAGTTACTTCCATGTCTGCCTAATACCTGGGTTATTTGATACCAGGCATCATATTACCTAAAACTAATTGTATTATAACTCCTGATTAATTAGTCCTTAGGCATGTTTAATTTTGTGCTTAACTAGCAAGACCCCCCTCAGGCTCCCAGGAGGCACAGATAATTACACTACAATATTTCACAATAATATACAACCAAATAATAGCAAAAGACCCAAATGAAGATATACCACTCCTCATATTTTTAACCATGAATATGTAATATATGAAACTTCATATGCGGGCTGAGTATGAGAATATAATTTATTCAAAAAATTTAGAGGCTATTCCATATTTTCTTAGTAATTACATACAGTTTTGCCATTAATATTTGGTCCAATTATATATATATATACAAGCATGTTTAACCTGTATATGTAAGTTACTGTTTAAATAAGAGACTGAACTTAAAATTCCTCTTTATCATGTAATTTGTTTCAAAAAGAGTACAGTGGAATTATTTGGTTCTTTGTGTAATGGCTTTCAAACTTTTAATTAAGGAGTTTGGCTATCTGAGCAGAACATCTGTTAATGACTAAGACAAGCTAAGGACTGTTCATTCTTATTTGTACTGAATCTTAAACAGAATAGAAAGTGTGTAATGGAGCCTAAAGCACGAGACACAGAGAACAGGAAAAAGAGGCCCTGCACCATACAGCCTGATCTAAATCAGTTTAACACCAGAGAGGGCCCTGCACCATACAGCCTGATCTAAATCAGTTTAACACCAGAGAGGGCCCTGCACCATACAGCCTGATCTAAATCAGTTTAACACCAGAGAGGACAGGAATGCAAACCAGAGACACTCACGGGGAAGCCTCACTCTGTCCTTCTGCCACTAAGACACCCTCTTCATTTTGTGTATTTAAAAAATCTCCACAACCTTGAGGACTTCTGCCACAATGGTGAAGAAACAGGAAGTATGGCCATTTTTCACAGCAGTCAGATTTCTTTCAAAGAGCATCAAGTAGATACGGTTAAGGGAAAAAAAAAAAAAAGAACAGGACACTAGAGGAGAGAGTGAAAAGCAAGTCTGCTGCTTTTTTAAAACTTATGTCTAGCTTCTTGGACATCCTTCCAGATATATTCTATGCACTTGTACATACCTACACTTTTATATACATATACATACACGTATATGAATATGTGTAAAAGTGAAAGAATTACTCAGTCGTGTCCGACTCTTGGCATCCCCACGGACTGTAGCCCACCAGGCTCCTCTGTCTATGGGATTTCCCAGGCAAGAATACTGGAGTGGGGTGCCATTTTCTTCTCCAGGGGATCTTCCTGATCCAGGGACTGAACCCCCATCTCCTGCGCTGCGTGCAGATTCTTTACCATCTGAGCCACCAGGGAAGCCCATTTAGAAATAGATAAGCATGCAAATACATACATATATATATACACACACACACACATTTATGTAAATTTTTCACACCACTAGGCACCTTCCTTTTTCTACTTAACAATGTATCTTAGAGATTATCTATTATCAGTACATACTGTAATAGTTTTTTAACTATTAAACCCATTAAAAAAAATAGCTTCAAAATATGGCTGCTTCGACTTCCCTAAGCTATAAATGTGTTAATCAGTACCTCTGATACAACCTCTGTAAGATAATCATGCTCAAACTATACTTGCTGATTTTACTAGAAGTAGGCTTAGAAAAAGAAAATGACCTCGTTCTAAAATTAATTATAAAATGAACCAATGTGAAACACTGTCGGATTATAAGAAATTTATCCCAATTTAATACTGAAAAGCTGATAAAATACATTTAGATAAATTTAAAAATCCCCTCTAACTTGAAAGTAACACTTACCAAAGACATTTTCTTTTCTTGGAAAAAAAAATACGTGATGGCCACAGCTGGTGAAAGTGAGTTTGCTTTATTTTCCAGCACCAAACCTTTCTTCTGTTCTTCCTGTAGTTCTGTGCTTGGAAAGAGGTCTGTCTACACAATTTTAAACGTAGCACAAATAATCAAAAATAATATCAATATAATGATAGAATATAAATATGATCATTAACTATTAAGGAAAAAAAAAATAACATAAACTTCAAGGAACAGCCCCAAATTCTCTTTTTATGAGAAGCTCAAAACAGAACTTTTTTTTTTACATATTGATTTTTAAAAGTAAAATAGGCTACAGTGAATAAATTTTGAATAAAGTATTCATAACAGCAAACACGGTTACAGAACTAAAAATTCCTAGTCTTCCCCTTAAGCCAAAAGGAGAGAATACAGATGAACTATAATGTTGACCACTCTGCTTCTAAATTAGTCCCCTAATCCCCTGAAAGTGAATAGCAAATAAATAAATGAAGCTTTAATTTCTATCTACATTTGAAAGTAAGATAATTTATTAATCTAAAATACAGTATTTATTCAAGTTTTAAAACAAAACCTCACAACAAAATAAACAGACACTAGCAGCCTTGACAACTACTTTAGTATCTTAATTATGTAACTAGTGGTTATCGGTGGGGAGAGGTATGGGGGAAGGGGCATGATAGGGAAAGGGGATTAAGAGGTACAAAGTACTGGGTATAAAATAAGTTACATGGATATAACATACAGCACAGGGCAAATAGCCAGTATTTTATAACTTTGGAGTATCATATATAAAAATATTGAATGACTATGTTGTACATATGAAACTAATATAATACTGTAAGTCAACTATACTTAATTTTTAAAAACTGGTAACTAATAAGTTTTTATAACTGATTTAATAAAGAAANTGTTGTACATATGAAACTAATATAATACTGTAAGTCAACTATACTTAATTTTTAAAAACTGGTAACTAATAAGTTTTTATAACTGATTTAATAAAGAAACTCCCAGATTCATTTTCTAAGTGTCCAGCACAGAAATTAAAATGAAGGGAGAAAATGCTGCTTTTGAAGCATGTTTTGAAATCATCAAAAAAAGTTTATTCTCTCAGAGTTCCAGTAAACCACAGTATTTTACCTGAACACTATTTATTTGACAGTAACGTCTGATGACTTCCAACAGAGGGGCCAACATCACAGCTTTGCCTTCAGAAACACCATCGATCCTTTTCACATTTTCAACTGTAGTAGGTCTATCATTTTAAAACATTAAAAAGTCAAGAAACCACTGAAACATTACTACTACAGCAACAAAGCTGATAGATATTTAGCTTCATACTGACATTAATTAAACATGTATTAATGTTTGTTCCAGAAACCAAAAACTATGTATAAAACAAGTAATCAAGTTTTGAGTCTTAGAGGACAACTAAAAGGCTAAGACCACCTGACCTGCCTATTGAGAAACCTATATGCAGGTCAGGAAGCAACAGCTAGAACTGGACATCGAACAACAGACTGGTTCCAAATAGGAAAAGGAGTACGTCAAGGCTGTATATTGTCACCCTGCTTATTAACTTATACACAGAGTACATCATGAGAAACGCTGGGCTGGAAGAAACACAAGCTGGAATCAAGATTGCTGGGAGAAATATCAATAACCTCAGATATGCAGATGACACCACCCTTATATCAGAAAGTGAAGAGGAACTAAAAAGCCTCATGATGAAAGTGAAAGAGGAGAGTGAAAAAGTTGGCTTAAAGCTCAACATTCAGAAAACGAAGATCATGGCATCCAGTCCCATCACTTCATGGGAAACAAATGGGGAAACAGTGGAAACAGTGTCAGATTTTATTTTGGGGGGTTCCAAAATCACTGTAGGTGGTGATTGCAGCCATGAAATTAAAAGACACTTACTCCTTGGAAGAAAAGTTATGACCAACCTAGATAGCATATTCAAAAGCAGAGACATTACTTTTCCAACAAAGGTCCATCTTGTCAAGGCTATGGTTTTTCCAGTGGTCATGTTTTTCCAGTGAAGAAGGCTGAGCGCCGAAGAATTGATGCTTTTGAACTGTGGTGTTGGAGAAGACTCTTGGGAGTCCCTTGGACTGCAAGGAGATCCAACCAGGCCATTCTGAAGGAGGTCAGCCCTGGGATTTCTTTGGAAGGAATGATGCTAAAGCTGAAACTCCAGTACTTTGGCCACCTCATGTGAAAAGTTGACTCATTGGGAAAGACTTTGATGCTGGGAGGGATTGGGGACAGGAAGAGAAGGGGACGACAGAGAATGAGATGGCTGGATGGCATCACTGACTCGATGGACATGAGTTTGGGTAATCCAGGAGTTGGTGATGGACAGGGAGGCCTGGTGTGCTGCGATTCATGGGGTCGCAAAGAGTCAGACGCGACTGAGGGACTGAACTGAACTGAAAAGGCTAAGAAACTCAGAAGAAAATTTCATTCATTGTTTCCAAAGTTTTCACCTGTAGCAATAAACTTGCTAACTACTGCAGGCTTTCAATATTTCTTATTGTGTCCAATATGAAGAAACTGTCCGATGTCTTCTTTCTAAAAATCTGCCAATTTAATGATTACTATTTTTCCTTTAAATATCTTCACTTAATATTACAATGTGGTCTTTGAATATGTATTTTTAATGAAATAATTATTATATAAGACATGCACTATGTAATATTATTAGAAAATTCTTCCCTAAAGTAACATCTCTTTGATGAAATTCAGCAACAGAAACAATTTTTGAAAAGGAAGAATAAAAGATGAGTACAATTACCAAGCAACAAGATTCTTTGGAAGTAATTTCTTCTAAACATTTATTGACCACCTGATTATTAAGCATTGCACTAGGTGCTTTGGAAAACACAAAAAGATGAAGAATGTAACATCTTTATCAGAGTTTAAAATCTAGAGGACACAATACATGAATACCAATAAAAACAAAACTATAAATAAAGCATGATATAGTAAGTGCCACAGAATCATCTTTTAAATTTACATTTAAAAGTCCTTTATGAATTCCAGAGAGAAGAATCACTTTGATGATAAGAACATAGAGGGCTTCATGGAGTAAATAATAATGTCAGATCTTAAAGGATTTCCTAAAAGGAGTTTTGGGGAATCAAGGTAACTACAAAGCAGAAGCAAAACTGTAAATAAGTATATGGAAGCTGAAAAGGAGACTTAAACAAATGCTGAACAACCTCGGTAAGTTAAAGCATCAAAATTCTGTGACTCAGATGGAAAAGTAGGTTTAAGTCTATAAATGAAAGGCCTTGAATTGTGAGCTAAATAAGTTAAGATGCAGCCTTGAAACTTCAAAATAACCCAAAGGCTCATTTAATACAGTAAATATTTTAAGAGCCTCTTTTGTGAACTGTATTTATATGCTTTCAGAAGAACCATGATATGTGCTTCTTTTTTGTAGAGCGGGAACAAATCCTACTTGATGGTCACCAATCCTAAATCTGTAAACTGGGCAGATAATCTTTTAAGCTGTAAGTGATTTGTTGAAATTATATTAAATTCCCCTGGTGGCTCAGATGGTAAAGAGTATGCCTGCAATGCGGGAGACCTGGGTTCGATCCCTGGGTTGGGAAGACCCCCTGGAGAAGGAAATGGCAACCCACTCCAGTATTCTTGCCTAGAAAATCCCATGGACAGAGAAGCCTGGCAGGCTACAGTCCATGGGGTCGCAAAGAGTCAGGCACAACTGAGCGACTTCACTTTCACTTTAAGACTGAGAAACTAGTTAAACAAAAGTAAAGCATGGTAAAGAAAGATTAATTTGTTATTCATATATCAGATGAGAGAGAGAGAGACTGATGAAAGAGAAACTAATTAGAGGCTTTTACAATAGTTCAAGGGTAATGGTCTGAACTACCACGCTGTCACTGAAAAAACGAAGAAAAGCATAAACGGATTACACAAGGAACAATTAAACGAAAAAGCCTAAATACTATATAATAAAAGACGGGGCTATATATTAGAAGAGTAAAAGTAATATCAGAGGTATTAAAGAGGCATGATGAGGAACATGATAGTATGACTAACAAAATTAAGGAATTCAGAAAGGAAGAGTTCTGGTATTTGCATGAAATGCACACACATATGGGAGGTTGGTGGGTCATGTGTTCAGATTTTATAATATATCCTGGATCTGACTGCTGAAAACAGCTGGTTTCATGTAGAAGTGTAGGACTAAAGCTCAGTGAAGAGATCACTGGCACCAACACGGGAGATTTGGGAACCACTTCTCAGGTGTGACTGCCGGAGCCACAGTCACGATATCACTTATGGTATATTTTACAAATCTATTATGTTAGAAGAAAACAAGTTAAAATATGTAAATAGTTTACCTGATTTTGGCCATATCCACCAATATTTTATTTGTTGCCAGAATAGCCGGGGGAACGTCCATTATATTGGCATGTCTCTGCCTAGCTGCTACCAATTCACCATATAATGCAGTCTGAACAAAAAGCAAATAAACAACATCTGTTTATATGTGCTTAGAAATATCCAGTCCCTTATTTCAGAGTTTCAGATATTACATTTCCTCCTAAGATGAAAAACTAAACTGAACTGTATCTTAGCCTCTTTGTTAAAGAACAATTTTTAAAATACTGGCATGAGAATTTTAAGCATGCTTAGATTCATAACTATCTTCTCAAAAACTAACTGCCTCTCTACAAAAGCCATACCTGAGTCTCCTGCTCTTGAGCGGAAATAACAGGTTCTGAGGACTTGTAATGTTTTCCTGGCGATGACACTATGGTGCTAAAACAATGAAAAGAAAATTAATAACAGAAGGTTTTCTTTCTCCAAGTTCACTTTCTATTTTGCCTTCCAAATGAGAATATCTTTCCAAATCAATATTAACATTTGTATGTTGTAATACCAGAGAAGTGACTGTTACCTAAATGACAGCCTAGATTTTAAACATTCTGGATCAAATACATACATTATAAAGGTAAAGTTAAAACTGTAATCTGAGTTCATCACAAAATTGGTATAATTAAGAAGAGCATTTGCCTCCTCCTCCTCAATCAAATTCTTTGAAAAAAAAAATACTCCTTATCTACACAGAAGTAAAATAAGATGTTTTTAAACCAAAAGGAATACAATCTATAATCTTTCTTGTGATAGCACTGTTAATAATTTATAAATTTATAATAATTTTTGATTGCTGAGGAAAATTAGCATGGATTTAATTATTGACAATTTTCTTCAAAATCAAAATAACAAAAATAAGCCAGAAGGTGTAATTTTTCCTTTGACTCCTTAAAAGAAGACTTCAAAACACCCAATTAGCAAATATATGAAAGGTGTTAGGCAGCACATTAGACAGAACACCAACTTCTACAAGAGGCATTTCTCACTGATAAATTACTTATAAAGAGGAAAAGTTATAAAAATGAAATTGTATAGAATAGCATACGTAAAAGATGTCAAAGTTAAATACATTTCTGCTTTTAGGGGTGAAAGAGAAGAACATGCTTGATATTTAAGAAATGCTTATAAATTTCCCAGTTGCAAGGGCTCAACATCTACGGTGTAAAGACTTCAATGTTATAATTATCAGATCCTATCACTAAAACAGATTTGAACATGAGGAAAGACAACTCCAGTTCAAAGAATTAGTCATATCAGATTACTCAAGACAATTATAAATTTGTTTGAAGTAATATATTTACTTTTATCTTAGTATTTATGGAAATCTTTATACTAATGGACTATTTGCAAACTGTTACTTTAAAATAGTTCTCAGAAAACTTTATTATCATATATACTGGCAAAATTGTGGCTAATACACCCCTGAAGCAGAAATACATGTGGAAAATGTTTGATAGAAAATATTTTCCCTCTGAATGCTATAACAAGTGTACCTGGGCTTCCCTGGTGGCTCAGCGGTAAAGAATCCGCCTGCCAAGGCAGGTGACGTGGGTTTGATCCCTGGTCTGAGATCTCACATGCCGTGGAGCAACTAAGCCCATGTGCCACAACTATTGGGCCTGTGCTCTGGTGTAGAGCCCGTGCTCTGCAACGAGAAGCTCGCACACCACGACTAGAGAGGAGCCCCCACTCGCCGCAGCGAGAGAAAAGCCTCTGCAGCGAAAAAGACCTATCACAGCCAAAAATTAATAAAATTAGAAAAAGAAAGTGCACAGAAGAAAATTCAAAATATATGATGAATATCATCAAAGAGGTAACTGAAGATCCTATACCCATGAATCAAGAAAAGACTGCTATGCATGGATCGACAAAGAAGACAGAGAACGAGAAATAGTTCTTAGAAATTAAAATTTTGATAACTAAAACTAAAATCTCACTAGATGCATTAGTTGCTCAGTCGTGTCTGACTCTTTATGAGCCCATGGACTGCAGTCCACCAGGCTCCTTTGTCCATGGGATTCTCCAAAGGCAAGAATACTGGAATGGGCAGCCTTTCCCTTCTCCAGGGGATCTTCCCAACCCAGAGATCAAACCCAGGTCTTCCACATTGCAGGCAGATTCTTGCTCGGGCCAAATCTGTCTGTTCTGGCAAAGTTTGTAGCTAAGAATGGCTTCTGTACATTTTTTTAAAGGTTAAAGAAAAAAATCAAAAGAAGAACATTTTGTGACGTGAAAATTAAATGAAATTCAAAGTTCAGTGTCCCTAAATAAAGTTTTATTGGAAAAGAGCCCTGCTCATTCATTTTCATATCATCCATGGCTGCTTTGAGGCCATAATGGCAAAGTTGTTGAGACGGAGACCACGTGAAAGTTAAAGTCACTCAATCGTCCAACTCTTTGCGACTCCATGCACTATATAGTCCATGGAATTCTCCAGGCCAGAATACTGGAGTAGATAGCCTTTCCCTTCTCCAGGGGATCTTCTCAACGCAGAGATTGAACCCAGATCTCCCACATTGCAGGGAGATTCTTTACCAGCTGAGCCATCAGGGAAGCCCAAGAATACTGGAGTGGGTAGGCTATCCCTTCCCCAGGGGCTCTTCCCGACTCAGGAATCACACCAGGGTCTCTTGCATTGCAGCCAGATTCTTTACCAGCTGAGCTACCAGGGAAGCCCACCTGGCCCTCAAAGCCTAAAATACTTATCTGATCCTTCATAGAAAATGTTTGTCAACACCTGTTCTCAGTCATAAATTTGATTATGTCACTGTCCTGCTAAAAACACTTCCTTGGCTCTAACTGCCTTTATGATCAAATGGAGTGCTTGAAAGGAACTGGATATTCTTGTTATTGTTGTTGTTGTTAGCCGCTCTGCTGCTAAGCTGCTGCTAAGTCACTTCAGTCGTGTCCGACCCTGTGAGACCCCATAGACGGCAGCACACCAGGCTCCCCCGTCCCTGGGATTCTCCAGGCAAGAACCCTGGAGTGGGGTGCCACTGCCTTCTCCAGTTTAGTCACCAGTTGTGTCCAAATCTATTCAACCCCACTGACTGCAGCCTACCGGGGATTTTCCAGGCAAAAATACTGGAGGAGGTTGCCATTTCCTTCTCCAGGGGATCTTCCCGACCCAGGGATTGAGCCCGCAGCTCCTGGTAGGCAGGCAGATATTTTCACCACTGTGCCACCTGGGAAGCCCACCAGATACTTGAGACCCTGTTCAGTTCTCCAGTCTTAAATGTCACCATTCCCTTGCCTCCCTCTCCCAGGGAACTGCTAGCAAACTGCTGAGCTCCTCAATCACGTCATCCTCTCCTGCTTTCAGGTTTTAATGTGTGAGCCATTCCACTGCTTAGAGAGCATTTCCTCATTTCACCTAACTTCCACTTAAGCCTCAAGTGTCACTTCCAAAGTGTGTTTCCAAAGGGCCACAGCCCTGGATTGTAATTTTCTGTTCCCTCATCTGTATATCCCACTAAAATACAACGTCTGAGAGGGCCAGTGACTATGTCTCTATTAATCTCCACTCAATCCCAGTGCCTAAGGTAGTCCGTGGCACCAAGAAGAAATCACAGGGAATGTTTAAGTAAAGAAATGCTTCAGCATATTGAATGGGTTTATTGTTCTGCACACTCTCACACATGACATATATCCAATCAAAAAGAAATCATTTGGTGTGGAAGACTGGTATTATATATAGTAAATGTTTCTATATGCTCCAAAGCAATATTATTGAAGTGAGCACACCATTTAGAGAACAAACCATTTTCTTTCACTTAATATGTATGCAAATGTAGTCCACTTAACCGGTGCATATGTCCTCACAAGGTTTTAAATTCTCGATTTTCAGACCTTCTATAATTCAGTACATTCTCCATACTTTTATTAAGTCAGAAAGACAAATATTAAGCTTGAAAGCACAATAGGTGTTATCACCTTAATATCCACCATTGTATGTTGCCATAAGATCTCTTTCTTGAAAATGAAGTGGGAATATATATATTTCATACAAATTATAATTAAATAGTGTATAGATGCTAAAGGTTAACAAATATAGATTTGAAAGTCACCTCTGTTATTAATTTATGCTCCTGACAAGTTAGTTAACTTAACCCTTAAGTCTCTTCAACTGTAAAATAGGGACAAATAATAGTAGCTAACTCATAGGTTGTTGAAGGCATTAAATGAGATATTACTTCTATAAAGACTAGCATTTAGCACAAGTCTGGCAAACAATAATACCCAGAAGTGTTAGCTCTTAATATTAAAACTATAATTTTATATGTCTGCCTTAATAATTGTATTACTGGAGGCTTATGTTTAAACTTCCTTCTGCCAATGAAATAACCCAACATCTGATAGAGCTTTCTCTCTCAAAAAGAAAAAGTGCTAACACAGTGATTATAGAGAATAAAAATGTGAATTCTGTACCTGTTTTTAGGACTGTTTCTCCCAGAAGAAATTTTATCATGTGCTTTGTAGGAATACATCTGATCCAAGTTAAACTGCTTTTAAACATATAAAGATCCATTACAAAAAAAAAAAGAGAAGTTTCAAAAATCTTTTAAATATGCAGAAAATAAAATACAAAATATTACAATGATAATTTTTCCTCTGACTAAACACCTCATCAAAGAAATCAGCTGAAAATAAGCTCATGAATTATCAATTTCTAATGTTCTAAAGGCAGTTGGAATACAGTGTAGTATTCCATTCCTTCCAAATCTACAAAATATGTGATCTAAAGAATTCTTAGAGACATAGAAAGAGCCAAAGTTATAAAAATGATTTAATTACATTCTGCATACTTTAATAAAGCAGAAAAAATTCACCAGAAAATTTAATTCATTTGTCCATCACCCCATCACCCTAGTATTCTATTTAGTGGAAGTCTACCTGTGGATAAGTATTTAATCTGTAATAGTTACCTAAGATTCAAAACAAAGCAAGAAAACGTGTGTGTGTGTGTAACTTTAAAGAGAACATTCAGGAATCAAGCTTGTTTTTCCATCAACTAAAAGTATCATAATCGTTAAGAGAAAAAAGACTCCAAACCAAATGAGTTATGAAGTAGGCACAAAAGAAAAAGAAAGTTACTTGCTCAAATGCTTCTAACTGTTCTATTAATCCCAGAAATCATATATTGCATATTTCACTCTGTTCATATAATTTCTCTCTCCAAATTTTATCTCTTGCTCTATATGGCGTTTTCCTCTTTGAGTGGAAATAAAATGGAAATAAAAATTAAAATAGAAATTGCATCAAAGAAGAATGAAATAAATAAGAACCATCTCTTTAACAAAAACAAACCTTCTCTGAAGTTAATTCAGCTGGTACTTGATCAGAGACATGTTCCTCAGTGCTTGAAGATACAGCTTTAGAACTGAAAAGTAATAAAATTTTTTCAAATGTTAAAATGTAATTATTTAATACATGAATCATCACCTCTACTCTTAGAGAGGCAGATGAGATTATATTACTCTTTTAGGACTGATGATTTCTTTAAATCAATTCCCTGCTACCCCAAGAGAGCTTAAGCTTTTTAAATTTTTTAAGTTTTAAAAGTAAAACTGATAATCTAATGTATTACATTGTGATTAGTCAGTAATACTGTATTATAAACTTCAGAGTCACTAAGAAACTAAATCTTACTTGCTCTCTACACAGAAAATTTATATTCAAGTAATCAGTTATGTACTACTGCCATAATCATGGTGTAATATGTAAATGTATCAAACCAATACTTGTACACCTCAAACTTACACAGTGTTATATGTCAATTATATCTCATTTCTTTAAAAAAAGAAAAAAACTGAAAAATGATCAATAATGTATAAAAGTATGATCAGTAATGTATAAAAATTATAAAAATGTATAAATAATGTATAAAAGTAAGTAGGCAACAACACATGTATTCCTTTGCCATCTTCTATATAGAAGAAGGCAATAAGGGATATGGATTCTTTCGTATTTATCTCAATGCTGTTTCTTTATTTTATGTATTTTTAATTACAGTTGATTTACCAGACTGTGTTAAGTTTCAGGTGTAAAGTGAAGTGATTCTGTTATACATATATATATATATATATATAT